>OU862918.1:1800000-2200000 GCA_917880885.1 Limnephilus marmoratus | reverse complement strand
ATAATTTACAAGTACAAGTATATTACATTTGATTTATTAATATAAACGTTGAACATTATAATGATTTATGATCAATAAGATGGACCAAGGAAAAAAATATTTATGAGATTTAATATTTTTGGTATGCCTCGTTATTCTCCTGTGTCATTCGTGTGGAAAACGTTCTTTTTTTTAAATGATTTTCGGCTATGTAATTATCGTTTTTTCGCACCTATAAAATTATGTCCCGTCTTTCCGGTTTATAAAAAATGGTCTGAATTTTCAAAAACTCGCCAGGGTTTCAAAAACACGATTAAAAAAAATACTGAATGTCCTAGAATATTTGTCTAAACCGGACTTTTTTTTTTTAAATGTGATGCAAGTGGCCTATTGTATTCTGGACGAAGGGATGGTTTCTTTATGTCTTTGAAAGAATCCCAAAGTTGTAATTTTTTTCAAGGTCATTTTGGAGAACAATAATAATTGCATTCAGAGTGAACGAGTGGTTTCTTTAGTGAGATCACAAGAAGGAGTTTCTTTCCAGGCCATTTTAGAGAACATTTACAATTGTATAATTTGAATTTACACATTTATAAACCAATATATGACATATGATTTCCCATGTATTCATGTTTATTTAATTTCAATAAAGTACTTTGATTTTTAGAATTTCTTAAGTAGTAGAAATTACAAATTTATTTACCAAATACAGGGTGGACCTTAACTGTGTTCGCGGTTTGTTTCGTTAATTTTTCAACAATGCGTGGGGCGAACGCGGTTCGGAAGGTATCGTTAGACGCCTTATTTCATGGAAATTTTAGTCGCCATGGAGCCGTTCGCGGGAGAGCAGCGCGCATTTTGTGTCCGTGCAATTACATAAGCAATTATTCCGTGACGATTTCGAGACGAATGTACCTTGCTCATTTCGGTTTACGAGACATTAATTAAGCACCAAGCGCAAAATCTATTCGGAAATGGATCACAATGTTTGAGACAACAGGCTCAACAGTAAAAATAATTAATGAAGGCCGCCCGAAGTCAGCGAGGATACCAGAAGTTATTCAGCGTGTTAGTGAATCAGTGAGGGAAAATCCACAACAAACTACTCGCAAGAGAAGCCAAGCCTTATCCATCAAGAGGAGCACTTTACAAAGAATTTTACACCACGATTTACATCTAAAATTCAGCTGACGCAAGAATTGAAGCCGAATGATACCGATCTTCGACTTAATTTTGCCAATATGATGCTGGAACGTTGTGGCAATTTTTTCAACATAATGTTCAGCGATTAGGCCAGTTTCCATATCAATGGCCATGTTAATAAATAAAATTGCCGGTATTGGTCTAAGAATAGAAGAAGAAGAAGACCCCCCGACAGAAGCATCAACGTCCCTAGAACAGCCCAAAGGTCGTGGTGTGGGCTGCAATATCAGCTAGGGGTATCATTGGCCAACATTTTTTTTAAATCGAAAGGAGAGTTGCAATGACAGTGAAATCTAAGAATTATTGTCAGATGCTTCAGGAGTTCTTGGTCCCAGGTCTTCAAGATTTTCAAGGCCACAATTCCAGGAGCTGGTTTCAGCAAGACGGCGCCACCTGTCACACTGCTAAACTGTCCATGAACCGTTTGAAGGAGATGTTCGCCGGAAAACTCATTTCACGAGGAGGAGACATTCAGTGGCCCCCACGGAGCCCAGATCTCAGCCCGTGTGATTATTTTTTGTGGGGATACTTAAAATCAAGAATTTATGAAGACAATCCGACAACAATATATCAGTTAAAACAAAACATTGTACGGGAAATTAACGCCATCCCACGGGCAACTTGTCAACGTGTTTTTTGAGAATTTTCGAATTCGCCTTAGACAATGTCAACAGGCTGAGCTCACTTGGACAAAATAATTTTTAAAACTTAATGTCATTAAAATTTCCATTTATTGTAGTTTTTGAAAATATTAATAAAACATGTCTAAGTTCTACCATTATTTATTTATTGTTAATTGAAACTAGGTATACAGTTAAGGGACACCCTGTATATGACATAATTCACATTACGAATTTACTTTTAAGCTCGTTTTGGAGAACATTAAATTATTTAGTTGTTTATTTATTTATTTTATTTTACGCCCAGAGGGCTTTTACGTAAATAATAAAGGCAGTACGTCTTTAAATCGAGCAAAAAAAGAGTATTAATAAATTTACGATAGAAATAAAAAGTATATAAATGAAGTAAAAATATAGGCAACAAAAATTTAAATTACGGTGAGATAAAATAACAAAATACATACGTAATATAAAAATACAAAATTTAAGGTCATATTAAATTCACACATTTTTTTAAACAGCTCGCAAGCCAGCTATTGTAAAAGGTTTATAGAAATTTCAAAACGCCAGAGCTCATTACCTATTACCTAAAATTAATGATAAGATATAATAAAACTCCATCTCCAAGTTCTTAACTCTAACATAGGAGACGTTTTAGGCTTGACTTAATTTAACTCAGTATATATGTGTCTCTATATATTTATTGTTAAAAAGAGTGAAGACTACTGCCATCTAGCGGCATATTTTTTGTAGCATATTGTTAGTTGATATTGCATTTTACAGATTAGCGACGTAAGACTAAACTAAAACGAAATGTTAGTCGGTAAAGTAGATTTCTGGTTTTTATATCGTATAATGTGCAATGGTGACACTAAAGTGTTGTTTATTTTGATTGTGTTAGAAAACATTATTATAAATAGTCTGGTTTTCTAGTTTAACTCTCTCTTAATTCGTGGATCTCCTATAAACAGCTAGCATTGTCTAGCAAGTGGTCAAAGTGACCAAATTTAGTGTTTTGTCGGGTCGGGACAAATTATTGTAACAAATGTGCTAGTGAATAAAACAAAGGAATTCCTCCATTGAAACCAGATGTTTTTCCTTGACGTCCTTCTGCTAAATACCAATTTATAACATGGTCCTCCAGCCGCATCTACCTTACGATCGGATTAAGGCATTAAAAGGAAACAATAAAATGAACCAGCGAGCTATCCAAAAATCCAGAAAGATGAAAAGATGAAAACATGAAGAAAAAGGAACTACTACAAATATAAGTATCCTGCCCATTATTTCCTTCTATTCCGTGAATTCCTGTTCAAACAAGTGCTATTTTTTGTGTGTCGATGTACTTATTTAAAAACAAAAAACTAACTACCCGCAGTGTAAAATGCAAGTCATGCAAATTATTTTAGGTTAATTGTTTTAGAAGACGATTATTGTTAGATTCTGTCATTGTTCATAGCTTGAATTGGTTACTACTATTTTCTACGCAATTATTGCAAATAAATTATTTTTTTAAGGAACATTTTTAGCATTTGTTGTGTTGAATTATTGTCAAACGTATAAAAAATGGATAATTTAAAATCGTTGATTAACAAACGCGGAGTGTTGAAAGGTAAACTCACGAGATTTGCGGATTCATTAAACGCATTATCAGTTAACGAAATTAAAATTCGCTATGCGAGAATTGAAAAAATAATTGATGATTCCGAAGAGGTCCAGGAACAAATCGAAAGTCTTCCGGATTCCAACGAAATTGATAATAATTTTCAAAGGGAGATTTTTGAAAATCAATATTATTCAACCTTGGCGACTGCTAAAGGAGCAATTCAGTCTGTAGAGACTCCCAAATTAGAAATCAAGTTACCCAACCTTCAGTTACGAGAATTCAACGGAGATCCTAAAAATTGGATTAATTTTCTAGAAACATTTAAGACATTAGTTCATAACAATACTGCCATAAGCAATGTACAGAAGTTTTATTATCTGCAATCCTGTTTAAAGGGGAATGCAGCAAAGATCATCGCCAATTTCGAGGTATCAGACCTGAATTATATATCGGCTTTTGAATTGTTGCAGCAGAGGTTTGCAAATTTGCGAACTACCCTACAAAGACACATCCAAGCTCTGTTTCAACTTAAAGATATGAAACATGAGGATCCAGTAGCCATGCGTTATCTGATTGATGAAACTAATATAAATTTGAAAGCGTTGCAAAATTTAGGCTTGAAAATCGAACAATGCGTGTTCTAGAATGCAATGTTCTAGAAAGCATTGGGAACAAAACCCATTGCAGGATGAGCTACCTACATTACAGGAATTTCTTAAATGTTTGACCTCGCGTGCGCAAGTTTTGGAATTAATGTTAAATTCAGATTCGAAAAAAAATCCTACCTACCCGAAAGCAAGTGGTAGCAACAAGAATCCCAAAAAGGAATCGGTATTTTTAGCTGCTACCCACAATAATTGTATTTGTTGTAATGACAAAGGGCATAAAATATATTTTTGTAAAAAATTTTTAAAATTAAATTCAGGAGAAAGAGCCAACGCAATAAGGAGGTACCGTACCTGCTTCAAATGTTTGAGGTTAGGACATACGGCCCCGTATTGCAAAATTAATTTAAAATGCAAGCATTGTGATAGCGAGAGCCACAATACGTTATTGCACAGGGAGATGCATCCGAGCGATGACTCCATGAATAAAGGTGAAGATCACCCAGGAGGTGACTGCCAAATGGATGCTGAACGAGTTTCAGTTTTAGCGAAGGCTGAAAAAACAAATTTATTGTCGACTGCTATCATTGGGGTAGTAGGTCACAATAATAAAGTGCATGAGGCAAGAGTCCTAATTGACTCTGGAGCTCAAGCCAATTTTATGTGCGAAAAGTTCGCAATGAAGTTAAATTTGAGATGCGAAAATATAAACAAGCCTGTGTTAGGTATACACAACAATGTTACCCATATAAAGAAACGTGTTGCGATAAAAATGAAATCTCTCAGGACAAATTATAATCAAAATATCACTTGTCTAATATTGCAGGAAATAACCACAAACCTACCTCAAGCAACAGTGGCCAGAAAAGATTTTAAGCTGCCGCCGGGATTACAAATGGCGGACCCAAATTTCAACGTAGCGGCGCCTATTGATATCCTGTTAGGCGCTGAGAGCTTTTGGGATATACTACAAGATGATCGGCTGAGATTGGATACCGGACCTACTCTTCAGAGGACTGAATTAGGCTGGGTTATATCGGGCCCGATCAACATTCATCAGAAAAAAAGGCCAGTACCGCAATTTTGTAGTTTATCAATAAACACATTATCTAATCAAATAGAAAAATTTTGGAAAATGGAGGAGGTGAATCCTGCGAGATTTCAAAATCACGAAGAGAAGGCGTGTGAAGCGGATTTCGTCACCACGCACTCTAGAGAGAGCGATGGTAGATACGTTGTAAGTCTGCCACGCCGCCCGTGTGTGAGTCAACTTGGTGACTCGTTAAAGACAGCGGAAAAAAGATTTAAGAACCTAGAAAAGAAATTTTTAATAAATCCTGAATTGAAATTGCAATATGTACAATTTATGCAAGAATATGAGCAACTAGGTCATATGGAGTTATGTGATAAATGGAGAGGGGATGAGCAATCCTATTTTTTGCCGCATCACGCGGTCATAAAAGAAGCTAGCACCACGACGAAGGTGCGTGTAGTGTTTGATGGTTCGGCAAAGACGTCGACCGGAATATCCCTGAACGATGCTCTGATGGTGGGAGCTGTCATTCAAAAGGACTTATACAGCCATTTATTACGTTTCAGAATACATCGATACGTCATGACTGCGGACATCGAAAAAATGTACCGTCAAATCAACGTATGCGCAGAGGATCGCAGCCTTCAGAAGATTGTATAGCGCGAATCACAAGAAGAGGAACTCCGACATTACAAATTGAAGACCGTCACATATGGGCTGGGACCTTCCTCCTTCCTAGCAACGAGATGTCTTCGACAAATCGGTATGGATAATCAAGTTAATTTCCCAGTAGCAAGTCAAGTCATAGAAATGATTTTTATATGGACGATCTATTGACTGGAGGGGATGACTTGGAAGTTTGTTTCCAGTTAAAGAAACAAATAAGTGATATCTTGCTGTCCGCAGGGATGACCCTGAGGAAGTGGAGATCAAATATTTTGGAATTGTCATCTGGGCGGAGCCAAGGTGAAATTGCCAAACAGGGCAATTGTGAAAAAATGATCACTGACAATTCCAAGAATGAAAAAATACTTGGATTAATTTGGAATAATGAATTAGATTACCCGTCGTATGAAATTACAAAGCCGTCAGGTAAAACTAAGAGTAAGCGTCAATTATTATTGTGCATAGCTTCCACCTTTAATCCAACGCAGTGGCGGCACGTATCATCGTCAGAAAATGCAGAGGATATACTGTCCCGAGGTACCACAGCTGAAAGGTTAGTCAGCACTTCAATATGGTGGAAGGGGCCAAGCTGGTTGACGGAAGATGTCAGCACTTGGCCAGTATCCAAGATGTCATGTTTGGATCCCCCGGAAATAAAAAGTAAAAATGTACTACTAGTAACTGATACTCAAGAATGGGATATTTTCGAAAAATTCTTATCGCTAACCAAATTGAAAGGAGTAATCGCTCAAGCGTTAAGATTTATAAATAATTGTTGTAACCCTAAGGATAAAACGTATGGCAGTAGATTGAAAACTCTCAATCTCTGTTTAATGGAAGTTTTAATGTGTGCAAGTAGAAGATTAAAATTAGCCACTTATTTATATTGGCCGATATTTGGGAGAAACACTGTTAAGCGTATCCTACATAAGTGTGTTGTATGTTTTAGATACCGACTTCAGGTTTGCCGGCAGATCCTGGGAAACATTCCAGTTGAGAGAATCACTCCCAGTCGACCGTTCTCTGTCATTGACGTCGACTATGCCGGACGGATAGACACGAAGGCTGGAGCGCTGAGAAAATCTCCGCTCCTTAAATCGTATCTTTGCATATTTGTTTGTTTTTCTACCAAAGCGGTTTATTTGGAACTCGTAACAGATTTGTCAAGCGATGCTTTTTTAAATTGTTTAAAGAGGTTCATTGCCCGTAGGGATCAACCGGAAAAAATATTTTCTGACAATGCAACCACTTTCAGAGGAGCTTCCAATAAGCTCAAAGAACTATATGCCAGTCTAAGATTGAACAATGACATAATCCATAGGTTTTTAGCTGATAAGGGAATATCTTGGAGTTTCATACCGCCTAGGGCGCCGAACCACGGGGGGTTGTGGGAGGCCGCCGTCAAGTCCACCAAGTTTCATTTATATCGAATTACTAAAAATAACCCATTGCATTTTGAATTATTGTATACTTTGCTTTGTCAGATAGAGGCTTGTTTGAACTCCCGTCCCTTAACTTCCCTGTCTGATGATGTAGATGACCTTCTCCCTCTAACTCCCAACCATTTCCTCATGGGCAGGGATGCTTCGGTTATTCCCGAGTTGGATGTCCGCGAGCTCCCGGAGAACAGACTAAGCAAATATCAAAAATTAAACGCTCTAATTCAAAATTTCTGGTTCAGATGGAAACGAGATTACCTTGCTGAGCTGCAAAAAAGGACCAAATGGCAGGCCAACAACCAAAAGGCCATAAAGAAGGACGATCTGGTAATCCTGATGGAAGAGAATCTGCCTCCTGCATTATGGAAGATGGCGCGCATAGTAACTACTCATCCAGGCCCGGATGGAGTAGTGAGGGTAGTTACCCTCAAAACAGCACAAGGCACTTTTGTGAGACCCATCACGAAAATATGTTTGATGCCAATAGAATCAAACTTGGATCCAAATTTCCCGACCCGGCAAACCACTGACCTTCCCAAGGTCACAGCCTAACTGCAATTAGGGCTGAACCGATGCAACCAAACCACATCAATAATTATGGAGCATCGGTATTGGTGTTGTTGACACCACTGTATCCAGCCTGAAGCCACAGGGGCTTCAAGTCAACAACCGCGAGATGATCATCCTCGCTGCAGATCTAATGGTACTATCTGCTTACCAGGGCACGGCCGCCCCTTAATTTATGATGATCTACCCAAATGATGACATACAGAAGTACATGCTGATGTACTTTTCTAAAACGATGACCACCCTGGACAAGATGGCCGAGTAGTCTACCCGGTGAAGTGTTCATTCGGTTTTTTGGCAGTGCCATGCCAGTGAAAGTTAATGAACTGATAATCAGTCAATAGCGAACTAACAATGTATTGCTATTTGTGAATTGGTGTTAGTTAAAAAAAAATATATATATAATTGAAGTGAAAATTCTTCATAGAGACAATGAGACATTATTGATTTGTCAATTTTACAAAATTATTATTAATGTTGTGATTTTATTATTTTATTATTTAATTTTTTGCATGATTTTTTAGAAATTTATAAATTTTTTAGGTTATTTTAATTGTTGGTTAGGTTCCCGGACCCTTCAAATTTAGATAGTTACACATCTTGTAAATTTTTAGTATATTGTGTGTAGATTTAGGAATTTGTAGTTTGACTTTTAATTTCAAAAAAACTTGTTGTTTTTTCTCATTCCCCGCCGGGCAGTATGTTAAAAAGAGTGAAGACTAATGCCATCTAGCGGCATATTTTTTGTAGCATATTGTTAGTTGATATTGCATTTTACAGATTAGCGACGTAAGACTAAACTAAAACGAAATGTTAGTCGGTAAAGTAGATTTCTGGTTTTTATATCGTATAATGTGCAATGGTGACACTAAAGTGTTGTTTATTTTGATTGTGTTAGAAAACATTATTATAAATAGTCTGCTTTTCTAGTTTAACTCTCTCTCTTAATTCGTGGATCTCCTATAAACAGCTAGCATTGTCTAGCAAGTGGTCAAAGTGACCAAATTTAGTGTTTTGTCGGGTCGGGACAAATTATTGTAACAAATGTGCTTGTGAATAAAACAAAGGAATTCCTCCATTGAAACCAGATGTTTTTCCTTGACGTCCTTCTGCTAAATACCAATTTATAACATTTATGTATAAGCCATTTATCTCTTATAAATAAAAAAATAATTATTTATTAAAATCTCTGCGGGCCTGCGCACAACAAATTACAAAAGTTTCATCCCGGTAGGATGAATGGTATAGGAAATAATTTCATAATACCAGAGCTCGCCATTAAGTATAGAAACCTATGCGGGTGTGCGTATAATAAATCACCAAAGTTTCATCGCAATCGGATGAATGGTTTAGGAGTGCTAATATAAAGATTTCCTTTGTCTGTACCTTTCAACCTTAATGCTAAAATATTTTATATTAATATACTTTTTCAACAAACAACATGAAAGGGCGTATTATATATACTAAAATATTCTATGTTTAGTTAAATAGTGCCTATCTATTTGTTTTTTTTTGACCAATGAATTATTATAATACGTCATTAGCTTTAATATCCACTACAAATGATAAAACATCGATCTAAATCAGGGTTTCCCAACCAGTGGTCCGCGGACCACTAGTGGTCCGTAGAGGCTAGGAGATGGTCCGCGAGTCAATAAGCGAGCCAGCTAGGCTTGTTTAAAAAGTATCGATATATCGATATTTTAAATTCAATGTATCGATATTTTTAGCCGATAAATTTTCATCCGATATATCGATATATCGGTACAAAATATCCAATATCGAAAAATGTATGAAAAACGATATATTTTTTAATTTATGTATTTAATGTCGCTAGAATCCAAAACCGTATAGGAACGAACGGAAAAAGTAACTGTATTGGGTCATGACATCTGGCGGTTGAAATTTAAATTTTTTAATTTTTATTTTTTTAATTTTTTAAATTTTTTTTTTATTTGATTCACCTGATTTAACCTGTGTTACATATTTGACTAATGTGGGCCTCACTTTACCGTGCTAAGGACCTCATTTTACAGTTTGATATTATTATTATTTTTTTTTTTAATTTAAGATACATATAAAATAAAAACTAAAGAAAAAAGAAACTCAATACTAACATATGAGAATTAAAAGAAAGTAAAATAGAGCAAAATAAAATAGAGTAAAATAACACTGAAATTAAACAATAAAAAAAAATCTATATAAAACTACATAATTATAATTATAATTAATAAGTTTACAAATCTATTGTCTTTGTTTTAGTATTTGTGATCACTAATATTGTCTCATGTGTGTAGGTACATACATAGAAATGTATGCTATTTTTCGCTATTTTTTTTAGCCACTCCTATGTGTTGGTTCCCAATTGTCTATGATTATACCTTGTTCCAAACACGAAGTCCTTTTTGACAGATTATACGCCAATAGAATGTTACTGAGACGCATACAAACTTTGTGTGCGTCTCAGTTTACATATAAGTTAGAAGACAGCTTTTTAGTTTTTGATATTTTTGTAATTATTACCTAATTAAAATGAATACTGATAAAAATACCTTTATTTTTATTGAGATTTTTGTACATTAAAAAAAGCATATTGTGTGTAAAAATTACTATTGATAATATTGAGCTGAATACACTATTATTTTAAAAACGCAAAATCTCTTGAAAATTTGACCGATATATCGATATTTTTTCCTATAATAAATATCGATATATCGATTTTTTTTTTCACTGTCGACATCCCTAGTGTCAACGCGCGGGAGGTCTCTGATCGAGAAGTCTGAATTTAAAAAATTGGGACAATTTTCAGTTTATCATTATAGGCTGGCATGGGCGGATAACGTGGGTGGGGGGGTGGCTAGAGAATTGTGGTCTTGGGGGTGAAACTTGGTCGGATGGCACCTATCTACCTACCTTGTGGTCCCTGTCGAAAAAATAAACGTATAAATGGTCCCTGGTCAGAAAAAGGTCGGGAACCACTGATCTAAATGGAAGTACTTTGGTTTTCAGAAAAACAACCCAAATAGGGAACTTCGTTCATTGAACAAATCTAGCCTGGCATGCGTAGAAGTTTAAACTAAGACAAAATACTTGGAGAGTGAATTTTCAATGTGAATGCCAAACTAATTATTTAGAAGTATCCATATGGATTCTATACGGCATGAATTTTTATTAAATCCAAGTAGCTATCACTATTATTCAATCTAGTTAGGGTGTTTTATAAAAACAAATCTAGTAACAAAAATAAAATTTGTTCCGAGTACTTACATCTTATGCGTCACACATATCAGAGACTTAAAATAAATTTATCAGAGACCTTGGGGTGATACTGGATAAAACTATTTTTTTTTATCAAATAAACCAATGAAGAAACCAGAAAAGCCAATAAAATTCTGTGATTTATAAATCGGATATCAAAACCTTGTACTCGGTACTCCCCTGTAACCGTGACATTTCACTACCCAACCCTGCACATCGATCTGGACTCTACGTACAAAGTTCACTTAGAAATAATCGAAAATTGAAATTCTTAAATGAAAACAAATCACTTTGCATACACCACTTATTTAATCAAAATTATCACCATGTTAAGAAAATCAATGATTCTTTCATCCGGATAAATAAATAATATTAAATTTCATAAAATATAAATTAAACCAAACTTACACTTTTCAAATAACATAAAATCAATAAAATTCCACAACTTCAACTTCCTTCAAATGCATAGTTTAAGTTTAGATGAAATCCTGTTACTTAATTACTTGAATACTAACCTGGACCCGTCTGAGCTTACCAATTTAATAAATGTAATATATGCCTTATCCACATGCATCAACTAATTTTTGTGTTGTAAGCTAATCTGGTTTATTATTATATTTACGGGAGGGAAGGCATCAGAACCGAAGTAAGGCGTAGAATGCATAGAGGGCATATCCTACCAATATCACCTATTCCTTTTCTTCTTTATTAGTTGCCAGCTGGTCCCGGCAAGCGTTGCTATGCCGTTTAATAAAGAAATTGTTTCCCCCTGAGTGTCCTTTCCCATTCGTCCCGTTCCCTTCCGCCTCCCCTTCTTCTCCTGCGTCCACTTCCCCTCTCGCGTTCCCACTCCATCCCCCCCACCTTCCCTTACCCCCCCCCTTCTCCCATCCCACGAACCCCCCTCCCGAGTTCCCCTCCCCCCTCACACGTCCCCTTCCCCTTCCGCGTTCCCCTTCCGCCTTCCCTCTTCCCTTTCCCGCTCCCTCGTCCCGCCAACCCTACTCCCGCGTTCCATATATTCAATCCCAGTACATTCAGTTTTTAAACAGCCCGCGTTCCACCTTTTACAATTTTTATTCAAATTTCCATTTTTCATGTATATTAAATTTGGTACCTAACATAGGTACCTATTTAAAATTCTTGATTCGATTCAAACTATTATGGGAGTACCTACTTTAAATAAATTTATCAACTTAAGATTTTCAAAAATAGATTTAACAATCATTGTTTTGCAAAATATCATTCTCAAACACGCGAACTGTCAAACGTGTGCTAGTCGTTAGGTTTTCTGAAATTATCCAATTTTCCGCACAATTTTCTTAATTTTTCTCTTCGTAAAAACCATCCTCGTACTTCAAGAAATATTTTTTCTCGAGATTTGCGCTTAGCAACACAATCAACGATTCATTTTTAAATATAAGAAGATAACACCGATTTAACGATAACTGTATCGAACGTGTCGGAGAAAGCATATGATATAACTGTAAATCCAAGAAATGGAATTTACGCTCCCACACAGTACCATGCCGCCAGCACGTTATCCCCTCCGTAACCCGCTAAACAATGGGAGTGCTGCTATTGGCTAATGAAACAGTGTGCGTTTGACACATCTTCCAAACGATGTCTAAAGCGCTATTACTTTCTTCAATTAACTTATCAATTGAAAACATAAACGCAATTGATAGTAAACACATGCAGCAGCTTCATTGGACTCGAAAACACATCTGAATAACCACGTAATGTTTCCACCAGAGTCTTCAAACAGTAACGATCACCACCAAGAAAATGGTTAACTATTTACGTCATCACCACCCTGCGATCAGCCTAGCCACTATTGGTCAATGTTGAACAAAGGAAATCTCTAAATCATAAATATTTACGACAATGAATTCATCTTCCAGAAAACTTGGAGCTAAATTTCGAGAAATTGGTAATAATTTGGACCAAGAAATAAATATCATCACTGAAAAATGGACATAAGTAAGAATAACTTCTTGAAAATGGACGTCTACCAATGATTATTACGTTTTAAGAAAAATGTTTATTCCTCAACATTCTACTTTATAACACATACGTACCTTTTCTTGTAAAAACAATAAAAATTATGTGAGACTTTGGTTTTGGTGATTGGGACTGTCTTGGCAAGAACTATCACATACAATTTTAACACATCTGACCGTTGATCGTAACGATCAAGGAAAATACCTAAAACAAACATCCTATAAAGAATAGGGAGGATCCGTGCCCCAAAAGTCAGATCCGGATTTGCCCTATAAATATAGACGGCAAACCGGTAGGAAGTCAGTTCATAACTAACAGCCAAGAAGAAACAGTCCTCAAAAAACCGAAGTCTCCAAGTTCAAACCTCTTTTCAAGTGTTTTAATAAGTCTTAAATTCAATGGTTATTTCCTTTTGGGGTATTATGCCGTGTTGCGCTACCTCCTCCTTTAGCCAACGTTTCGGACAGCGTTACAGTGTCCATCATCAGGGCAGATGTGTACACATCTGCCCTGATAAAGGCAGAAGGAGGAGGTAGCGCAACACGGCATATTACCCCAAAAGGAAATAACCATAAAATTTTTGGCCGTGAAAACCTAAAATCATATCAGTCTGGCTATCTATCTATTACTACTGTCTATCACCGGCTAAAGGAGGAGGTAGCGCAACACGGCATAATACCCCAAAAGGAAATAACCATAAATTTTTTGGCCGTGAAAACCTAAAATCATATCAGTCTTAAATTCAGTTTACCTCTCCCAGTATCCCGTCGCCTGAACCCCGAAAAAAATCCAGTCTCCAAGTGAAAAATATATTTTTAAATTGAGTACTCAATTCAGTTTTTGCCATTTTACCTAGAATCTTTATCAAGTAGTAAATTCACCCAAATACCATTGGCTTATCAAATTCCATTGGCATACCATTGTGTTCAGCTCCCCATTTGTTTATACAGTTTATGTACAAACTTCTCATACAATAACCTTCGTACTAGTTTTAGGGCTATATAAAATAAATGAAGATTATCGGCTTTTGCAAATTTTTGCGATATTATGTTCAATATTTGATACAGGTACTCTCAATTTTTCGTCTAGGTAAGTTAGGTGACTAGGTCTAATTAACGTTTGTAATCCTTTCGCGTTTCTTGGATTTAAAAACAAATGGTTACTATTGTTGGGAAACCGAGCTCACGCAATTGGCAACTTGAAAACTGTTAACAACATTCGACAGTAACCAATGGTTGTAGCTAAGAGCCCCGTCGAAAACGTTATCCACAAAGAAAAAAAATTATCAAATTGCCAATAACGCTTTATTTTGTTAGCGCTTCCATGTACTCTTTGTGAACGCAATGCTGTCATCTAACCAATGGAAGGTTTGAATAATCCAGAATTAAATAATTTAATCCAACATTGTGTTGAAGAGGCAGTATTTAATATCAGCTTTCAACCTTTCGCGGAGCACTTGCAACAAGCTTGCGGAACACTAGTGTTCCGTTAAGCGCTGGTTAAGAACCACTGCTTTAAGGTTTTCAGGAGTTTGAGATTCCTGAAAATCTGTAACTCCTGAAAACCTTAACAAAATAATAAATTAAATTACTCCATCAATATAATCAGAGCACACTAAGACGAGATCCCAATTAACAAACAATTTAATTTATAGTATAACACGACGTATGTACGTAATGTAATGATCAATGGGAACAAACATTTAAGATAATTGTTTCCACCATGTTTTGATTTCTTTCATAATGTTGGATTTAAGTTGGATTTGTAATTGCTGGTAATATTTTATTTGCCAATTCATTTCAACATTATATTTTTATTTATTTGATAGAAAAATCGGCACTACCAGGTAACGGTAAGGTACCCCCCTCCCACTCCCCCAACATTTAAAAAAAAATTGTACATGACTGTATTCAACCAAAAGGCTTGTTAGGAATTTTTATTTTTATTTTTTTATTATTCCCTACTGAATTACAAACTGTTAAAAATATGAAATTGATAAAACTTTTGCAGTTCCTATTAATCACCCAGCGCTTGCCACCTCGTGGACTTTCACCAACCTGTAACATTGTCTTGTCTATATTTTGTCATACTAACACATATTGCATCTGTATTTCTCGCTAAGCACTTGCATACTGCTTACTAACAACGTATGCAGGGACATTGGAGGTCTAGTTTCGTTATCAAATGTAGAGTCATTTTTACCAAAAAAATTAGAGTCCTTGCAAGAGCCTTGAAGGGGTAACCATCTGTTACCTATACCAGGGCGGGTAAGTAGTGGGTCCTCCAATGCAGTTCCTATTAATAATTACAGAATTAGAATTAATAAAGGCATAATGATATATAGATAAAAATATATATAAAGAGCACTCGGTATATTTAACAATAATTATTCCATTAGATGACTGTATGTAAGAACCAAAAATTGTAATGTATAAAATTATAGAATACAAGTGCTTAGTAGGTACACAGTTTTTCTTTTTTTCTTCGAATGTAATGCTTTCAGAATCGATTATCATGGAAGACATTTGCCATTTTATTAAACAGTTGAAGAAAGTAAACACATTGTATATTCTTTCAATACAAATGTTGTATATCCTTTACAATTCGACAATGCTCTAATTAATTGCCTGACAATGTTTCTAAGAATTAGAGTCGGAAATGTTTGTTTTAATTAATTTAGAACCAACTTTGTTGTGTCCAATTTAGTTGTAAAAAATGTTCTGACAAATGAGATTAAATGTTTACTTTGTAATATTCGATTTCGGTATAAGAAACGGACTTTATACGTAAAATCAAAATTATCTTCTATGGACCTACTTGTACTTATAGTACAGACATTCATAAATCTGGATAATAATACGTCTAGAGACGACTAAAGGTAAGCGTTCACAGGTTGGCATTGTACGCATCGGACGGATCGCATCAAACGAATTTATTAGGCGTACTGCGTCCACAGCACTCGGATTGCCGACGCTACGGCAATTTGCAATCGGATTTTCAAGATTGGCATTTTGATTTTGACGGCGAGCGGTTCTGTCATCGGCATGCATCAGAATAGTAGTTGCCCCTCTGAGAATTTGCGTCTACGTTGTCGATGGTCCGATGCGTGCGGTCCGTCCGGCGTGGATCTATATAACTAACTATACAAAGAATTCTAAAATCCGATAGATGCGATCCTTCCGATGCGGACGATGCGGACCTGTGGACGCATGCCTTTAATGCAACCGACATACTATTACATTTCATATGTGTTATTATGTATTATGTTTAATTCGTAGAACCACTTTTAAATAATAATTTTTAAATATAAATTGAAGGTAATAAATTTAACCATTTAAATATACCAAATACAGCTATCGTACTAATGAAATAATAAAATACAGTTTTAAATTTTATGTAGGTAGGTACTTTAAATAGATTTTTTTAATCGTACCTATAAATAGGTATATGCAGTGTTTTATATATACAATGAAAGAATCTTTAAAAAACTTATTTCTCAATACATCGTCAGTAGTAAGATTGTGACATTAGTTTCAATTGAAAATTGAGCTGTATATAATTACAACAGTTTATAAATTTGGGTTTATAAGTTTATAGGTTTAGTTTCAGTTTATAAGTTTATAAAGTAATAAATACCGCCGCCCCGGGAACCTTTATTGGATAACCAACACCTCTGCCATAAGTCACCCCAAGTGGTTCGCTACGTTTGGTGATTTAGCAGGGGTGCCCGGGTTCATGGGGTGAGGTTTGCCGAGGTCTTGGATGCGGATGACCAGGAAATACTGAACCCCAGATTCCTACCCAATTCTTAAACCCTTTTCCTTTCCAGAACTTTCCTCTCCTTCCTTTCCTTGAAAAAATCCTCCAAACAGCATCCCCAAAGACTACATAGGGCCTGAGGGAAATTATTTTCCTTAGGGCCTCCTGTATGGAGCTCATGTAAAAAAAAAAAACACTAGTTATCATTTATCGGACAACCCCGCCGTAGGACCCCTCAAGTGGTTCGCTAAGTTTGGTGACTTAGTTGGGGTGCCTTTGTTCATGGGAGTGATGTTTGTTTAGATCGAACGGACATTGGGGGCGGATGCGTTTGCCCACCTACTGCGCGCTACATGGCGGGCCGGATAGGTAGAGACTGGTTGAGGGAGACCTTTTGATCTCTCAGGCCGGACTCTCTTGACCAATCGCCTTGCACCGCAGTCGAAGGGATGGATTCACACCACCGTCACTTCTGAATACACCAACCCCCAGATAACCCATCTCTTATGCCTTTTTCCTTTCCAGAACTTCCTCTACTTCCTTTCCTTAAAAATGCCCTCCATACAGCATCCCAAAACATGACAGGCCCTGAGAGATTTTCTAGAGGGATTCTAATGTAAAGAGGTACGTAATTTTTCAGATCAGACAATGAGGATATTTAATTCATAATCTTTTTAATATAACCCTTTGTTTTCTCTGGTTTCTATCGCAGTAATTTTATTCACGGAGATGCTACTTTATGTAAAATCCCGATGGAAGCAGATACTTATATATTTTAAGTAATTATTGATTTAAGAGCCCTAAAAATAAATCGGTACATTATTAATGTAGTTAGGCAACAAAACCGCGCCGACAAATGAAGTTCGGCGCACATCTGCGCCTAAGTTGGCCGGGTGGCGTTATTTACACAAAGTGGAAGTCTAAATTATGCGTTATTGTTTAGTATTAATTGCCAACCCTTACCGGCAGTTGTTCCCGGCGATATATAATGTAGCAATACTTTCGTTAGGGAAAGGGCCCAGGGCTGTGTCGCCAGAAAGTCGCCTAAGTCCTGAATAAACATAGCCAACTTGCCCAAAGGTTGTTCAAGAACTTAAACTTGGAGTTGTTGGGGAGGGATCGGTAAGCGGGGAATGAGGACGTAGGCCGCCAGTTAATGGACATTTATAATAATAGAATTCTACCTACAAACACCCTTGTAACTCTATGAGTTCTTATACCTACTAAGTTCCTGTTAAATTAATTATTTTTAAATACATGTTTATTTTTTTTTAAACCATTATTTTTCCAAAATTAACATTTTATACACACATATTAAGGAAATCCTAAGAGTAATGGGACCCACTAAGGCGCGGCCTGTGCGTGGGTAATATAAATAAATATATTTTGTCGTACCTAGTAAAAACAAAACAGGGACATATTACGCCCAAACATGATTAAAATTTGTCTAAATAGTTTGTACAAAAAGTGTATTCCATAGTGTACAGTGTAATAATAAGTTTATAGTGTAATGATAAATACAAAGTTTGTGCGAAAAATAAAAGTGACATAAATTATAAAAATAAAGTTTTAACATCTGCCTTGTTAAGCCACATTTTTAACTCTTTTAGGTATTGGGGAAGTTTAGTTGCCACCTGAATAAATTTCGGTAAAAGATTGAAAGTAGGAGGTCCAATGAAACCGCTGTGTGCTTGCATTGTTTTGGTATTCGTTTGGGGGGTATAAAATACGTTATTATTTCCAATGTTGATTCTGCTTTCATTTTTTCCGAATTTGTTTTTGGTTTTTACAGATATATTTCATAGTTTGCAGTATAAATAGTTTACGAAGATTGAATAGTTTAGATTCTGTCGAAAAAATTCTGCTTCTATTATACATAACTTTGATAATATAATTTTATTTTATTTATTTTTTTTTATTTTTTTTTTTTTTATTTTTTTTTTTTTTTTTCATAAGAAGCAATTACTTTGTGGTTAGACATTATATTATAAAAATAAATAAAACACTTTGTATTTTAACCACGAATTTATTATATTACATATCGACCGGTTTCGCTTACATCAAGCTTCTTCAGGATATAAGTAATAATAACTGTTATTATTACTTATATCCTGAAGAAGCTTGATGTAAGCGAAACCGGTCGATATGTAATATAATAAATTCGTGGTTAAAAAACAAAGTGTTTTATTTATTTTTATAATATAATTTTAAGTTATTTGTAAAGGTTTAAAGTGAAGATTGCACCAGAGAAAAATAAATCACTTTCAATATTATTCAGTCCTACTTTTAGTCTGTTTGAATTTCATCTATTTGAATTTCAATTCTGTTCATTTGAAAGAATATTTGAATGAAGCTGTATCTTGGAACTGGAAATTAACCCACTTTCCAACATCCGATCGATGTGAAATGCGATACAACGCAGATACACTCGTTGTTAAAAACAAGACATTTTTTCAATTTTTGGCACTCATGCATATACATGCAAAGAATAATTTTTCTGAAATCGGAAAACATTATATAAATTTACAGTAGTTAATATACGAAATAAATGTTGGTACTATCCAATCCAATCCTAAGGATCCTTCAGTTGAAATCAAATTGAGCAAGATCGTGCAACCTTTATCCGCAAGTAAAAAATATTCTGCAGTCATGATCTCAACCTTGAATTACGAATGCGAATGGTCAGATGCTACGGGTTTTCGATATTATTTTATGGAATGGAAGCATGAACGCTTACTGAAGAACTAATTAGGTGACTTGAGGCATTCGAGATGTGGATCTACAAAAGAATACTTAAAATAAGCTGGATGGACAGGGTTACAAATGAAAATGTTATGGTTCGGATGAATAAAGAAAAGAAAGTAATTAAAACTATAAAAATCCGAAAACTTCAATATCTCGGACATGTGATGAGACATCCAGAGAAGTATGAGATTCTGCATCTCATAATGCAGGGAAAGATTGCCGGAAGACGGAGCCCTGGAAGAAGGAGAACCTCATGGCTGAAAAACCTGAGACAGTGGTTTGGCCAGTCTACCGTAGAGCTGTTCCGGGCCGCAGTAAACCAAGTCCGCACAGCCAACATGATAGCCAACGTCCGTTGAACGGACAGGGCACAAGAAGAAGAAGACTATCCAGTGTGATTTGGATAACGTGTTACCGGTGTTGATTTCAGTCTCTGGGGAGTAACGTTAAATCCTCTAGTAAAATAAATCTTTATTTTTAATTTTTAACTTTATGAGTAAAATCTCAAATTATAATATTTAATTAAATGAAGATAGTATTAGCGACATTCAATCGCAACTCTGGAGACAGAAAAATTATAAAAAGATATTGTCTCCACTAGGACTCGAACCCAGGTCCCTTTGCTTACATGGCAAGTGCTCTACCAACTAAGCTACGGAACCCATATCAAATTCGGTCACTTTTAACTGTATCATACTTCGACTAAGAACTACCAACGTTATCTTCATTTTTCTTAATGCACGTATTATTGGCTACTATCTTTACATATGATTGCAAGATTCAAGTCGAAGTAAATGCTATCTAGATAGTGAAAAAATCCTTGAAATTGGCTTCTAGCCGGCCTAAGATATGGCGCAATTAGGTCGAAAATTTAAAATAGGTGCATAATAGTAAAATAGCTTTTTTACGGGTTCATTTTTTTCATAATTTGGTTTTTCAGGTTCCACATAAATTAATTGAACATTCGGAAAGGCTTCGGTAGTTTTTTAACGCCATGGATGAAATGTTTCATTAATGGGCATGGGCGAAAATTGCACTATTACGACTATATGCATAATATAAAGGGTCGACCATAGACATGCGCTCGTTTTTGGTGTGACTTTCCACCAAAAAAAGACTACATGTGTCTTAAAGCCATTGGAGCCAATGTTCAAATTTCACAATTAGGTCATTGAAAAAAATACATACGTAGTATATTGCAGCGCGTTCCAGAGTGGAAGATGCTCTTGGTATCGCCCCGGTGATTGACCATCTTTCAAAATTATAATGTTGCTTTAAGTTTCTTTAGCCGTGCTTGGTGACCGGATCTGAATAGCCCGGTAATTCACCACTTTCCTCTAACCCTTATCCTTCACCTACGTACTACCTTCAGCCTCACAATCTCGATTGAGGATGCCTTAGTATCACTGGCTCCAGACGGTTGGAAATTGTGACTCTTGTGCGAAATATAAAAATATATCAAAAGCCCAAAATACTTTTTAAAATGCACAATTCCATAAAATGACGTGCGGATAGCTAAAATGAAGTGCCACCGCAGCCTCAAGATGCATTATGACAAACGGTTCGTCACGCGGTACTAAAAATAATGGCATAAAGACAAACGCTCTTCGTGCACTCCTCCCGAGTAGGTACTTCCCCACAACTCCTCACTCCTCATTCCTCATACTCCGTACTACAGCGTGAAAAGGTACCATGTACTCTACACTGAACACTAACAGTGTCACTGGGGTGTTGAGCATAACAGCGTAAGCGAAAAAAAATTTAAACATCATAACGATTATTTAGTAAAAATAGGTGTTTCCGAATTAATAAATTGGAAAATGCACGGGCATTTTTCATGCATCAATTATTACACTTATTTATGTTATAAGACCTATAATTGAACTCAGCTAAGGAAAATAATCAATCGAATAAAAGAAATCCTTTTATAAGGTTGAAAGATAATTCAGGTTTTTCAGAGATTCCCGTGCTGAGGTGAGATATATTCCCGTAAATAGCTAGGTTTGTGTGTACGGGAGGCAGGTGTTATTTATTAAATTTTCACATGTAGCAAACACTTTGTGGGAATACATAATTAGATATAATGAACACAATAATATAACTTTGTTTCAATTCCACTTTATTATTTCTATATCAAAACGGTTTTGGTTCATCCTGAATCTTCCTCAGTAGTGAATAAAAATATATCTGTTATTACTTTTCAGTGAATACTTTATAAATATTGTGTATTATGAATTTCAATTTTGTATTTAAGTTTTTATAAATTATACTTGCATTGTTTTTCAAGAGTTTGCTTCTGTGAAAATGCATATAAAAATATGTGATTTCTGCAGACACATTAGTTGTTTCATAACGCCGATGGATTTCTTTCGTTTTGTGCTCCGATTGTCATACGAGATCGGCAGGAACCCAGACTTGGGAATTCCGCACAATAAGGGTGCCTGACTACACGGTCAACAAGTGACAAGCGCTTTATCGTCAACAAGTCAGTCCGTTGCTAACCCCCGACCGTATCGTGACATTTTCGCACCACGCCGAAGTGTTATCCATCATATCGTTGCATAAAGTGTAAACCTTATCGTTTTCATCGTATACTTTGTGTGAACTTGACGTGACTCAGATTTCTATCGTTTATTTATCAAATAGAACAATATCGAGCGCTCATGGACATCTATGACTGTCACCAAGCTAGAAGAACAATCGTGAGTACCACTTAATTGTGATATACCTTTCTTGTTTGGTGGCTGGGCATAACTCAGCGAAATCCATAAGCGTCTTAGCAAGGGTATCCGCAAGGTTACCCTCATCCCCATGCCCGTGCATGAACATTATTGGTGCCGAAACCAGGGAACCTTTAGATATAATAAATTCTCATAATAAATTCTTTCATTGACAAAACGAAAGAATGCTATGAAATGTTACGTGAATTGAAATGTCATTTCGAAGAACGAATTCAAACAGTGAATCGTAGAATTAGTTTACGTAGTTTTTAATTAATTAACGACCTACCGGGCATTTAAATTATATCGAATTCTATTTTTTAATTCATAACGTTTTCCTGATTAATTCGTTAGTACATTTGTTTATTTAAAAAAAAAA
This sequence comes from Limnephilus marmoratus, assembly GCA_917880885.1. NCBI lineage: Eukaryota > Metazoa > Arthropoda > Insecta > Trichoptera > Limnephilidae > Limnephilus > Limnephilus marmoratus. Next base: position 2,177,417 of record OU862918.1, on the reverse strand, counting down.
TGGCTAGTACTTTACAAGGCTTGCGTAGAAGACGGAACGTTGCCATTAGCAGAATAAACAAGGTGTATGAGGTCGGTCAAAGCGTTTTGCAAGATGCAACCAATTACCCATTATTTTTAGCGTATTATACGAAGTTGCAAAAAATTGTTAATGATTTTGAAACCGTTCACGCTGACATCTTAGCTTTAGATGAGGCAAACAAGGACATTGAAAATCAAGTTCGCGAAGCTTTTGATAATGTTTATTTCAAAATCGTCGTAATTCACAAGGAATTAACGAATCAATCTTTCGAATCGGAGCCCGCGAACATTATCGTACCAAACCAAAACTTTTCAACATTTCATGATCAAGCTGTCATAAAACAAACGTCATCATTTACTTGTGTCATGAATAAGGCAAAACCTGAAATCAAAGGGTCCTTGACTGCGTTCACTTCAAAGTGCGCGTTTTGCAAGGGTACTCACCATATCGCTAAGTGCAAATCATTTGCACTCAAATCGGTTCAGGAACGTGCTCAATTCGCCAAGGCGCACCGTTGGTGCCTGAATTGTCTCACGCCTTCTCATTCTCTCACGAATTGCAAATCTGTGTTTGATTGTCAGAAATGTCATCGTAAGCACCACACTCTTCTTCATAGGGAAGACAACATTTCTGCTGAAGAGGAGTACCAACGACCCACCACGTTTGCCATTCAAGGAGCTTCTATTTCAGATCCTCCAGTTCTTTTCCTCGCTAACTTCGGTGACAGATCCATCGTACGTTTACTTACTGCTCATATTAGCAATCGTAATCCCTCCGGCAGTTTTCAAACGTTTCGTGGGTTGACCGATTCAGACAGTCAAGCACACTTCGTATCCAATCGCACTGCCGAGCGTCCAGTCAGCTCTCAGAAAATCCGTGGCTTAGGCCAATCTTCTACAACCGTGTCAGGCGTCACTAATTTCGATGTCGATGTTAAGAGACGAACTATCTTCAACACGAAGTTACTTCCATTTTCAACAATTCAATCCAACCAATTATCTTGTCATTTGTTCCAAGACATACTTCATGCCGAATCTGACTGTCACAAACTGACAACTGACAAAGGAGCGACTGTTACTTCGAGATATTGAGATCTTGCCATCTCTACCGAGGCCCCAATTAACGGGTGATCTTCACCAGCCTTCAGCTATCAATTCACCATTCGGCTGGCTTCCTCTGGATTCGGTTGGTTTTGCTACCGATCGTCAAACAAACTCCTTCGTCGAAACCAACCAGTTTCGTCTTTCAGAAGAAGTCAAGAGACTGAGGGAGTTGGACATATTTCCTCAGTCTTCACAGCCCACTAAACAACGTCGTGACCAAGTGTATCGCATTTATCGCTCACGTGACTTTTCTAGTCAATTTATCGAAACCAACCAGTACCGTCTTTCTGAAAAGGTCAAGAAACTGAGAGAGTTTGACACATTCCCTCAGTCTTCACATCTCACCCCTGAAGAACAACGTGATGAGCAGGTCCATCACACTAATCACTCACGTGACCCTTCGGGACAATTCATCGTAGCCTTACCTTTTGGCGAAAAGGATAAGGATATCGCTTTCCCAGGTTCGCGCGAAGTCTCTTCGCGCATCATCCTTTCAATCGAACGTAAACCGACAGTAAAGCTCAGTTTACGTGAACCGTACTTCGCTTTCATGACTGACTACTTGCACAGTAGTCACATGACACGTGTTCCTGGAAAAGATTTACTCAAGGAAATGCATCACATACTTCGTCATTGCATTCTTCGTCCGGGCACCGTTACCACTACTTTGCGAATTGTCTTCGATGCCTCGGTGACGGAGGTGAATGAATCATCGTCAAATGATGCCTTCCTTATCGTTCCCAAGCTTCAAACAAACATTGCTGAACTTCTGCAAAACTTTCGTTCGCCATCTGTGGTGTTCATTGCTGAAGTACGGCAAATGTATCGCCAAATATGCCCACAAGAGCCAAATTACGCGTTCCAAAGAATATTTTGGCGTCATCAATTATCGGAATCTACCCCGGATTACCCATTACACCCTGTGACTTCTGATATCTCTGCCTTTATTCTGTCCTACCGTATTGTCAGATCGTTGACAGAAAATAATGGTTACGAATTATCACTCACACGATACGCGATCACTTCGGATTCAAATATCGATTCAATCGTCGTCGGCTGTTCCAGTGTGGAACAAGCTCAACAAACGCAATCCGAAGTTATCGAACATACCAAACGAGGTCAACTTGAACTGCAGAAGTCGGATTGTAGCAAACCAAAACTTCGCGCCTACCGAAACTTACCGCCGGGCTACTATCTCACTGATGTAATCTTCAAGAATGTTGATTATTTTCTTACTCTCAGGGTATTGGGATGGAAGTGGAGGCCACCGGATGCTTCAACCGATGATACTCGTCACGGGAATCGTTACACCGACCAATTATCGCTCTTGACAGTTATCGCATCTAATCATCGGCGTCAAGCATCATCGGTTGATAATCCATCGGATATCGCTTCACGTGGCCATTCTCAGGCCGTTCTTATCCGTAACGTATTATGGTGGGCGGAGCCCTCCGGGTTTGTCCAGCCAAACGACTCTTGGCCCATCTCAGATGGCCATTTTAACAAAACTGAACTCCACTCTGAAGAACGAGTTCAATCGTCATTAGTCCAACATGATATATTCTGCTAAACTTTTATTAAACAAATTATATCGTATTCGGAAACTCCAACGTCTTACTGCTTACTGTTATCTATTCGTACACAACTTTCATAACAAAGCCTCTCGTCGTTCGGATTTTCTACTTAATCATTTCGAAATTCGTATTCTATCTTTAACCAAACATTGGACATCACTCTCTACGGAGCAAGTGATTAGAATCATTATTAAAAATCTTGTGCTATCGTTACGCTTCGTACTTTGAATGGATCTTCTCTTACAAAACCATTCACCTAATCGTGTCCATTGCCTAGGCAATATGACTAATCATCATCGTTTCGCGGTTCGTTTTATTCTTTTTACGTCTATGTTAATCGTATCATTTAGTTTCTTTTCGTCTAGTTTATCTACATCTAGTTATCGTTTAAAACTAGTTCTTCTGCTTCATCTTCTTTTCATCGACGTTACATTTCATGGCATTCTGCGTTTCGCTTAACGTTCAACTTTTCTTTAAAATACAATTTGCTGTATTTTGGTGGGCGGAATGTTTCATAACGCCGATGGATTTCTTTCGTTTTGTGCTCCGATTATCATACGAGATCGGCAGGAACCCAGACTTGGGAATTCCGCACAATAAGGGTGCCTGACTACACGGTCAACAAGTGACAAGCGCTTTATCGTCAACAAGTCAGTCCGTTGCTAACCCCCGACCGTATCGTGACATTTTCGCACCACGCCGAAGTGTTATCCATCATATCGTTGCATAAAGTGTAAACCTTATCGTTTTCATCGTATACTTTGTGTGAACTTGACGTGACTCAGATTTCTATCGTTTATTTATCAAATAGAACAATATCGAGCGCTCATGGACATCTATGACTGTCACCAAGCTAGAAGAACAATCGTGAGTACCACTTAATTGTGATATACCTTTCTTGTTTGGTGGTTGGGCATAACTCAACGAAATCCATAAGCGTCTTAGCAAGGGTATCCGCAAGGTTACCCTCATCCCCATGCCCGTGCATGAACATTAGTCTAGGGATACTTATATTTGTATTTTAATTTATTATATACTACCCACAAAAATGTTGTATAAATATGCAGTCTGTCTCAAATAAATAAATAAATTAAAATATATCACTTTTCAAATTGTTTGTAGTACCAAATGTCGGTGACATATTCAAGCAAGCTTCCATTATAAAATGGGTAAAGAAAAAAATAACAAAGAATATCAAGAATTTTACAAAATATTAGAAACGGAAACCAATTTATTACACATCATTTTAAAACAACTCGAATGCAAAATCATTATATTTTCCAAGCCCTAAAATATTAAAATAATCTCCCTTTTGAATTACGCTGCATCATCAACCATCAGAAAAAATAAATAAAATTAAACAATTTTCCAAAAAAAAACTTGCAGTAAAAATTAAATAAGTACTTTATACAAAACATTTTATAACTTACAACCTAAGTAAGAATCGTGGCTCCCTTATCAGGCACAAGAGCTCCTCTTTTCTACACGACCAAAAACGACCTTTATTATAACATTTTGTTAAATAAATACGGACCTATGTAACTCATATTTTTTTTACATTGCAATAAAAAAAATAAAAAATTAAAAAAAATAATTAGTGTTAAGATTGTTTTAAATTACCTACCAATGTTGTTTTTATTAGGTAGTTTTATATTAATAAATTAATAAATTACTTCGTTTTTACCACTTTTATTGTTTACAAAACCGACATGCTTCTCAGCAAAGCTGACTTCTTCAGGGTTTTGACAGAACTAATTTTAAAAATAGACATATATAGGTAATAGAGAAAAATAATCGACATTATTGAAAAATTGTTGGGAGACAGGGGTACATTAACTAATCTATGAATCATAGAATGGAAAGCTGACATTTTTTGAGAAATTGGATGATTTGAAGTGTTGTGGATTACAATGTCTGTGTATGTATCTTTACGAAAAATGTTAAATTCAAATTTATTATTAATTATTGAAATATTTAAATCCAAAAAGTTTATACTCGAATTTTGCCCAATCTCTACAGTTAATTTTATGTTTTTATGGAGTTTGTTTAAGAAATTAAGAAAAATATTAAGTTGTCTCAATGTACCTGTCCAAACACAGAACACATCATCCACATACCTCTTCCAACAATAAACGTATATCTGAAGAAGTCAGCTTTGCTGACGAAACATGTCGGTTTTGTAAACAATAAAAGTGTTAAAAACGAAGTAATTTATTAATTTATCAAAATGGTGCCACAAAATAAGTTTGCTGTGTTAGAAGAAGTAGTTTTATATTATATTGAAAGTTTTTTTTATTATTTTTGAAACTTATGTTTTTAATTATTTCATCCATTTTTTGTTATTACAATTTTTTATTTGTTTTTAAATTTTTTTGGGCTATTTTTTATTATCTTATATTTTTGACTATTTATTAAAGAATTTATTTCCTCGGAATTTGTAGTTTTGTTGTCCCAAAGTTTTACATATTGGAATCGGTAACGTGTATTTTAGCCTTAAATTTGCTTTGTATATGTATGATAAAGGTACAGAGTATTTAATTTTCTGTTCTTAAATTCTTTTTTTTTATAGTGATACCTCACAAGAATCTCAGCTGCTCCCATCTGGAGCCAGTGAGACTATGGCATCCCCAATTGGGGTATGTTGTGAGGCTGATGGTAGTGGGGAGGGGAAGGAGGTAGGAAAGAGGAAGGTGGGGAAGTACCTGGCTATTCAGATCTGGTCACCAAACACGGCTAATGCCATTTCAAGCAACGTTTCAATTCTGAATGGTGGTCTTACATCAGGGCGATACTGAGAGTATCTTCCGCTCTGGAACGTGCCGCAAATATTCTATCATTTTAAATGAATAAATTGTAAAATAACACAAATTAATCAAATAAAATTTATTTACACCGCCGGGATTCAATCCCGTGACTTCTGAGTGCGAGTCAAGAGCCTTACCGCCGACTATGCCGCGTCAAAAGTTCAGAAGGTTATTAAAATTGTGAGATTGAATGTGGGTTTTATAAGGGCAACCCCATCTTATTATACCATATTGGATAATGGATTGAAAAGTAGCGAAATAGGTCATTCTCCGTAGTTCTATGCTTAGAAAATGTCTCAAACACCTGAAGGTTTAGGTCAAGTTTCGTTCTCTATTTTGGTATAGGTATTCATAGCATTCAAATAAGGGATATTTTAGAGTACTTTCTGATATCTAAATCAAATTACTAAAAACCAATAATTTTTTGTTTCTACTGAATGCCTCCATCCTCGCTGTAAGAAATAGGATTATCTGCAAGTTTAATCCTTCGAACTGAAGAACTTTTTTTAGTTCATGTGAACAATAAAAGATTTTTAAAGAATTAACAAAAGTAACCAAAAGGTGGCACTTACAAGTGTGTGAGTTTTTTCCGTCGCCCGCTTCCGTGGGATCGTTCGTCGTACAACACGGTGGCCGCAATGTGTTTGCCGACGGAGCACCATCCATACATACCCAGCAGCAGAGTGCAGAGGCACAACCCTCTGTGAAAGAACAAGCGATTTTATAAACACACTGTGAGACAAAGAAGGAAAGGAGGGTGGAAAATGATACATTTTAGCACTTGAACAGAGACTGCCCTTTGAGAAGACTACATTTTGCTACTTTTTAATTAAAACTACGGTTGATTCTCTACAAGTAGAGAACGGAAATTGTGAAGCAAGATAACAATTGTTGAGCCGTATTCAATTTTTTCATGCAAAATACAATACTTTTAACATCGCAAAGGATTTTAACGTTTCATGCGTAATTAATAATTACATAATTTGTTTTACCAAGAAATAATGCACACACAATTCACTACTGAGGATTTACGAACGGATTGATTTATTCTGTACCGATATCGTTAAATTGACTGTTCTGAATTACTTCAATTTATCAATATCCATGTTCCCCAAAAATCATGTCGACATTTATTACCCTTCTACTTCAATAACACCAGGACACTAGCTTATCAAAATTCTCCGTTTCCGAGACTTCACAGTCTCGGAAATAAATATTCTAATCTAGGTGATATATTTCATCTTAAAACTAATCAGTATAAACGTTGTATATTCTATCACTTTTATTATTCTAGGCACAAATAGATTTACATAATTTCTTCAATTTTTGTTTATATTGAATATGAGACTTCTTATCATTTTTACATAATATGTATTTTTATTTTATTATTTGTTTTCTTGTTACACTGTTTTGTGTATTTTATTTTCTCATTGTATTATATTTTCTTCATTGTTTGTTACTCAACTTATAAATTATAATGTAAAAGCCCATCAGGGCGTGTAATAAATAAATAAAAAAAATAAATAAAAAAAGATCATGTTGATATGATTTGAGATTTTCACGGCTAAAATTATTGTGATTATATTTTTGGGTTATTATGCCGTCTTACGCTTTCTCCATTCAGCCAATGTTAAACTGTCCACCATCAGAGAGGATAATAAGACAAGACACAAATATCGCTTTTCGTTTACTTTCATATTTAAAATTGCACAAAATCACGATAATAATTCCATACGTTTTTTATTTCTTTTTTTATTTATTATTTATTAAATTGAATATAATCACATCTAATACAATATAAGATATGGGTAGTCCCACAAAGCTGTGACAAATCAGCTTGTCTGTAGGTTCTACCATTTAATATATATATATACATAACACACTTTAGATTAAGTTACAATATTAATACCTAATATAAGATTTAGGATAGATAAATGTGTTGTTCATTTATTAACCACTTTTTTGTCAGTTTAGGGCAGGGTTCCTCATTATTTTTTAAATTAATGTTTTCATTAAATATGTTATAAATCAAAGGTATCATATATTCGAGCGTTCTGCTACCATACTTATTTGATATTCGTGGTATTTTTAGGCCTTTGTTTTCGGTAAATCTTGTGTGACTATGTACCAATAAATTTTTATACGCGCTTTCTCCATGATTATCCATAATTATAATGTACCAGAGAAGCCCTTTCTTCTGTTAATTTTTTGTTCTCTTGTTTTTTTTGTTAATCAGTTCATCCTTCTACATTTATGTATTAGTAGATGGTAGATCTATAATGGCATTATGAACACCTCATGGTTGTTGAAGCCACCACACGTATTTTGTAATACCTACTTATTTGGTTCGCAATGATATGTTACTGTTATCTACAAGTAAATGTACATCCCTGCTGCAAAATTTTGAAGTGAAAACTACTTTAGCACCATTGTGATTTGAAACTTGATGAAACGGAAACAAGTGACACTAAAAAGAGACCTACGAAGCGTCGTGCTCTGTCAAGCTTCGCGCATTGGCTGCTTTGATTATAAGCTCGCTTTTCGAGGATCCTATTGGTTGAGATTGTGTGGGTGAAGGTTTCACTTCTACCGCGTGTGAAGTGCACTAGATTTTTTAGTTTAAATACCTGCAGCGTTATTTATTTTCGTAACAATCTTGAAGGTTTAAAATTCAATAATTCTGAGTTATAATTTTCAATTGTCGTAATTGTGAAGTTGCTCATCCCCACACAGATCTACCCTTATGAGATGAGCGGTTTATATTTTTGCTTTTATTACAGATACAATTAGTTTAATGAATAACAAAATTTCTTAAACTCTCACTTAATTTTTGTTTCAATACTGAATATTTTTCATCGCAAGCAAACAGAGGTACCTATTACAAAGATCGTTGTTTTTATAACAAGTACCATAAAATAATGAATATCTCCTTTAGCCGTATTCTGCAATAATACTGAAAACCTTTTAGTTTTCTTCGTGAAAGATCATTTCCCGTTGTGAAGCCATTGTTCCAGGAAAAAACTAGGCTATTAAAAATAATTATTCGGCTGCACCCGTTTTGGCCGAATGGAACAAAAACCCATACAAAAATCGGTTTACAATGGCCAACAAAAGGAGTAAACGATTCGTTCTGTTATAATTCCTTTTGTTCCGCACAAAACTGCACAGATAACATGGAACCGGCTAATAATAAAAACTATTCAGATATACGCGAATGAAGACTAAAAGTCAAATAATGAGGGCAATTTAAAAATATATATATATTTTTTAAATGGCGACACTTTGATTCCAGGCGAATTTTTGAATGTGACGTTTAACGTTCACTAGATTTATTGTTTGTTCTCTGCAAACTTATCATTTGGTTTGACTTTTTTTGACAGATGTTATGAAGAGAACCCCGTACATTTTATGCTCTCTGTACGTGTTTTAGAGGTATAATGGTAATGGTGCTGATTTTAACCAAATCAAATTATATAATATTCTTATTACTATTATCATTTACAAGTAAGTACAAGTATATTACACTGGATTGAGTAATATAGACGTTGAATATTATAATGATTTATGATCAATAAGATGGATCAAGGAAAAAAAAATTATGAGATGTAATATTTTTGGTATTATTATTCTCCTATGCCATTCGTGTGCAAAACGTTATTTTTTTAATGATTTTCGGCTATGTAATGCGTTTTTTTTATGTCCCGTCTTTCGGGTTTATAAAAAAGGTCTGATTTTTCGGATTAAAATTTTCAAAAAATCGCCAGGGTTTCAAAAATATGATTAAAAAAAATACAGAATGTCTTAAAATATTTGCCTTAACCAGAATTTAAAAAAAAAGTGATGCAAGTGGCCTATTACCGTACAATTTAACAGTACATTTTGACAGTCTTAACATCTAGAATGATAATTAGTAAACAAAATAATATCTTAAGGCTATCTAAAGAAGAGTTATATATTTTTATTTTATTTTTTATTTTAGTTTATTTAGGAAACAAACAGTTATACATATTTTAATAAGAAATTAACATATTACATGGTTGCATTAACCAGCGAAGTTTCCACTAAAATTTATAATATGAATAAAAACATAGATTAAAACATCAAAGAAAACATAAAGTGGTAGAAAAAAAGAAATACATATATATATACAAATCATATAAACACAAATTAAAGCATGTGCGATATGTAAATCATCCAAATATTATTATTATTATAAAAAGAAGGAAAACCAACATAATGAGAAAGAAAGAAAAAATAACATGCAGCAGGAGTGGAGTGTTCGTAATTAACAATTTGCTTTAATTTTTTCTATTATGAATTTCATAAATTGATCTGAGGACAAATGGAAAATATCAGCGTCGTAAAAGGTATAATTGTGCACGTCCTCGGAGAAATGAATGTTGTGTGTAATTTGTTTTTGAGTGTGGGATGTGGAATAGTTGGTTTAACCTTGTGTTTCTTATGGGAGAGTCGAAATTAATGTGTTCTAGAAGATAATTGTTGTCAACAACGTTATTAATGATTTTGAATAAAAATTTCTGGTCGGATGTATTTCTTCTATCTTCAAAGGTTGATAAATTATGGAATGTTAATGAGTCTTTTAGGTTTTCTGATGTTCGAAAGGATTTAAAGTCTAGGTGTTTCAATATCTTTTTTGAATTCTTTCTAACCTTTCAATATTAACTTTGTATTGGAGATTCCATATGACTGATCCGAATTCTAATATTGAGCGAACAAAAGAGACGTACAGTATTTTGAAAACGTGTGGTGACCTAAATGGTTTGGTCACTCTTATGTTGAATCCTAGAAGTTCGTACGCCCTGTCACAGATGGAATTTATATGTGCTCGGAAAGACATTCCGGAGTCCATTATTATTCCTAAGTCTCTCACTTCACAACATCTTTTTATCTCTACGTCATTGATTTTGTACGGGAATATTAGGGGGTTTATGCTTTTGGTGAATGATATTGTGTTACATTTTTCCAGGTTAAGGAACAGTTGGTTGTTCGCACAATATATTCCAAGCTTATTAATATCATCTTGCAATTCTAGGCTGTCATTAATATTAGTGATTTTTTTTGTAAATTTTAGTATCATCAGCAAAATTTGAAATTTAGAATTTTTAAAGCATTTACCTTTATCATTGATATATAAAATAAACAAGAGAGGTCCCAGATGTGATCCTTGCGGGATTCCTAAAGGTATATTGTAAAAATGCGAGGAGAAACCCTTAGCTCTAACTATTTGACTTCTGTTTGTTACATATTTTTGTTATATCTAGTGTTTCCGATATTTCGTTCAACAGCACCATTCCACTTAATATTAAAAAAAATATGTTTCTTTGTTTGTCCCTTGTGCATTCCTAAATCATTCATCCATTTGCGTTGAGACTTTGGTGATTTGATATGCGCATGCCCTCCGATGGCTTCTACATATAATAGTGAGCTCTGGCGTTATGAAATTATTTCGTGCAAGTACTGTTCATCCGATTGCTATGCAACTTTGGTGATTTGATATGCGCATGCCCTCCGATGGCTTCTATGTATAATGGTGAGCTCTGGCGTTATGAAATTATTTCATGTACTGTTCATCCAATTGCGATGAAACTTTTGGTGATTTGTTGTGCGTTTGCCCGAGAAAGTTTCTACACATATTAGTGAGTTCTGGCGTTATGAAATTTGTATTAAAATTTTACAATAATGGCGCGCGAGTTGTTTGAAAAATGGGTGTGTTTCGTATAGTTTTGTAGCAGGGTGGGATGAGGGAGGGGTAGGGGTTCGCGGGAGGGGAACGGGGGAAAGGACACGCGTGGAAAAACAAATTTATTTATTTAAGTGGGATTGTAAAGCATGCCGGGAACTCGCTAGTTTAATTTATGAAAACAGTTTATTTTTAAACAAGTTCTGCTTTGTAATATTATGATTACGTGTGACAGCTGTTTCGCTTTCGGAAGTACTTATTAAACTATCTGATAACCACTTCAGAAGGTTAACAACAGACACGTGTATTAATAATTACGTAGTAGTACTTGTCTGTAAATAAAACTATTTTTATAAATGAAATAATAATTCAATTGAATTATTATTTAATTAATGTTTAACTATTATAAATTCAATTGGATTATTATTTAATTTACAATCCAATCACATCTTTTATAAATTCAATTAGATTATAAATTAAATAATAATACAATTGAAGTTATAAAAGAAATAAAAACTCTAAAGAACTTAAAACATACTGCAAAAGGTACAAAGTAAAATGACCGTCAACATTCATTTCGATTTATCGTTCTCTCTCTGCAAAGCAGGTATGTACTTTAATAGTTTGTAGTATAAAATGTTAAGCAGTTTCATGTACATGCGCGCTCCACACGCTCTTCTGTCCAATTCAAAGTAGATCGATGCAAAACAAACTGTTAACAAAATTCTTGCTTGAACAGACTATGACGACCTCCGTAGTCCAGTGGGTAAGACTCTTGACTCACAATCTGGAGGTCGCGGGTTCGAACCCGGCATGCGCAAATAAATTTTATTTGATTAATTTGTGTTTTCACAAATAATTCATTTAAAATTATATATAGTATATTTGCGGCATGTTCCAGAGTGGAAGATACTATCAGTATCGCCCTGGTGTAAGACCACTATTCAGAATTGAAACGTTGCTTGAAAATGGCTTTAGCCGTGTTTAGTGACCAGATCTGAATAGCCAGGTACTTCCCAACCTTCCTCTTCCCCACCTCCTTCCCCTGCCCACTACCTTCAGCCTCACAACATACCCCAATTGGGGATGCCATAGTCTCACTGGCTCCAGACGGGAGCAGTTGAGATTCTTGTGCGGTATTCACTGTAAAAAAAAAATGTAATTTTTACAATTAGGTGACGTCGAAAGTATACAAGTCAATTGCGAGCGATGGAGCGAGTCGTACGTCTTCAATCGCGAGGTGGATAAATAAATGTAAAAAGTCCATAAAAAGTGTTTTTCTGTCATGTAACGAGTAACTTTTCTTTTGTTGTAAATACAGGACGTTGAGGAACACACTTGACTTATTTTAACCAGTGATTCCTGACTTTATTTGGACACTTTTTTCACATTTTTCCGCACACTTTTTAGACATAATACATTATTTTTTTAAATTTAAACAGTTTACCTAACAACAGAAACGTTACTCGAAACATGTCAGAAAAACCCTTTTTTTAAAACAGTTTGTACTAGATAGGCAGGGTCAGGGTGACGGTTCGACGGTTAGCCGGTTGAGTGACCAGTGATGAAACGTGAAAGATTTTTTTTGTTACATGGTAACTATACATATGATTATTTTTAATTGGTCTCTCAAAAAAAAACATCGGACAGCGAAATGACGTCGAAGTTTTTTTACTCAAAATATTCTTAGGAATCGCTGGTTAAAATCCTTCGGGTACGCGCTTGCAGCCCAACGTATTCGCTTCCTTCAAAAACACATTTTTTCACCTCGAAATGTAATTTTCATCGTGATCCATTCAGTTTTGAAATATTTAATTCAACATTTCAAGATGTTATCGTCAACATTATTCCGACAACGCAATTAATTGCTTTGTCAAAATTAAATGATTCAATGAAAGAAAAATGAAAATGTATGTATGTATGGTTGTAACTACACTGTTTGTTATAACTGTGCACCAATAAACTCAACACAATTGATTAACTTCTACTCGACGAGCCCAATAAAAATAAACACCTATTTCGGCAATCTACAAACTGAGAGAGGTCCATTTTGACTCGACCTCTTTGCATTTTGTCTGTCTGTAAATTTGTTTGTGTGTTCCGTTTCCGGTCAATCTTGTTAATAGGTTAGTATCTTTTTATACCGCCAGAACGCCTGAGCATTACGAGCTGTCATGTCGGAGAAATCAACATTACACTTTGCCACTGTTTACAAAAATACGAGGTTTGTTCAAAAAGTAACGGGAATTTTTGTTTTCTGAAAAAAGTATTTATTTATTCGTCTACATTAATGATGTCGCCTTCAAAGGAGTCCCCATTAGATATTATGCACTTGTGCCAGCGCTTTTTACAATCCTCGAAACACTTCTCAAATTCAGTTTTTGGGATAACCTTTAGGTCATCCAGCGAAGCGTGCCTTTTTCGGTCTTGGCGATCCAGAATGCCTCCACTGGGACGACCGAGCCTTAGTTTTGACGTCATATCCGTAAACCTATGTTTCGTCACCTATTATAACACGTTTCAGTAATTCTGCATCGTCGTTGACTTGATTTAGTGACTCCTGAGCAACTTACATTCGCCGCTGTTTTTGTTTGAAATTCAATAATTTTGGAACAAATTTTGCTGTCACGCGTTTCATACCCAAAACATTCCAAAAATATCGTGGCATGAGCCAATCGATATGCCAACATCATCAGTGACTTCTCTGACTGTGATTTGGCGATCATTCATAACCATTTATTTCACATTTTCATCTGCTGTTAATGTGCCAGGGCGTCAAGGGCATTCATCATCTTCAACGTCTTAACGGTTATCTTGGAAACGCTTACACACTCGTAAACACACGCTTTTTTATACTATATTTCATTTTTTACCCAAAATTTGATACAAATTCTCTGATCCATTTAAAAAAAATCGCCTAGCTCATAAAACCACATCCAACCTTAGCGGCTGCCACATGCAAACTGAACAATGAATACAGCTGAAAATTTTATTATACTTCAGGGGCATGCATACCAACATAAAAAAATAACAATCGGACTCTCCAAATCTGCGAAATTTAAAAATTCCCGTTACCTTTTTCCTCGTACTACTTTATTTTTATAAGCATGAATAATTCAATGATGACAATATTAGTGAAACGCAATCCAAAATGTGGAGACAGAAAAATCAGAAAATTATATGCACCTCTAGGACTCGAACCCAGGACCCTTTACTTTTAGCTCAGTTGGTAGAACACTTGCCATGTGAGCAAGTCTCCACATTTTCGATTGGGTTTAACTAATATTGTCTTCACTTAATTAAATATTATAATTTGAGATTTAACTCATAGAGTTAAAAATTAAAAATAAATGAGTAATTCAATATTACGATCAAGCAAAATTTTGAAACAATATATATATAACAGTATTTTGATTTTCCACAATAAATTCTCTCTAATAAAGGAAGCAATACTAGACTGATTAATGTAAAATTAATCAAAATGTCTTTGTGTGGTTATAAATAATTATCACGATATTGAAATCAGAATTAATTTCCGAGCAAGATTTAAAATTTGTATACTGCCTCCGCAAATTAGTGGGCATAAGCCTACATTAATGAGAACTCATTGACTTCCTATTATGGCGGTGTTCTTTGTATTCTGTGAATGCTTTAGAATTGGTAATTTAGTTAGGGGATGATATAAACTAACGGAATCCGCAACAGCCGGGTTGTTCGCTGAAATCTTAGAAATAACGAAGGGTTGGAGCGAACGCAACTTTATTCAAAGCGTGACTTGTTGTAACAAAGAGTGTTAAATCAAGTGAAAAAAACCTTTACGACGATTGTAAAATATAATTTAGCAAAAGAAAAATGTTCTTTGCTTAAAAACCACTTTATTTTATTTATAAACTTCAACCAGTTTCGGTTGATCTTAACCTTCATCAGGATATATATATATATATATATATATATATATATATATATATATATATATATATATATATATATTATTAATATGAATACCTCACAAGAGTCTCAGCTGCTCCCGTCTGGAGCCTGTGAGACTATGGCATCCCCAATTAGGGTATATTGTAAGGCTGAAGGTAGTGGAGGGGAAGGAGGTGGGAAAGAGGAAGGTGGGGAAGTACTTGTATTGCCATTTAAGATTGTTCCTAGCTTTGAGATAACAAACACCATCTGAAATATTATTCAGCGCAACACCCAAACAAATATAAAACTAAACTATAACAGCGACGTTCATCAATATAATACACGACAACACAACAAACTACATACATCAAAAATACGCTCAACACAGTTCGGACTGAAATCATTAGAATACATTGCCTACAATAACTATAACAAATTGCCTGAAGAATTAAGACTCTAATAAATCTCGAGACAATATATTGAAATCTTATTTTTTTAAATGTTATTTGGAAAACGAGTCATAAATAGGTACAAACTCTATTCTGATAGCTATCCTGATTATCTCCAAGTACCAAACTTTGTACATCCAGATATGGTGGGCGCTGTTTATATCTTTTTTAAATCTTGTCATGTATTTTGTTCGTAAACATCTTGTATTAGGTCTGTATATTTTTGAGCCCTTTTTACTTTTTATTGTCTTTTCCTGATTTTGTTTTTTTTAAGCATTTCTATAGTCCATCATGGAGGAAACTTTATTTTAACTTTTTGACACCAACAGCACACACATCAAATGAGTGGTTATAATAATTCATCTTATAAGACATGTTTCTGTTAAATATTTGTAAAGTGATTCTTCATATGTTGTGTCTGTATGTTGCTTCGGTGAAATGTTTTGTAAATTTTTTCTTCATATATTGTGACTGCATATTGGGTTGGGTTGGGTTTAACTTTTCAAAAGTACCAATTAGCGATCCCTTAATGAGTTTTGATAACTCATGGGAATGCATGTTTTATTAAATAAATAAAAAAATGTTTGTGTGTGGTGGACGAGCGGGCTGGCAAGCGGGCGGTGTAGATTTTATTTGGATGCAAATTAACAGATGGCGGTGTGAGTTAAAATGTTGGGTAGCCATCCAGTAGATGACGTTGTGTTTCGTTAGCCACATTGGAGGGGACCCACCACTTTCCCAACGGCGTTATAAGGAAACATATGGTTTCCTCCTTCACCGCACACCTCAAGACTCTACTTTTTTTTTGAACGAAGCTACATTTATTTGAACGACTCTAGACCCTCCAATGTCCATGCATACGGGGTTAGTAAGCAGTATGCAAGTACTTACATTAAAATTATACAAAAGATAAATAGAAGTAGCAGCCCGTGGAATAATTCTTCTGAAATAGGTAACATCAATAAGAGAAAACAGTGTTAGTAAAAGAAAAATAAAAATAACGGCTAGACCAGTCGAAGAAACCTTCTGTAAATAAAATAAGTAATGAGGAAAAAACAGTTATATGATTATGTTATAATGTAAGTAATTACTATAATAGCGGAAAGAAAATAAAATATATAAAAAGAAGAGCCAGAGAAAGTATTCCATTGACCACCGGGCAGTCCCAATGAGAATACGTATAGCTATCGGCCCAACCGCAGACGATGCTCGAAGTCCGCGCCCTTTAGCCGGTTCCCCGATTTTGCCTCGAAGAAATGCACTTGGGAGAGAAGGGGAAGATTTTGAAGACCTTGAGGAAAAGATGAGCGTCGGGTTACCGGAGGGGGGACGGAAGGACATCGAGACCGCACGGTTACGCCTCAGGCCTACGCATGACGATGGGGGAGGCGCGGGCGGATCGCGGGAAGACCACTCTGGTATGTGTTCGTCTGGCAATGTGCATGGACAGGGTCTATCCCACCCCCTTTCTATGGGGGAATGACGATACATAATATGTTCAGTTCAGTTGCGCCACCAAAGAATGGAAACCAAAACTAATACAGAAAAATAGAAAATAATAAGAGCATTTATACATGTGAAACATAATTACATAATCAGTTCAGAGTGATAATATATCGAGCATTAGTGTCATCACTAATATCGATCACCAACACCAACATGACCTGTCGAGGTAAAAACATAAATCATTGTTAGCAGAGATCAGAAGAAAAAAAAAAAAAAATAGACAGATGTTATCAGTATTTTATAGGTCACATAAGTTATATTATAGATAGTTCAAAGCATATTCACTAAATAAAGAGTAATAGAGGAGGACCGAAGAAGAAGACGGGAGCAATACGTGTGGCACCTGAAACAAAGATGAATTTAATCTAGGTCGGCGACTCTAAGTACAGGCCATCTCTCTACCCAGGACTTGACAAACTTTTTCAAGCATTCAAAATTCTCTTTGTTCGACACAAGGTCAGCATTCCACGCTGGTCTTGTTATTCCGCGCAAGCCATCCAACATTTCCTCTCGTGCTTCCTTCATCAACTCGCAGTGCCACAGAATGTGCCTGGCGTCCTGATTAGTATCACCACATGCGCAGTTTGGGTGAGGAGAGAGGGCCACAGCAACACATGTCCGGGTCAGCTAGTTATAAAAAAAAAAAAGTGGTTATAACCAAAGAACCATCTTTCATTTGTATAATTTCAAGCCACAAAGGATTTGCTTTCTTCGATAATTATAATTTTGTATTGAATTGTAAAAATACCCGAATAACTATCAACTTGTACAAAAGAATCACAGCCTTTAAAATTAACATGGAATTATGTAGTACGGAATTTTTTTACGACAAAACATATGTTCTAGCACGGCATAGCATGACAAAAGGAGATGGTGCTCTAGAATTATTTCATGTTTATTCTTCATATTTTTTTGTAATAAATATTTGCCACTTGCTTGGCGGGACGAACGCCGAACAATGAGTGAAATAATGGAGGTTTCCTCAGCAGTGGTCAATTGAAAAACGAGGCAAAAAAACCATCTCCACTACCAAACTTAAATATCAGCCTCCATTCTGATAAACTTTACAGCAAGTTTATTGGTCGAAACTGCATCTGAAGTTATAACAAAAATTTTCTAAAATTTTTGAGTTTTGTGTAATTTGGTTCGGTTTAGAATCTTCATCTTTAAACATAGTTTGGTGGAACAACCCGTGTAGCCATTTTAAGGACGCGTTTTTTGTGGGTATTTACTTACGTATTAAAGATTGACACAGATTTTTGGCCAAATTGACGTTTGACAGTTACGCGTTTAAAAATATTTTAAAAAGAAACTTATAAATTTAAGAATAATTTAACTAAAAGTACCAACCTACAAAACTTTGTCAATAAATAATATTTCTTAATAAATTACATACTGCTCATCAAAAATAAAGTTGGGTATACTTAGTGCATTTTTTATTATTTATTTTCTTCCTCGTATTCTTTCATTTGTTTTTTTTTCGATTTCTATAATAATTGTATCTTTCTTTACCCCTTTTACACGAGATTTAGTCTTTATAAATGCATGATGATAACTTTTTCAAAAATTGGTATCTTTTACACATCTCCATGAATATTAAAGAAAATTAAAAATGAACTAATTTCAAAATAATCTGATCGGAATAAGCAAAATACATCTATAAGTTTTTAAAATACTTTGAATTGATAAAAAATTAACATGTCTTACACTCTTATCATGAAAAATAACACTGACGATAAAGAGCTTTTATTTCTGGCTACATTAATGGGATATTTATTGTCCAATCAATTGAAACCCATAATGGCATTATGGTATAAAGATGTAAAGAATGAACCCAAAAAGTAAAATAGTTAAAAGAAGAAATTAAAAACGAACTAACAGTTACTAACAGATTTGCCTAAACTTACTCATTCAACATTAATATGAGATGAGTAGATAAACATTACGCGGTAGTAAATATTAAAAACCTTTCGACTTGGTTAAACTCGCATAAATATTATATCACTTTTCTCAGGAAGATCGTAAAATGGTGTAACTATTCTTTTATTGTATTCAGTTTATTGTCCTGGCCGCACAGTTCAGTAACAGAAATAATAAATTTCTATCCAATATGACCACCGCCATGCTCAATGCTCAATGCTCAACTTCTGTCTATCGAATAAGTTAGCAAACATCCATCGGAACTTTTAAAAGTCCAATTCAGTTTTTGTCTCTTTGGATTGGAGAGAAGATCTCACGTTTCATGTTACGGTTCGATTCGAAATCTAATGAAATAAATTCAGACCGGCGTTCTTAGTAAAACACCCGTAATTCAGCCACCCCGGACTTACTACCCTCCCTCCCCATGGAAGGGGGGGCCTCCTAATGCCACCGACAGGGGTTGCTAGTATGTATTGCTATTCTACTTCCTCCAAGCGACCATCTACCAATGCCACCACCTACCACCTCCCGGCGAACAAGTGGCAGCATTTGCAGGATTCGGCTTTCGTATGCGAAAGCTTCTGTTCTAAGGGTTACGAAAAAGCTCATTCAAGGATCGCTGGCTGCTTTCCATGATTTACCCCCAACTTTTGTTCGGAGACTTTGTTTGGCGTTTCCAATGTTTTGGATTTATAGTGTCTCAAAATTACTTCATTTGAATTTCTGGAATGGCCAACATAATTTATACAACGGATAATGAACTTAATTTAATGTTTTAAAACGGGTACACTTTTTAAAGACAGTAACTACCTATCTGATTTATATTTTACTAAAAAGTGGTCTAAAATATAAGTTTTTCAGGTTAAAATGTAAGTGTGAAAATCACATTTCGTTTTCATAGCAGATTTATGTGAGAGATTATGATAAAATGGATGCAATCAAATGATTCAAATACCAAATGAAACAGTCGTAAAACGCAACGCATTTACATTGAGTGATGGAGCGACGGGGTGACGGGGCGAATTACATTTGTGGTAAGAAATTGAGGGTAGTTAATGTTGATGAATTATTACAAAAACATCCCTTCAAAAATTCACCCTTACAAGGGTGAATATATATTTTCCAGTAAATCCTTTGCAGCACAACAATAATTCTTTAGGACGCCAGTTTGAATTTTAATTAGTCTCAAACAAATTCAAAGCGTTTAAAAAAGGAAAAATCGGCCTAATTGCAAACGGAGGAAAGGTTATCGGTGATACTTCAAATTGAACCTCCGGCTTAGTTATGTAAATCAGACGCTGGATTTTCGTTGACGTAAGTTACTTACAAAACAAGATAATACTTATTTAATTAATTTGCTTCACAAGGTCTTGATCTTGACATTGAGAGATGAAATAACCATTTGTTAGCAATCATTCAAAAACTTTTGTAGGAATAAAAAAAAAAAAGAGTAGCAAACTGTATAAACGCCGATACAAAGATGAAATTATTTTTAAGTTTTTAACAGCGATTCACATAACGGTGTATCATAAAGAAAACAGTAAATATTTGGATGAGTGCAGTTTCATTCAATTTTGAGCTGTACTTTATAAGAACAATCAATTGGCAAATTTTTGTCGAATTTTTCTCGCATGGAAAACCTACATCAGGTAACCGTTCCAGAAATAGATTTAGGCAGTTAATACTTAGTCATTGAATTCTGCTAATGTTACAAATAATAATAAAATCACATCAAGGGCGCTGTATATGACTTCCTATGCTCTATCTACGTAATTATGTACAAACAGATACAGAAAACATACTTCAGTACCTGGCAAGTTATTTTAGATGGATACAGTTTTATTAGAAAGATTATGCTTGGAGAAGATACAACTTTACACACAGAGGACACAATATTTAAATCACTGCCCACTATATGAATTTACTTCTGTTTTATCGTCATTTACTAATAAATTGAAATAACAATTATTTATTAGTAAATTAGAAGCAAAGGCAGATTTGACCTGTTAATATATTATAAATATTCGAAAATCTGTTTTATTTAATTTTGAAATGATTTTTTTTAAGAATGACCCTAAAAAATATATTTAAAATTCTATTGTGGTAAAACAGCCAAGTCTATTATTTGTCCGGTTTTCGGAAAAAAAATCACATGGATATCATGGAAATCGTTGAGTCTCCCTTGCTATCTAATGGTTAATGATTAGAAATACTATCTTAGTAATATGATCTAAGATATGATTTGTCTTTCTTAAAAAAAAAAAAACAAAAAAAATTACCTAAGTGGTATTAGAAAGAGAAAACACCCACTTTATATTCAAATCTATAAGTTAACATAATTTATTTGGTCTTTATAAAACCAAAGTTTCCGACCGCAATTTGAAAAAAAAATTATTCAACTTCGAGATTTTTTTATTATTTTTACATAAAACGACAAAAATTATGTATGTGTTTTATTTTTTTTTGTTATCAATATTTTTAAGAAAAATTAAAGTGAGCCATTTTACAAACTTTTTTTGTTTGTAAGCAAAATTTTTAAGATAAAAAAATGATATGTTTATTTTTAATCATAAAAAGGGCTTTCATCACATTTTCAAAACAGTTTTTAAATAGTCTATTTTTTTTTAAGAAAGCCGAAAAATGTTGCTTGTGTTGTGATGGAGGACTTAGCTAGTCGAGGAATCGTACACGCGACGCTCGGATGGGACTCAAGCGCTATGCCCACTCAACCACTGACCAGACATAGATGTTTTATACTTTTTTTTTTAATTTTTTTTTTATTAGTTTTTATATACATATACATGTAATATAATCATGAGTAATTACATTTTCAGGTTACAAACGGATTAAA
Source organism: Limnephilus marmoratus (assembly GCA_917880885.1). Lineage (NCBI taxonomy): Eukaryota > Metazoa > Arthropoda > Insecta > Trichoptera > Limnephilidae > Limnephilus > Limnephilus marmoratus. The sequence continues at coordinate 2,155,576 of OU862918.1, read as the reverse complement.
CTCAAATCATTAAATACTAACATGCAACATTGATTATAAACAGTACAAACATATATATGTATATAATATATAACCTTTACGAGAGTGTAACTACTCGTGTGTTAAGGGAAGAGAAAAATATATATATATTTTTTAAATTAAAAAAATTAAAATTAAAAATTATAACACATACATTATATTTACGTACTTACATAAATCGAATGTGTAAAAAAAAATAAAATAATATTAAAAAAAAATAATAATAATTTAAAATAAATTTTTGAATAAGTATTGTTAATTAAAGGTTAATGCGGTTCTAAGTGGCTAAATTATTTAAGATATTATTGTTTAATTTATTTTTGAATTTATTGTAGTCAGGTTCTAATCTCAGCTCTATTGCTAGTTGATTAAACTACACCACTCCATTGTACGTGTAGTAGTGTTGTGCAAAACTGGTATGCATTTAGTTATTTATGATGTTGCCGACTACACCGGTGATGCGGATTAGATATAAACAAAATAAAGAAAGCCAGTTTTAAAAGACGTCATTCTTCATAATGTTTCTCTTTTTTGGTTCATGCAAATGCATTCCGTCTTGCCTATAACCTACTTTAGATTAATTAGTAAATAATATTGATATTTTCCTTATGAACTAGGACAAATTCACTTATGAACTAGATATGATCATCAAAACTTCGTTAAAAAAATCGTAAGGCAACAAATTAAACTTTTATTGAAAAGTATTGCCATTAAGGAAAATACAAGAAGGGGTCGTGAGAACATTCCGCTACATTTATCTTGCGAGTTGAACTCAACGCTGATATAGGGGCTGGTGTATGGCGGGAGGGGACGAAGGCGCAGTAGAAGGTGGTGGTAAGGTCTCCGGAACAAAATCACGGTTCATGTAATCTTAAGCACTGCTCGCGAGGCAACCAATCTCCTTCGTAATAAAACCGGCGAGTGATCGAGTCGCATCCGTCGGCGTCGCGCGTCGCATCGAATGATGTGCCGCATGAAACAAGGCGGCTTCAAATTGAAATAAGAGTACATTGTCATGTTTCACAAATAGTTCAAATTTATATTTCTTATTATTTTTCTTACGTCATTTATTAACACCTCTGCCATTTTTCACCCCAAGTGGTACGCTACGTTTGGTGACTTAGCAGGGGTGCGCGGGTTCAGGGGTGAGGTTTGTCCGGGTCTTGGCAGCGGATGCGTCTGCCCAATAGCTGCATGGCAGGCAGGATCAAGAGAGAGTGGCTGAGGGAGTCCCTTTGACTTCTCCAACCTTAGTCTCTCGGAACATCGCCTTGCACCGAAGTGGAAGGGATGGATTCATACGTCCGTCAATACTGGACACATTGACCCCCAGATTCTTATCAACCCCTCATACCCAATTCCTTCCCAAAACTTCCTTTCTTCCTTCCTTAAAAAGACCCCTACACGGTATCCCTAAAAATGATATAGACCCGAGGGGAATTACTTTCCTCAGGGCCTCCTGTGTGGAGATAATTTTAAAAAAAAACGAGTTTCCTGGTAGATTAATTTTAAACCTAGTTCGATATTTTACGCCTCGTTTGGTATTTTACGTCAACCACTGAATATATATTTTTTGCCCACCATAAATAGCAACACTGACACGCATTTTAAATGGTCGAGAGTTTTGAGGGAAGCGGTCGCAACGGTCAGTTGAAGATTCGCGAGTCCTTCGGTACTCTCTTTGGTTTTTAGCGCTAAACAAGCCAGTTGTAGTCGACGGACAGTCTTGTTTCTTTAAAATCATTCCTATATATTATAATAATATTCAATTGATATTCCGAAAGTGTGTGTTAAAATAAATCTTTAAGATGATGTCGAAAATCATTAAAAGTGATAATACGCAGGTGGATTTTGTAATTCTTCCTGTTGTCTAAATAAAATAACCAGCATATTGACAACTGAATATTGATTATTGCATGTTGACAATTGAATAGAAAAGTTTAATGAGTACGTAGAATAAAAATTTGGCTGAATGATGTTAATGAAAATCTCGAAAATCACTTAAAAAGGCCTAGAAGATAAATAAAAAAAAAATTAAATAACTTTAGTCCGCCTCGGCACAGGGCCCCTAGTGAGGAAGACTAAGAAATAACATTATTATACTACTTAAATTCACCACAATATACGTACGTAAAATGTTTTATTTAGTCACAAAAATAAAATCTAAAAAAATAATAATACGTCGGCTTATCTCCTACCCGCCAAATAATTCAATATATAGGTACTAGTGTTTAATTCAACAATTACTGCTTATTACATTTTTCCACCTGCAAACAACGAACTTTATTTTTATATAGGAAAGGCATATTGAATTATTTGGCGGGTATGAGATAAGCCGTCGTAGCTCAGTGGACAGAGCAGTTGACCGGAAATCAGAAGGAAGCGGGCTCGAGTCCCGTCGGCGGCATGTATCTTTTCTCGAAAGATTTTTTCAAAGTAAATGAGTGTTTCAGGCTAATAATTATTACTTACCCTTTGTAATTGTTACCCTTTGTACAATGCGTAAAAATCTTGTCTTAAACATTAGTTCATCAATTAAAAATAATAATAAAACACTACTTTAGCTGGGACCTCTTGCTTTTAGTTTTTACCATAAAAGTGGCGGGAAACCCGATTAAAGGCCGCATTTAGGCCGAGAAAATACTCATAAACGGTGGTTTTTGTTTTTTTTTGTGGTAGTTTTTTTACACCAAAAATGACCATGCTGGTTGATGAGGATCTCTTGAAGTCAAATTGTTGACTAAATTAAAATTTCAAACAAAACTGAAATAATGGTATGAAAATCATACATTTATTATTTTACCTATATAAAAATCAATCTTACTCTACCTTTCCTTTATCAAAAAATAGTTAAAACAACTGTATATATTTCATGTAAAAGCCTACTAGTACGTAAACTCGCGCTTAACAATACGCTTGTTTGTAATAGAATTTTAAATCAATATATATCATTTAAATAACAAAATAAAACTCACCGTAGTTTCAAAATACTTTTTAAAGGGTAAAATGTTTCGAACAACTCCAACTGTGTTGGATCATATTTGTCGACATTTTGTATAAATTCCTTTTCTACGAACATTGGAAAAAGTACTACGTAGCTAACCCCTTGTAATATTAATAAGAGTTTTTTTGTGTTGGTAAAAGCCTTTTAATAATGAAACATGTAACATTGCAAAGTATGATATAATGAGATTTTTTCTGAATAACAACCCGTACGGAAAAGATGTATAAAGAATAAACTAGGCACAGAAAATACAACTTCCGCTGATACGAAACGAAGAAGGGAGGTACTTCACACTTCAAACTTCGTAAAAAAGGACTACTTGGCATGGCGGAATGGACTAAAGTTTTAACTCTTGGTCCAGTGATTAGTGAATGAAAATACGGTGTGGTGTCAATAACGTGTTGAACGCGGGATAACATTTTGAAAACACGCGCGAAAATTACCTCGATGAGTTCTGGTCAAATATCAATTTAAAAACAGAGCAATTGTTTTTTTTGCGATTGTTTTCCGTTTACCAGATAATATATCTTAATTTATGTACTCGTACATTACATAATAATTTCGTAAAGTCTTTCCAGCAAAGCTAACTAACTAAAACAAAAAATACTCCCATCTTGATAACAATTTTCAAAAATACATATTTAAACAAAACGATTTTAATAATTCTACACAAACCTGAATACATACCTAACATGAACAAAAAACGAGTGTGCTTTAGACCACACGACTGAAGTAAAATTTCACTAACTTATATCTCCCTCTCAACTTCCGTTCGCCTCACCCGATCACGCTTTTCATAACGCTCTCGTTACGTATTCACCAGTTTACTCCCCAAGTCAAGCGTGCGTAAAGGCCCGACCGTTCGCCTTGCCTGATCACACTTTTCATAATGCTCTTGTCACGCATTCATCAGTTTACTCCCCAAGTCAAGCTTGCGTAACAGCCCGACCGTTCGCCTCGCCTGATCACACTTTTCGTAACGTTCTAGACACGCATTCACCAGCTTACTCCCCAAGTCAAGCGTGCGTAAAGAAGTTTTACTTCAAAAAAACAATTCAATTTAATGGAGTTTTCAAAGAAATATTGATCTTTATGCTCGTTTGTCAACGTAAAATATCGTTATTTCCGCCATTGACAGCTCATAGAAAATTCATTTGAAATCATTCAGAGTAGCTACAATGTTCAAATAGAAAGTAGGTCCCTGATTGTTATTGGTGCAAGCTATTCTAAGCTTGTCTTTTAAGTAGTTTCTTTATACATAAGGGTTAATATCGCATTTAAAAAATAAAAATAAATTACCGATGGTGGGCAAGCTACAGATGAGAGGCTTTTGTGCTTTAAAATTAATAAACATAAAATATCGTCAACTGGATCTAGGCTAAAAAAATAGTAATTTTATTTCACAGAAAAGTTTGCCTGCTACAGAAAATTAGTTACAAAACAACGGTTTGATTGTACTACACAGGGATGTTTTTGCTAAAAATAGCCTCAATGGAGCTGTACATAAATTATCTAGGATTATCTATAGACATTGTCCTATTATGTACAAACATAGAAAGAGAAACATCCCTACCTGGCATTTAAAAGTTTAACTCCTTTGTATTTAAAAGTTTTAACTTGGAAAGTTGCGATTTTGTGTACACATGACACTATAATAAAAACACTGCAGGGAATTGGCACAGTGGAAAGGGCACACTGCTATTTTTAAGTAATGGGTAATTTTGGGGTCTACCTTTAGCCCTATTTGGCTGCGGGAGAGTTAAATTAATAATTAATAACGAAATGTTTTAACGTTTTTTTTAATAAGGACTGTAGGTATATCTGTCAGGGATGCACCGTTCAAAAAATATTTACATTTATATATTAATTACAATGTCGGGGACCAAAGGTAATAGATTACAACTGGAGGCGGTCGAAATGTTTAACACTTTACATTCGCGAATTATTAAAGTGGCAATGTACTAACCGATTTCACTATGCACATACATTTGCAACTGTACGATTAATTCATTTAACTTCCTGAAGAGATGGGTTCTAAGCCTTTCTCTGAATTCATTTAGGTAAGTCTGGTCTCCATATAAAAGAGACCCACCGATAATATACTGCGAAACCCAAACGCAAAAGTCTGCCTTACGGGATTTATTTCATCGATTACTTCACTTAAAGCCTGAATTTATGTTGGGTTTGGACCTACAGAAAGAATGAACTAATATCTTAGAGATACAATATGAAGTTTTGTATATTTTGAAATGTTAATAAAAAACCCCAAAATGAAACGCATAATTTATAAGGCGAACCCAGATTTTTTTTGTATATCTACATTATCACCTTCACCGATGTTGCCTTGGAGTGGTCTAAAATAGTCAAAATAAAAGGGAAATGTGGACCAAAATTGTTTTAACCCCTCAGGCTAATTTGTTTTGTTTACGAAACAACTCATATAGGTCTCATAGAAATCGTTGTGTCTCTCTTACTAACATATTGAGAAATGTGATCTAAACAATATTAGAAAGAGGTTTGGATTGAAAACACCACGCTATAATAAAAGAATTTGATAAATTAACCACCAAATATTTAAAATTTACACCTTTATGAAACCAAAGTATCCGACCCAAATTTGAATAGAAATTGCGGAATTTTGTGAATTTTCAATTAATTATTTTTAAATGTAACGACAAAAAAGTGGGGTGATGAAAATGTTTGTAATACATTTCTAATAAAATATGTGTGTGTTTTTATTGTTTTTCGTTAACCGTAATTTTAATTAGAAAAATCGAAAAATTTTGTATTTAAAAAATAACAGGGTTATTTCTAACACTTAAGTTTGAAAGTGTATTTGATAACCTTTCAAAAACAATTTTTCTTTACGGATACGTTAACAAATATTTAATTTATTCGTATTTTATTTCAAAGCGGAAATATTTTGACTTGCTGACAGAAAATGTTCGCAATTTAAAAAACTGTGAAGTACTTACTTATTTATTTATTAATTTATTTCTCACAATATGTCACAGAATTAAGCCAAATAATGTAGGCCTAGATATTGGATATATTATTCACAATGGATATGCAATATTAATATGATAAGTACAATGTGCTTTGAGGATAAGCTGCTACACAAGTGTGAATGCATTATTGTCCAGTCAATAATAGTTTCTAACTGGGCAGTGTCTGTTCTGACCACTGGAGCAATTTTTGCCATATATTGGCGCCATTTTAAATGTCTTCGATTGCTTTTCGGATAAAAAATGCAATTATCTCCTTGTTTCGCAAAAAAAAAATAAAAAAAAGCTCCCGTAGCTCCCACGTTTGTTATTTTTTTACTTAAAAACGATTCTATTGAAATGCTTTATATATCATAACCATAGATGCTGTAAATTCGTACTACGTAGACTATTTTATAATGATGTTAAAAATATTTTTTTTTAATATACATTTAACGCAGAATTTCCGATAAGCTCAGAAACGATTTTAGATTTTCAAGGCCAAAAGTATTTTTGTTATTAGTTTTTGGGGTATTATGCCGTGTTGCGCTTGCGTTCCGATAAGCTGTTTACGGTTAAAATTAAGTCCCTTTTCCGTAGATATGCACCTTTCATTATCAAGTATACCACAGACAATAGAAAGAAATCGAAAATATTCTATGTTGACTCGAGTAAGTATCTCTCACGGTAGTTTCAAAGTAACAACCACGCAGGATTCGCGTGGTTATAAATTTAACAATTTTTTAATATTTTTTTAATAATTCCTACAAATATAAGATGAACGGTAAAATACAGGTTAATTCATTGGATGTGTAGCACTTTAATAAGTTTTTGTCTCCGTGCTATGATTTTTTAATGTTGGCGAAAAATTAAAAAAATGATCTTCTGAAAATATCGAGCAAACGGAGAAAAAAGTTTTAAAGTGCGCTGTCGCTCCAGTGGCTAAGGAGCTAATTGTGGTGTATTTGTAAATCCCCTGATTATCAATACAGGTCGGGAATTTACGATAATAATTCAGTTGGTCGAGATTAAGAGTTTTGTTTATTATCGTTTCGTATTTACAATGAATTTCTAACAGGACTTAACGTCCGTTCTGAAGGATGTTTTGTGTTAATCTAAAGCACGAAAAGCAGCCGAGTGAGGTATCTATAGATCGGATATGAACGTAATCGATAATGATTAAATATGATCATTATCGATAAGAATTAACTCATTTAATCCGACGAGCGATAAAGTAAGTGCCAAGGTATTTTACTTTAATAACTTTTTTTTTGATTTACGAAATGTGTAATACATCAAATTTTAGTATTTTATCTTTGAATACAATATTGTCTTCAATTGTCAATTCCATACATATTCGAAATGTGTTTTTTTTTATGTAGTTATTTTTGACAGACTTAAATCAGAATTATGATTTTTAAAGTAAATTAAAGGTGTTCGTTCGAATGGAAGATTTCCGATAGTACTAATTATTTTTTTGATAGACAATTTTTTTGATTCCTAAGTAAATATTTTATAAATACCTTCAGCTTCACAAATCGTACAATTATAATATTCCATGATTGTTCACGAGGCAGCGTTAGATTATTATTAATAATTGGACAATGGCAAATTATTTGTTATAACATAACGTTTTGAAGAGCGATTTTAAAGCAAAAGAAGAAATAACAATACTTTAATGATTATGGGGGGATGGAATAACTTCACACATTTAAAATTTCATTAAACAATTCTGTTGTTTCGGCGATTTCATCAAAAGACATGTTCTTTATAAAATAACTTTGGTGGGTACCTCATGTCTTATAAATCCTCTGCCTGTTTGAATGCGGGGTGTGGTATTCTTAGATGGTTACAATTTCCTGATTCTCCGTGAACACGAAACGATACTGTATACTGTACACACATCGTGTAGTGATGGGACTAGAGTCTCGCTAGAACAAGGAATGAGAACATAATATTGTACCTTCCTAGCGAATAGTTTCACAATACATTGTATGCGGGGTCAGGTATACCATCGACTTCTCAAGATAGACACTAAGTACTGGAAGGCTACATGCACGAAGGCTTTGAGGAGATTCGCGTTACCACTTTTGAAATTAAGACCTCAATACTGCAATGGAAAATGTATCCACTCTACATTAGGTTATTATATACCGAAGTAAAATCCTACTTACCAACAGGATGTTCAAAACGACTATTCTCCGTGTTATTTTATTTTATTTATTTATTTTAGAGAAAGTTGACAGCAAATCAGAGATTACAAAATAATACAATAATAAGATGTTAATTATGCCAATTATGAACTTTCTACTGATGATAGTGAATGATAAAGTTTGAGATTGTAAGGGTATTTTCTAATTAATTTATTTTTTAGTTATAGTATATGAAAAAAAGGGGGGGGGAGGAACATGGGAATAGGATTAAGAGGCAAAGGACGGGAATATATAGGGATTGAACTTTCTAGTTTGAGTCATGTCGCTTGGCGAGTTTTCGTTTTATGTCACGTAAAGTCGAGTTAAAAATGTCAATAATTTAAGTTAAGAGGGTAATAATTTAAGTTAAGAGGGCATTACCAGAGAAAACCGGAAATACGTCATTTTCAAAAAAGTTTTTAGACGTATTGACTCTTTTCTACAAAAAATTATAAATGGATTTCGAAAGATTGTTCTTTTATCTAGCATTCGTATGTAATAAATTTTGAGAAAATTTTTTAATTTTTAGTATAATAAGGTTATTCCATAGGTCGTTGGCAGATTTGTTCAATTTTCAAAAAAGTTTTTGTATTATACCACACCCATTTCAAATAATAAAATCATGCAGTAAAATAAATCAATATATTATCTAGCAAAAGTATGTTTTAGAATTTTAATTTTAGTTTCAATAAAATCATTAAAAAATATGTACGTACATGTGTTTCTTGGCGAAAATTGGTCCGTTTGTGTATTTATTTGCGCACTTACAAACTAATAAATTTCAGATTTTTTTAACATTCTTATTAAATTTAGACATTATTGAAAAATGATAAATACTTATAATCAAAAAATAACTACAAAAAGTACATTATTTTAATAGTTTTATCATCACGCCTTTCAGCATTTTTGGATGAAGGTATAAATTAAAGCTAATTTGAATTGAAATAAATTCGACATTGAGTTATAATTTAAAAAAACTGGTACGGAGAATAATTAATCTTTCTCATTGTAACCGCCCTGCACGATCGTAAGAACAACTTTCGACGAAATGTGGATTTTCGTCCGCTGGCTGGTTAAACGCTCTTAAATGAGTGTGTGGATCTGTAGATAAATGAGTTCTGTTTGGAGTTGGTCTTGCAAAGAGGGAGATTAAAGGTAAGCGACTGCCTGCTGTTGCGATTTGAAACATGGAATGATATGCAATGAAGAAGTTCAGGACAACCGAATAAGTTAGGTGTAATTATATATATATTATACGATATAGTGTTAAGATGACAATTTACCCTAAAATATATTCAGAATCTTAACGACGTAAGTAAAAAAACCGTATATACAAATTGCGACTCGCGACCCGTGTATTGAACGGACCTACTGTCGAATTTGCCGTATCAAAGAAAAGAAAAAGAACACAAATAATGTGGGAATCTTAACGACGTAAGTGAAGAAAGCGTGTAAACAAATATACACCGCGGCACGGCGTACTGTACGAACGTACGGTCGAATTCACCCTAGCAGGCCTGGAGATTCGACCTTTCTGCCGCGTTCATTTTAATTAATTCTGAAGAACGTGCTTCAAATATTTAAAATGTGTCTCCATGTTGTTCTCCCGAAATTATTAATTCATCGTCTAGAAAAATAAAATCTGGTGCTTACCGCTAACTTTATAGTTGAAAAAACGGGTTATATAGTTTTGAAATCGTTGTACGTAAAATATATTAGTGGGAAGGTACTGTTTTTATAAATCTAATATATAAATAACTCACATTTCTTGTGCGGCATGGAAATAAAAAGTTATTATAGTTACGGATTCGCCGGAAATGATTAAAATGTGAGTTTTGAGCATACAAAAATTATTAGGATTGTGTACCGCCTTGACGCTGTAGTGATGATTACTCCGTAAGTTCACAAGACTTAGTTTAATTTAAATACAATGATTACGGATGCGACTGTGACTAGCGTCTGTTATCTAAGAGCTGAGACGCACCAATTACAATTTGGGAGGCGGGTATGGGTACCGCCGCCCCGGAAACCATTTATTGGATAACCAACATCTCTGCCTTAGGTCACCCCAAGTGGTTCGCTACGTTTGGTGACTTAGCAGGGGTGCCCGGGTTCATGCGGGTGAGGTTTGTCCAGGTCTTGGCGGCCGATGTGTCTGCTCACCTGCTGCGTGGTGGACAGGATCGAGAGAGACTGGCTGAGGAAGGTCTTTATGTTTTTATTTCATTTATTTACTTTTTATTTCCATCGTAACTTTATCTGTACTATTTTTTTTTTCAAGTTAAAGATGTAGGTACTGCATTTATTATTCATGTAAAAGCCCTCTGGGCTTGAAATAAAATAAATAAATAAACAACTAAATAAATCAATGTTCTCCAAAACGAGCTTAAAAATGAATCCATGATATGAATTATGTCATATATTTGGTATATAAATGTGTAATTTCCACTACTTTTTTTTTTTTTTTTTACAGCGAATAACCGCACAAGAATCTCAACTGCTCCCGTCTGGAGCCAGTGAGACTATGGCATCCCCAATTGGGGTATGTTGTGAGGCTGAAGGTATTGGGGAGGGGAAGAGGTGGGGAAGAGGAAGGTTGGGAAGTACCTGGCTATTCAGATCTGATCACCAAACACGGCTGAAGCCATTTTCAAGCAACGTTTCAATTCTGAACGGTGGTCTTACACCATGGCGATACTGATAGTATCTTCCACTCTGGAACATGCGGCAAATATACTATATATTATTTTAAATGAATTAATTGTGAAATAACACAAATTAATCAAATAAAATTTATTTGCGCATGCCGGGTTTGAACCCGCGACCTCCGGACTGTGAGTCAAGAGTCTTACCCACTGGACTACGGAGGCCGTCAAAATTAAGAAATTCTAAAACTTTTAGTATTTTTTAAAATAAAATAGACATAAATACATTGGGAATCCATATGCCATATATTGGTTTATAAATATGTAAATTCTAATTATACAATTGTAAATGTTCTCTAAAATGGCCTGGAAAGAATCTCCTACTTGTGATCTCACCAAAGAAACAACTCTTACTCTGAATGCAATTATTAATGTTCTCCAAAATGACACGAAGATTCTTTCAAAGACATAAAGTAACCATCCCTTTGTTCAGAATAAAATTTTTAATGTTCTCAAAGGTTGTCTTGACAGAATCAAATTCCTGTGATATCTTGAACGAAATCATTCCTTTGTTAAGAATATTATGAACTAAATACACAATTTGGCTATCCTGAAACGGGTATTCTTCCCAGTCGGACAAACAAAGTATCATTTTGTAATGTATTGTAATATTTATGCATATATAAATAAATAAAAAAAAACAATACTTTTGGATAAAGTACACAGGAATCAATGTAGAAGGCATGTGCCAGTAGATACCGCCGCTTCGGAAAATATTTATTGGATAACCCTCACTTTTGCCATAGGTCACCTCAAGTGGTTTCCTTTTCAGAATTTCATATCCTTCCTTTCCTCAAAAGACCATCCACATAGCATCCTCAAAAATGACTTAGGCCCTGAGGGGAATTATTTTCCTGGGGGTTTATGTAAAAATCAATCCCCAGAACAGTTATAATAAAAATAAAATAAATTAAATTTTGGAGGTAATAATTAATTAATAAAATAATACTTTACTAAAGCACGCATTTTTAAACTCAACTTTTTTCAAACTATTACATTATATTTTTATTATATTATATTTAATTATTTTATTTTATTTATTTAAATTTGAACGTAATTCTAAAACAATATGAGTTATATAATGTTATCTAATTTGTTGTAAAGGTAACCATGATACATTTTGTATATAGTACTGAAAACCCAATGCAGGTTTCAAGGAATACGCCAAATTTGTCGTCTTATTTAAATAGCGGATCTTTCTCCTCACGGGCAAATTCAAATACAAATTTGAACGACTCGCTCGACAATACAACAAGTTTTGGTGACGCCCAGAGTGTGAGACACCGGCACATATAGGTTGATTTATGCCAGAATTTATCTGTTTGATATTATAGCTGTTAATTAAAATAAAATAAAATATTTTTACAAGGGAATTGTTGTATTACAGATTCCTGGTGAATGGCAGTAATTCTAAGAATAAATTGAAATAGATATAAATCGAAATTAAATTATTCATACGGGGACTGGATCTGGATTTGGTGTTCAATTTGACTTCAATACACAGAATTAGATGCGAATTGCAAATGACTATAAATACATAATAACAGAAACAAAATATAATAATGAAATAAAGTATTTGCTTTTTCCGAAACCATGATTTTTTTAAATATCGGTTGGTTTCGATCAGCACAAGCATCTTCAGAATATAAAATTAAACTGATCAAATAATACATTGTGTGAGCTTATATATACATACAGAAAGAGACAACTTAAAATAGAGGAGCACTAAGAAAGTATCAAATTAAAATCTTACATGATAATAGAGAGAAAGAAACAGATGTGTACAAAATGGGTTACGATATTATGTCTACAGCGACAAAAAGTCACTAATGAACAGGTGATTAAGGGATAGTGGTATTTTTACAAGTTTAAGGAAAATGTCCCTAATATAGGACTATTGAATACATTACTCAACTGATTATTAGAAATTTGCGTTTTAGTTTATTATGCCTAATCACCAAATAGTTTAAATAAAAATTAAATAATTAAATCGTGATTGAAAACAAAGCAATTGTTTTATTTCAGAAAATACGTCAAACCAAAAATTGACTGCTTTCTACAAAAATATAAAAAATAAAAATAAAACAATGTAAAGAAATGTAGTAATATATTTTGCCTACACGTCATACTAATCGAAGTATTAATACATTTTGCACTTAAACACATTTGCTCACATTTTCAACATGCGTATCTATCCAATAATTTCAAGGGTAGAAAGCTCACAAAATCACTTCCTGATGCCTGATGGTTCTAGGCGATCTGAGCTGAATACTGAGCCAGCTACGTTCGGGGAGATGTTCAAAATAAAAACGTGCGGGAGAGCTTTTGCTTTATGGATAATTCAATGGGATTATTTTATTTATGAGGCTGGGTCTGATGCCGATGTGTCAGTACATGTTTCACAAAGCTTTGTATAATTTGTTTCGGCAGAGATTCGAGAAAGATTTGTGCCGAAATTATTAATTTCCATATAAATAAGTATACATTAACGCTATTCGAGATGAGTGTGTTTTTAGTACAGATTTTTTTTCTTGGAATGACTGAGGTTATTTCATATTATGCTCTTAAGAATACAATCATGAAACAACACAAAATGTGAAGTATTTATTAATTCCAGTGATTAATATTACTTGAATTGTGTCGGGAAACTTAGAAATATGGTCGAGTTTCATTAAGAATACAAGTTTTTATTTATTCATACAAATTTACGTTTATCGTAATGTTAACTAACTAACCATCACGCCGTTTCCCCGCAGGGGTAGGCAAAGAGGACGAACCGCCAAACAACTCGATCTTGGCACACACTCCTTGCCTCGTTCACATTCATACATCGTCTCATACATGCTCTTCTATTATTCCGACTCTTCACATGGCCTGACTCAAGTTTCTGATTCGTGCCATGGGTCGTGGCCATGTCTTCCACTTGGTCATGTCATCCACTTGGTCGTGCCATGTCTTCCTCGGGCGTCCCCGACTTCTTCTTCCATTCACATTTGCGTCATATTCTCCTTACACTCCTTTCCTCGTTCATTCGCTCTACATGCCCAAACCATCTGAGCGTCCCTTTCTTAATCTTACTCATTACGCATACATCAGCCTTGCATTCTTCGCGGATCTCCACATTTCTTACACGATCATACATGGTTTTACCACACATACGCCTCAGGGATCTCATTTCTACAGCATTCAGTCTACTTTCATCCTTCCTCTGCCAGTTCCATACACTCCTTTCCTCGTTCATTCGCTCTACATGCCCAAACCATCTGAGCGTCCCTTTCTTAATCTTACTCATTACGCATACATCAGCCTTGCATTCTTCGCGGATCTCCACATTTCTCACACGATCGTACATGGTTTTACCACACATACGCCTCAGGGATCTCATTTCTACAGCATTCAGTCTACTTTCATCCTTCCTCTGCCAGTTCCATGTCTCACTGACATACATCAGGGTAGGTACCAGCACTCCATTATGGACGGCTGACTTCGCTTCTTTGGACAGTCTTTTGTTGGCGCCAATGGCGTTCAGTCCTCCATTAATAGAGTTGCCTACCAAATAATTGTAATGTTTACCAATGAATATTTAACTGGACCAGACGTCCTTTCTATAGGGGGATGTTCGTTATTCTGCGACTGTGGGCTGCGACACTAATAAAATCTAACCGTCTATTGCATGCATTCGGCTACTGTCGTAACCGTTTGTACTTTAGACACGAATGACGATAGATGATACTCTTCTTAGCTATTACTTAACTGACACCTCTTGAGATAATACAAAACTACATATAACTAATTATACCAGCGATATCTGTCAAAGGATGTTGAAAGCATTTGACTAACTTAGACACCAAACAATCTGTAAAATAAAAATGAAATATTTTTTTTTGAAAGAAGGCCAAACATTTCCCGGTTACGAATAACCCGACAATGTTTGAAAATCTCTTACTTCCACCACAGAAAGCCGAAAATGTTGCTTGATGGAGGATTTAGTCAGCCGAGGATGAAATAAAGGTAATTGCACTTATTCATAAACTAAATACGAAAAAATATTAGTAAAATTTCAAACAGTAACAAAATACGTTGGCCCAATCCGCTAGATGGATATTCAGTGTTACTTGCCGAATGTTCAGAAGACAGCGCACTCTTGTTGCAAGCAGTCCCACGACCCTCAAAAGCCTCTGGACGAGTCGGCGTTTCTGTGTTTTTTGTTTTTTTTTTTGCGTTTTGTGAACGTATTTAATCCTGTAACCTTAAACTAAATAAGAAAGAATTGTAATATGAACTACGAGTTAAGATTTAACCAATTTTTCATCTGAAGATAATCTCTTGCTCTCGCTGGGAAGTAAAAACGGAAACTAAAACAATTATATCATTAGGTACATAGTATAAAATGAAGTCGCTAAAAATGTATGTGCGCTTTAATCTTTTAAACTACGCAACGGATTTTCATACGGTTTTCACCAATAGATAGAGTGATTGAAGAGGAATGTTTATACGTATAATACATGTAAATTATATTAGAGAAAAGCCGAGAAATTCAAAAAAAACATATTTTTGTGCGATTTAAAACGGCTGGCGGGCCGTAATATAGTCACTTTTGAAACTCGTTCAACGGAAGAAATTGGAAAATAGATGTCCTAGAGTAAGTAGGTATTTGATTTTCCCTTTTCAAATATCCAGTGTTGCATTGCAAGCATTGTATAATTAGTGGCGCGTTGATTAGTTTATATGTATAATATAATATGCATAATACATGCTTATTATAGTAGAGAAAAGCCGATAAATTCAAATATTCAATTCAGGCAGCGGGCAGCGGGCAGCTGGCAAGCGGGTGGTGTGAATTTTATAAAGATTGGGTAATGGCGTTGTGTTTCGTTAGCCACAGCAACGTGTGGCCGGGTCTGCTAGTTATAAGATAAATCACTTCTTCTTTCGTATGGTGGGGGGTCAGAGGGGGACATCTAGGTCTGCGAGCCAGTCTAGGGCCTCAGGCGTTGCCCTGTGGACCTCATAAATCCCGCCGGGGAATGAATGGAGCGGGCATTCGTTGACTACATGTTCGGTGGTCTGCACCGCACCGCATTCACACGTCGCCGACTCTTTAAGGCCCCATCTATGCATCATGTGAGCACAACGGCTATGGGAGCACCTTATTCTATTGATGGCAGTCCAGAGTTTGCGAGGCAATGAGAACCCAGGCTGTCTCTCAGTGGGGTCTTGCACGAGATCGGCGTTTTTGACGTTAGCTGATTGCCACTCAAGCTTCCACCTATCTTCTGGGGTGAGAGGTGTTCGAAGGAGTCTTTCTCCTTCCGTCCAGAAGGGTTTTCGAGACTTTAAGCGGCATGCCGGGTGAGAAACGACATCATCGTGCAAGGGTATTTCGCTCTTTTGCAGCGCCTTCTTGTATTCCCTCAGTGTTGCAATCTCTCGCCTGATATTTGGCGGGGTTATATTTGCAAGTACGGGGAGCCAAGGAAGAGGAGTCGATTTTAAGGTTCCGCTGATGGTTCGCATTGTGGCATTAAGCTGAACGTCGACCATGGAAGTGCGGGCGCTTCTGGCCCATACTGGAGCACAGTATTCAGCTGCTGAGAAAACCAGGGCAATGGATGCCGTTCTGAGCGTGTTGGCGTCGCATCCCCAGCTAGTACCAGCCAGCTTATTGACTAAGTTTAGTCTTGTCCTGGTTTTTTTGCCCACTGTTTCCATGTGTTTCCGGTAATTCAGGCTCCTGTCCAAAGTTATTCCAAGATAGCGGGGATGGGGGTCATGGTAAATATTTTTTCCATCAAACTGAACACAGAGTTTTGCGTTTGCTTGTGAATTACTGAGATGGAAAGCTGTCACAACTGTTTTCGACCCATTTGGCTTTAGTCGCCAATTGAAGAAAAATTCTTCCATAGCCTTGAGGTCAGAATTAAGGATCTCTTCTGCTGCATTGAGGGTTTTGGCTTGGACTGTGATGGCGAAGTCATCTGCGTAAGCAAATTTTCTGCCTTCAGTGTGAGGAAGATCTCGAGTATAGATATTGAAGAGTGATGGGGCCAGCACTGAGCCTTGGGCAAGGCCATTATTCAGGTGCATTTTTTTGCTTTTTAGCCCTCCTAGAAAAACCCTGAAAGTACGGCCAGTTAGTAGTTGCTAACTGGCCGTACTTTCAGGGTTAGATAAATCACTAAAACTACATTACCCATTATGTCAGCTAGAGGCTTTTACATAAATGGCAAACGACTTCTCTGCATAATGACAATCATTATATTTTACAAGGAAATTACTCACAGGAACAAAAGTGGAATGGATTCTTCTCAATTTGATTATGTGATTCGTCGCAGCGTTTCACTATGAGTTTGTATTGTTTTCACACGGGAGTTGTGTGCTATTTTTACAGTCCACAAGGAGAGAATTTCACGGCGGGTAATTGGGAATAATAACAAATAATGCGTGTTTCGTGAAATGCACTGCGGCTGTCTTTACATTGAATTATTGGGAATTGACCAGGAAGGGTGGAGCGGAGGGTACAATTATTGCCATGGTATAAAATGTTCATTCCCAAATGACACAAACACAATTCACCGAGCGCAGCAAATCATAATTAGCGCTAACAACCCAGGCTACTAAATTTGTAGGATTCATCAAAATGCAGGTATAAAACTTTGTTTAGTAATATGAGGACGAGGTTATCCGCCACTTACCCACCCTGGTATAAGTAACAGATGGTTACTCCTTCAAGGCTCTCGCAAGATTCTATTTTTTTTGTTAAACGAAGCTACATTTATTCATTTTGAACGAATCTAGACCTCAAGTATCCTTGCATACGTTGTTAGTAAGCAGTTTGGAAGTGCGTAACAGGAAAAACAAAATGCAAAAAATAGGTTAGTAAGACAAAGATAAATTAAACAGGGCAAAAGAAACACTCATTCATGAGGCTCCATGAGGCGGCATTGCATCGTGTAAAAAACCTGCAAGAATCTCTAATCAATTGGCATGTAATAATAATATGAGAAATATAATAATATAATACATATAAATATGAGGTGACCTACATAATTTGTCAAAAACTCTCGCAAAATTATTATGAACAACTCTTTGTTTGCTGTTGTCAAAAATATTTAAGACATAATCCGCCAATTAGTTAGTCATTATAGATCTGCCCTTTCTAAGCTCATTTATGATAAAATATTCTACCATCATGTAGATATAATTTTAACACCTACAAAAACATCCCTTTTATCTCTTGAGCGAGTCCGTTTCGGCCTCTGGCGTTATTTTCAGTTCGCAGTTAGGGGTTTCTTATTAGGACGCTAATAGCAGGCCGGAGTTGAGGTCGGCCTTATGATAAGAGGCCAGAAACAATCAGTATTTGCTCTACGTGCCGGTGGTACTTTGCCGGGGGCCCACGACTGTTGTTTTCAGCTAAGAAATTTACATCGCCGATGTTTCAGTTTGTTCAGTTCAGTGAATTTCACTGTGCACTGTGCATGCGGAGTTGAAAAACGTTGTTTGTAAAACGAAAACAGCATCAATGGCGATTAATGTTTTATCTTAATTAAACAACTTAATCTAATTACGAGTATATAATATTGAGTTCAAAAGCTTCGCTGGTGAACGGATTTGCCCTCGTCTGTGTTTCCGCCTCCTACAACAAGGGTTTCTCCAAACACTCCTTTTCCTCCGCAAAAAGAACCTCCACACAGCATCAAAGATGAAGTAGGCCCTGAGGGAACCTTATGTAACTTTTACATAAAGCAGCAGCCTGACATCAATTGGCATATAAATGTAAAAAAAACTAGTCTTTTGTGACATGAGAACATGGATAAAATACTAAATATCGAAGATAAAACTTAAAGTATTGTTAAAACATCCAGTCGAATTCAAAGCATGGCGGCAAATTATATATATATTTTTTTTATATTCATATGTATGTAAAATATTATGTTCACAAGTATACTATACTTTGGTGAAATGTAAGTTATTACACATAATTAATATCAGTTTTAAGTCAGTTGCATTTATAGTTTGTACATAAGTTGTAAGAATTACGCAATTATCAGTTTGTCCTGGGGTAAAGTGCAATACATAATTGCGGGAGGTGATTCTACATGATGGTGGAAGTAAATGAGATAAATAATAACCTTTTTTGAGATTCTGCTGCTTTTTCCCAAACAAAAACATTATTTCACGGAAGAATATTATTTATTGCGTTTTTTCCGTAACTTGTGTACCTGAAAACTACCTTAACCCTAGATCACAAACCTTCGTCGAATCGACGACGCAGGATTAAAAAAACCGCGATAACTTTCATACTAAATAAATAAACAAATAAATACCCTAATAATAATTCTTTCATACCCTGGCTAATCTCAATCGGCTTGTTAATTCTGCTATAGACGGTAAATCGGACGATGGGGGGAGCCCACAAGCCCCAATTCAGTAACATGGCTCGTCGCATCGACGAAGGTTAGTGATAACGTGACTTTTGCTAGATTTTTACCAAATTTTTATTAGTTTCTAGATTTTCACCAAAATTTTTATTTTAGTCTTTGCTTTTTATATTTGAATAGTTTTTTTTCTAAATTCAGTTATAACTAATTCAATTACCAACTTCAAAAATGTTACAACTGTTGATTTTG
Organism: Limnephilus marmoratus; assembly: GCA_917880885.1. Taxonomy (NCBI): domain Eukaryota; kingdom Metazoa; phylum Arthropoda; class Insecta; order Trichoptera; family Limnephilidae; genus Limnephilus; species Limnephilus marmoratus. The sequence continues at coordinate 2,136,040 of OU862918.1, read as the reverse complement.
CATGATAACTCTCATTCATAAGGCTGTTGAGTAATAAATTTTATATTTTTGTTTATCTAAATATAAGAAATAATACAAGTAAACACTGTTCATTAATAACAAAAAGAAATATGTACATATTTTTTTGAATAAAACCCTTAAACCCCTTTTTTAAGTACCGTAGTCGAAACGACGAAGGTTTGTGTGAGAAGCGTTGAAAAATAAGGTTAGTGATCCAGGGTTAAAAATAGGAATTTCTAAAAAAGTTATTTTTCTTTTTTATTCGTATTATCAAGAGAAATAACTATCCCCCCGGACACCTTGTATTATATACGTATTATATTTGTACAGCGCCCATGAGGTGACGCTTCCCCGCTTCCTCGTTCCCGCCCGTTTTTTCCCGGTTCGTTCCCGTTTCCCTCCCGCGTGATCTTTCCAGCCGCGTTCCCCTTCCACCTTCCTCACCATCAGCTCTCCCACGTCCCCTGTCCCGCGAATCCCTCCATCTGTCCTTTGTCTACCTCCCCCTCCCGGAAGCCCCCACCCTTCCCGCTTTCCCTCCCAGCCGCTAAACTATATGAACTACACAATTTTTCCCATTTTTAATTTTTGTTCTTAACGCCAGAACTCACCATTATATAGAAAACTTCGCGGGCAACAAATCATACAAGTTTCATAGCAATCAGTTGAATGATATGAGAAAGCATACGGGAAAAACAAAGAACGATAAATTTATTAATAGGGTAATAATTAAGAGGGAGGGTATAACCAGAGAAAACCAGAAATATGTAATTTTTAAATCAGATTTTAGACGTATTGACTCTTTTCCTCAAAAAAATATAAATGGATTTCAAAAGATTGTTCTTTTATCAAGCATTCGCGTGTTTTAAATTTTGAGAAAAAATGTTTATTTTTAGTATAATAAGGTTACATCATGGGTCATTGGCAGATTTGTTAAATTTTCAAAAAAAATTGTATTATACCACTCCCATTTCAAATCATATAATGCAGTAAAAAAATCAATACATTATCTGGGTGTCGCATATTTTAGAATTTTAATTTTAGTTTAAATAAAATCATTAAAAAATATATATGTACATGTGTTTCTTGACGAAAATTGGTTCGTTTGTGTATTTATTTGCGCTCTTACTAATGTATTTCACGTTTTTTAACATTATTTAACGTAGACATTCTTGAAAAACGATAAAAAATAATAACAATAAGTACATTATTTTAATAGTTTTATCATCACGCCTTTCAGCATTTTTGGATGTAGGTATAAATTAAAGCAAATTTGGAATGAAAGAAAATCGATATTGAATTACAATTTTAAAAAGCTGGTACGGAGAATAATTAATCTTTCTCATTTTAACCGCCCTGCACGATCGTAAGAACAACGAAATGTAGATTTTCGGCCACTGGCTGGTTAAACGCTTTTTGCCACAACATGGCACTATTTAAAATTAAGTAATTTAATAGAAGTTTACGATTTTATAATATTTTTCTTATAAATCCTGCGAATATATGATAATTGACAAAAGATTCATTGGATATATGGAACTATAATCGGCTTGTATGTCTCCAAATTAAAATTCGGAGGTATTTTTTTTTTTATGTGGGCGGAAAATATTCAAAATGATTACCAAAAAATTTCGAGCAATCGGAGAAAAAAGTTTTAAATTGCGCTGTCGCTCCAGTGGAGCAGATTATGACGACACATCATAAAGCATCTGATTTCTATGAAAATGTTTTATATTAAGTCGTTATAAAATGTTTTTGACAAATATCTTGAACATTTTGTTGCAATGTTGTTAACTGAAGGAATTTCATTAAGTAAGACGTTCTTCAGGAATGTGAAGAATTGCTTGCTCCAAGGATAGAGACAGAAATATTTTGCATTCAAATACAATTGTTGTTGAAGAAGAAGCAATATGGAAACTTAACTGAATTAAGATTAATTTAAAACTATTTATGTATTAATATTTTTATGTAAAACACTGCGCTAGAGCGATACGGAAATAGTTTCCCACTTTGAAACAAGGTGAACATATACATACAATGTACGTAGGTAATTGATTTTATGAAAGTTCATGAATAATGCAATTTTTCAATGTGAAACCGTTTATACGCGCCTCCTCCGTACACACCTTACGAAGCTACATCACCACATGTTTTTGAAGAAAACCGGATTATATGAAGTAGGAAAAACAAATGCCGGTAGCTCGTTTTACATGCGAGCCGACTTACGCAAAAATCCGTTCTTATGAAATTAATATTATCAACTGTGAACAGATGTTCTCGTGTCTGTCAAGGTTCACGTGTGTGTGCGTGCACTGGCACTGGTGCAAATGTTATCAGTGATACTGTTTATTTTTATAATTAGATTACAGATGTAATCGGTTTCAACTTTCAAATAATAAAGTGGTGAAAATGGCAAAATAAAGTATCTATATGAATTCAATGATTGTGAGTGTAATATTGAATACGGGCCTTTCCGTCAAAGGTTTTTACAAAATTTTTAATGATGCTAATATCTTTATAATTTAGGATTGTTATAAACGGAAGTGGCGGCCTCTGTTGTTTTCGAAAGAACAGTTGAAATTTTCATACAATCCTCAGACACATTCTTCGATACACATTTTGGCTTTTTTATAAATATAATATTTATTATTAATGCATCTGCAGTTTAATACGGGAAACTGCGAAAGCAACCTTGACAATTAACTTTGATGAAAAAACTCTGGATATTAAAGCATCCCTACTAAGAACCGTATAATGAATATTAAATTATCTACAGGTAATATTGAAGCTGGTAGCAATTCTCTCAGGGTGCAGACAAGTGCAAAAGTTTGAAAAGAAACGTAATTTTGTTCTGTGCGCGGCTGCTTTGTATTGCGCCCTGGGAGTGTGTTAGGCCATCTGGTGACAAAACCGTGGCCAAATACTTCACCAATAACTACCCCACCACCTCCCCCTCCTGCCCACCCATCTTCCCAGGACGGGGGACTGGAAACTTCGATTATACAACTGAAGGAAACGGAAAACGATGAAGTTGTATAACGAATTGGTTCTTTCCATTCGAAAACGTATTTGAGTATGTTTCTCCAGAAGTCAACTACCTATTATAAAATTGTATGTTTCAGGAAAAAGATTATTAATATTTATATATGATGAACTGATAATAAATATTTTATTTTTATTTTAACTTTATGAGTAAAACCTCAAATTGTAATATTTAATTAAATGAAGACAAAATAAGCGAAACTCAATCGAAAATCTGGAAACAGAAAAATCAGAAAAAAGATATTGACACCTCTGGTATTGATATCGAGTCCCAGAGGTGTCAATATCTCTTTCTGATTTTTCTGTTTCCAGATTTTCGATAGAGTTTCAAATATATTGTCTTCATTAAATTAAATAATAATTAATAAATAATAGAGCGAAATACACAAGAACATTGCAGATGTAAGAAGAAGAAAGTCAATAAATTAATCAATAAATTAACTTTACCACTTGATGTGAGACCTTCTATGAAAACCTTGGTCTTTGGAAATCAAACGAAAATACTTAAACATGGCGACATGTCGAGAACTTTTTTTTTTTAGAACTGGTGGTGAAGTTTGTTTTTACATAACTCTATGCAGGAGACTCGGAGGAAAAAAACCCTCAGGGCCTATGTCATCTGAGATGGTGTGTGGAAGGTTTTTTTGAGGAGGGAAAGGAATGAATATTGATCTGGAAGAGACCCATGTTGTAGGAAGAAGGAAACGCAGTAGAAAAAAATAATCTGCCGCAGATGGAGAAACCAAATAAAAAGTTTTTCAATTTGAACATTTAAAAAAAAATTACAGACAACTTAAGAGTGAAGAAACCATTGAAACTGGGTCAAATCTATTTTAGCAGACAAGTAACAGCGGATAATAATTTCGACCAACCGAAAAATCTAAATTTGACCGAACAAATTCAACCTAAATTTTTTCGAAAATGAAAGGTTAAATAAAAATGTTATACCCCAAAATCGGTCCCATCCGGATTTTCACCGGTTTACCGCTTATACCCCGAGTTTCTAGACACCATGTTTTAAAAACTTTCTTGTTTTTTGAATTTCTTGGGCATTTGCTATTTAACATTTTGTTTCGAAAAGTTTTATTTTCTATGTACATTTGTAACTTAATTTTTTTTTTAATTTTTTGCTTCCGGTTTCGTCAAATCCGTTTCATTCACTAGCAAACTTAGAACTAACTAAAGAAATTCTATGCAAGTACAAATTAGGTGCGGGTAGTGGGAGGGGTGATTTTGGGGGTGGGGTAGAAATGTGGCAGGGGTCGACATTTTAAAAAAAAATATATTTTTATTTGAATGACAATATAAGATAATGTAAAATTACAAAATAAGTAAAAATACAAAATAAAGTGGTTTGTTTACAGTCCTTCTCAGTAGGTATTCCTGTTCGGAGGCGGACTATATGTTGCTGAATGGGAGTTGATTTTTATTTCCTCATCTTCTAGTTTCTTGATTTTCATAAAATAACAATAAATAAAATAAAAGTATTTATGTTTGTTGTCTGCAGGTTATATTGGGGGTTACTTCATAAATTTAATGATTTCCACATCTTCCTGTTTACTTAACCATAATTTAATGTCTTTTTTAAACATTTGTATCCCCATGGTGTTCTTTCAATTGGAAGGGCATTATATAATTTTGTAGCATGGACATTAAGGTTTTTCTGGCCAAAAGACGTGTTTAATTGCGGGATGTTCAGTAGTTTTGAGGATTTTGACCTTGTAGTGTAGGTGTGTTGGTCAACAAGGTATTCATATTTTTTTTAAAATTTGAGTAGTGCATTTTTTTAGTATAATTTAATAATGCTGAACACATTAAAGTTTTTAAAATTTTCCTTTGATGGAGTTTTTATGGGTACTTTTAGGATTATTTTTATTATTGCCTTTTGCGTTTTAGCTAGCTGCTTGATGTGAATGTTTGAGGCAGTTCCCCATCCTATAATCCCATATTCTATGCGTGATTGGCAAAGAGCACAGTAGATTTTATATAGATCATTTTTATTAAGTATATTGCGTATGTTTATAAAGTAGTAGGTACATGAGCTTTGTAAGTTTCTTTGTGATGCTATTTACATGAGAGTCCCATCGAAGATTTTCATCGATTTCAATGCCGAGATATTTCATGTTTTTAGAATGTGTTATGGTGGGGCAGTGGCATGATTGGGTTAAGTCTTTTCCTTGACAATCGTGTAATTTAAGAGCATAATCCCCTGCTGGTTTTCCTCTGGCCGTTATTAAATTACATTGGAACAATGTTAATAATGGCGATTTGGGGGAATTATTATTTTATTAACAGAACTGAATGATTTTTTTGTTTGTTTTTTCCAAGGTGTCTAAAGCCCACAAATTAAAATATTTATTTATATTGGAATGTTTAAACTTGTTTTTTTTTGTTTGTTGAAGCTATGACCTATCTCTATTAAATGGTTAGCAAAGTCAGAATAATAATTATTTAGTAAACAAAGTTGATGTATTCGTTATTTGTTTTTGGGGTGTTATGCCGTGTTGCGCTACCCCGTTCTTTAGCCAACGTTTCGGACATCGTTGCAGTGTCCATCATCAGGGCAGATTCGGTAGATGCGTAATTTTCACCAAACACGACTAAAGCCATTCCAACTTCAATTCTGAATGGTGTTCTTGCACCAGGGCGATACTGAGAGTATCTTTCACTCTGGAACGTGCTGCAAATATGTTATATAGGTATTATTTTTAATTAATTAATTGTGAAATAACACAAATTAATCAAATAAAATGTGTTTGCTCACGCCGTGATTCGATCCCGCGACCTTCGAATTGCGAGTCAAGAGCCTTACTCCTCGACCACGCCGGCCATCAATTTTTTTTGTTTTACATAATATTTAAGATTTCGGATTGTGTACGTTCATTGCAGAAGTAACGCATGATGAACGCGCGTATTTTCATAAGTTCGCGAATATAGTACTATGGCCAACTTGCAATAAAGACGTTTTGATATCCGAGGAGTTCCGTTAGGGTGCTGAACCACTGCGCGAGCCTTTTCTGAGATATTTTACCTAATTTTCTAAAGTTCTAAACAATTTAATCCTTCAAATAAAAAGGAGAGTACGCGAAAATTAGCTTTAGTTATTTCATCATGGGTTTAAGGTAACACGGGGGAGGGGGGTGGTAAGTTACCCCCTTTTCATTTTGCTAATGTATTCATTGGGGAGCAAGTGCAAAGTCACGGACTATTATTGAAGTTACCCCAAGATGCTGCCGTTGAAATGAATCGACTTGTTGGAAACCATGTTTACAATACCAATTCAAATTAAACTTGGCTCGTTCATTAGATTCACTGGAAAAACTTCTAACTCGGACACTAAAACGAACATCATCGCTAAATGTTTTATCATCGGAGAAAAAATAAACAGACTTTAATAAAATTATTAGCTCCACTTCTATCTAACCTAAATCTATCTAAATAAATCTATCTATCTAAATGAATCGCCGAAATGTACGTACGCGCATAACTTCCGAACGACTGCACCAAATTGGATAATTCTTTGTTTTTTGTGTTTGTCATTGTCAGAACAACGTTAGTATAAAACTACTGGTGAGCTCTGGCATTATGAAATTTGTATTAAAAAATTGCAATGAGTGGCACGCGAGCTGTTTGAAAACTGAATGTACTAAGACTGAATGTATGGAATGCAGGAGTGGAGAGGGGGGAACCAGGGAAGGGAACGTGGGAGGAGGGAGGGGAACTCGGGAGGGGGTTCGCGGGACGGGGGAAGGGGGGAGTGGAGCGGGAAGGGGGAAGGTGGAGGAGGCGGAGTGGGAACGCGAAAGGGGTAGGAGACGCGGGGGAGGAAGGGGAGGCGGAAGGGGAACGGGACGAATGGGAAAGGACATGCAAGGAGAAACAATTTCTTTATTAAATGGCAGTGCAAAGCATGCCGGGATTGCCGGGTACCAGATAGTTATATTATAAAATTCGTGTCTCATCCATGTATGAGTATACCTATACCTAATTATATTAAACTTGTTTTACTCCACTTCTCGGTTAATATGCAATATTTCTTATACATGCATTTAGATTTAGCTTTTTATTACGAAAATTGAAAATTTATTTTTGGAGAAACCAAAATATGCATTTTACGTTAAATTATTTTTTTTTTCGCATTTTAGCAAACACTTTGTTGGAATAAATAATTATAATTAACACATTAATATACGTTTGTTTTAATTCCACTTTATTATTTCTTCATCCAACCGGTTTCGGTTCATCCTGAACCTTTAACAAGTGTAAATAAAAATGTATAGAATATAATACAGATATACATGCTATTTAAAAGAAAATTAGAAGAGGGAGAGAGAACGTCAACTTAGGTGGGGGCGAGGGGGGAGGTGCCTAAGAGGGTGGGGTGAAAGTGGGCAATAATGGAAATATTTAAAAAATGGGGTGTTAGACAAAACTAATTGTTTATAAATAAAACCAATTTACTTTCACTCCCATTTATCAGATATTAATTCAGAATTGACGATTTCCAATTGTAGTTAAAAGCTTGCGATCAAACAATTTCAGTGAAATAATAAAAACTGTATTCTAGAACCAAGTTACTTACCCTACACACTCAAAGACTAAATAATGATAATAAATTCTTTACGAGAAATATACGTTATGATGGAGCTCACTGAAGCATAAAAACGTAAAAAATTCAATTCAAATTTATAATAGAGCCTTTACTGGTGCACTCACCCAAATTAAAAGTTATTAATTTTCCAAAATTTTCCTTTTTTATTGCAAGTTTATGTTAAAAACTTTTAATGTAAAAACAATAGTTTAAGGAATAACTGTTTCAGTCTGAAGAAGGCCTTAAGAAACCGGTTACGGTCAGAAATAAATTGAGCAGAAAAGTTTTAAATTATTTAAATGCATTATCATAACGGAATTCCACCTCGAATGGTTAATATCAATAATAGAAATATCAATGTACACAATATACATCCAGATATGATGGGCGCAGTTTAAATCTTTTTTAAATCTTGTCAAGTATTTTGCATGTAAACATCTTGTTTTAGGTCTGTATATTTTTGAGACCGTAACTTTTATTGTATTTTCCTGATTTTGTTTTTGTATGCATTTCTACAGTCCATCATGGAGGATACTTTATTTTAGCTTTTTGACACCAACAGAACAAAAATCAAATGAGTGGTTATAATAATTCATAAAATCTTATAAAACATGTTTCTGTGAAATATTTGTAAAGCGATTCGTGTGTTGTGTCCGTATGTTGATTCTGTAAAATGTTTTGTAAAATTTTTCTTCATATATTGTCCCTGCATATTGGGTTGGGTTGGGTTTAACTTTTCAAAAGTACCAATTGGCGATCCCTTAATGAGTTTTGGTAACTCATGGGAATGCAACTTCGTTGTATGTTTTATATAAATTAAAATAAAACAAAATAATAATAATAAAAATATACATATATATATAGATAATACGCATTTTTATTAACAGTTGCAAGTTTTTTACGGTGAAGATAATATAATAACAATAAGTGGATAATTTGTAGGGCACCGTTTTCAATGGTAATATAAAAATATTTTTATTATTATACTTACCATCCCGCAACCCCTTATCCTATCGCGGTTCCCTTTCTACCTTTCCCGCCTTACCCCTATCTCAACCTCCCTCCAACGAACCCTCCAACTTCGTTTCCACCCCCCTCCCAAATTCCTATCCCCCTCCCGCCTTCCTTACCTGCTAAACCAGTCTTCAACGGAAGCAATCTTTCGAACAGGACCTCCAACGATATGCTTGGTGTAACTCTAAGTGACCAGCTCAGGTACGGGGTTCCATCGAAACCAGAGTTAAGAGAGCGTTTAACCAGCCAGCGGACGAAAATCCACATTTCGTTGAAAGTTGTTCTTACGATCGTGCAGGGCGGTTACAATGAGAAAGATTAATTATTCTCCGTACCAGCTTTTTTAATATACAACTCAATATCGAATTTATTTCAATCCCAATTAACTTTAATTTATACCTTCATCCAAAAATGCTGAAAGGTGTGATGATAAAACTATTAAAATAATGTACTTTTTGTAATTATTTTTTGAATATAAGTATTTATCATTTTTCAATAATGTCTAAATTTAATAAGAATGTTAAAAAATCTGAAATATATTATTTTGTAAGTGCGCAAATAAATACACAAATGGACCAATTTTCGTCAAGAAACACATGTACGTACATATTTTTTAATGATTTTATTAAAACTAAAATTAAAATTCTAAAACATGGGTTTGCTAGATAATATATTGATTTATTTTACTGCATGATTATATTATTTGAAATGGGTGTGGTATAATACAAAATCTATTTTGAAAATTAAACAAATCTGCCTACGACCTATGGAATAACCTTATTATACTAAAAAATTTAAAAAAATCTCAAAATTTATTACATGCGAACGCCAGATGAAAGAACAATCTTTCGAAATCTGTTTATAATTTTTTGTGGAAAAGAGTCAATACGTCTAAAATCTGATTTGAAAATGACATATTTCTGGTTTTCTCTGGTAATGCCCTCTTAAGTTAGCCTCTCAGAAACTGGGCGTACTGTACAGGACCCGCAGATACTTTAATAGTAGACAACTGATAACCCTGTACAAATTGCAAGTGCGCCCCACGGTTGAATTTGGCAGCCAACTTTGGTCTGGAGCTCCAACATATCTAAAAAAAACCCTTGACTCTGTGCAGACTCTGCCGGCGTAGTCCAGCGGTAAGGCTCTTGGCTCGCACACCGAAGGTCGCGGTCGAATCCCGGCGTGGCAATTAAATTTTATTTGATTAATTTGTGTTATTTCACAATTTATTCATTTAATTATAGCATATTTGCGGCACGTTCCACAGTGGAAGATACTCTCAGTATCGCCCCGGTGTAAGACCACCATTCAGAATTGAAACGTTGCTTGAAATGGCATTAGCCGTGTTTGGTGACCAGATCTGAATAGCCAGGTACTTCCCCACCTTCCTCTTCCCTATCTCTTTCCCCTCTCCACTACCTTCAGCCTCACCACATACCCCAATTGGGGATGCCATAGTATCACTGGCTCCAGACGGGAGCAGCTGGGACTCTTGTGCGGTAAACATATAAAAAAAAGAAAACCGGCTGTCCGTTTGATAGATTCTCCCGTCTTAACAGACGGACTGCAATCTTTAGAGCATAGGCGTCAGGTGGGAATGCTGTCCTTGTTCTACCGGTATTATAATGGAAGATGCTCCGAGGAACTAGCGTCATTGATCACCTCGCTACCGGTGCATAGCCGGGAAACACGCCAAACACGCGCCCAATATTTGTACACGTTTGACATTAGTCACATGAGAACGGGACGTTTCTGTGACTCGTTCTTGAGTTCAACGGCTCGCCTGTGGAACGATTTGCCGACCTCTGTGTTTCCTCCCTCCTACAACATGGGTCTTTTCAAGACATTTCACTTTCACTCCTTCCTTTCCTCAAAAAGACCCTCCACACAGCATCTTCAAAGATGACTTAGGCCCTGAGGGAAATTATTTTCTTCAGGGCCTCCTGTGTGGAGTTAATGTAAAAAAAAACTATACGAAATTCACACATTTTTCAAACAACTCAACAACAACTATTGTAATTTTTTTATGCAAATTTCTTAACGCCAGAGCTCAATAGTATATATAGAAACCATCAGTGGCGTGCGCACAACAACTCATCAAAGTTACATAGAATTAAGTAAAAGGTATAGGAAATAATTTCAAAACTTCGGAGCTCTATATACAAAAACCTTTTCGGGAAAAAATCACCAAAATTTCATCGCAATCGGATGAATGGTTTAGGCACCGCATAAGGGACAAACAAAAAAACATTAATTTTCGTATATCAAGATATGCAATGAAGAAAATGTATTTTAAGATTAAAACAATCATCAAAACACACGACAATACGCGATAAACCAACGAAACTGTGTAATAATCATAGAAATAACAGTGAGCCCGAGAGAGTTTGTAAAGTGCGGAGTACGTTTTGTGCGCACTTTGTATCTCTTGGGAAGGATTATGAGGCTTCTCAACCTGCACCCTTGATCCCTTGATACATGGAGCATGGAAGAAGGTTCTCAGTAAGGCTGTACAGGAGATAAATCATGGATATAAATAAAGCTGGGTGTTGTAATATAAATATTACGCTGCAGAACACGTGCTCCAATCTTACGATGATATTAGATTGTTGCAGTTTTACATAAAGTATAAAATTAGATGGAAAAACGGAGTCATTGTAATTTTCTTATATTTATATAATATATTTATACGCATTTGTATTTTACTTAAACATATTTGTATATAAAAATAAACGTTTCTTTGTTTGTCCAGTACGCATTCGTATATTATTATAAACGAATGCGTACTGGACAAACAAATCCGATTGCGATGAAATTTTGGTGTTTTGTTGTGAGCACGCCCGCGAAGGCTTCTATATATATACAATGGTGAGGTCTGGCTTTATGAAAATATTAACATTTTTTTTCAATAACTTTACACAGGAGGCCCTGAGGAAAATGATTTCCCTCAGGGCCTATGTCATCTTTGGGGATGCTGTGTGGAGGGTTTTTTAAGGAAAGGAAGGAGATGAGAGTTCTGGGAGGGAAAAGGTTTTAAGGGGTGGGTAGGAATCTGGGGTTCAGTGTGTCCTGGTCATCCGCCTCCAGGACCTGGACAAATCACCTCCCATGTGTTATTTAGTTATCAAAGTACCTACCACTAATGGCATCTATGTCTATGTTTCAAAGCTTAATAAAAGTCAGTTCTCGCTGTCTCCTGAATAAAACAACGTGTTTCATTTAATGGGTTGTGGGCGCAGATGATTCATAAGCGTTTTTTAAATAATTAGTCATGATAATTTAAATGGTATTTGCGTTAAAAATTCATTTCTTATTGTCGCGGATGTATTTGTTCGTATTGAGAATAGAGCAAGGAGTTATTGCAAATGCAAACTCGTAATTAGTGTCGGGACATTTTTTAACGAAAATGGCGGGGACATCATGTCTCACAAGTATACCCAAGTTGGTTGGACGACAAAACTACGATGAATGGTCGTATGCCGTTGAAAATCTACTTATATTGGAAGGCATGGAGAAGTGTATCAAGGCCGAAGAAACTGTTGCCGTTTGAGATGATGCAAAAACAAAAGCGAAGATAGTCCTCACTATAGATCCGTCACTGTATGTACACATCAAGCAAGCTACATCTACTGCAGACTTGTGGAAAAGGCTAAAGCAAATGTTCGATGATAATAGTTTTTCAAGACGCATTTCCTTATTAAGGAGTTTGATATCGATTCGTCTTGAAACTTGTGACTCGATGCAGAGTTACGTCACGCAAATTATTGAAACTGGCCAGAAATTATCCGAAACCGGGTTTAATGTGAACAATGAATGGATAGGCTGTTGATGTAATAAAAACAAAATTGCTTGATGTGGCAGGAAATGACACGGAGTCAGTTGGGGCATTTTCCGCCAGAGTGCGCCAGCGCCGCAATGTTGACGGAAATACATCGAAAGTCAAAACCGTAATAAAATCTGTCAGATGTTATCGATGTAAAAAAGAAGGGCATTTTAAAAATCAGTGTCCTGTTGGACAATCAGAGTACATAAAGAAGTCTAATGTATTTTCTGTTGTGTTTTTGAGCGGGAATTACAACAAAATGGATTAGTTTATAGACTCGGGTGCTTGTTTTCATATGTCACCGAATGAAAACACTATGTGTAATGCGTTGAATCGGACGAGTTTTAAGGAAATAATTGCAGCTAATAAGAGTGCTATGCCTGTTTTATGCTCGGGAGAAGTTAATTTTGTTACTTTAACCCCGAAATGGAAATACGAAGTTACAATAAAAGATGTTTTATGTGTGCCCAACCTTACGACGAATTTGATATTTGTCAGTCAGTTAATTAAAAATGGAAATAAAGTGGATTTCAAAAGAAAATGCTACTATGTTTATAATAAACAGAACGAGTTAGTTGCTAAAGCAGATTTGACAGATGGTGTTTATAAACTAAGGATGGAATACAAGTTAAAAGTTCCTGAAAGAATAATATCTAATTTAGCGGTTTCAGGCAACACTTGGCACCGTAAATTTGGTCATGTCAATAGTAATTATCTGAATAAAATGACCAGTGCTGTAGAAGGAATGAATCTTCGCGAAAAAGTTGATCTTGGCAAGACAACGTGTACAGTTTGTTGCGAGGGAAAGCAGTGTCGTCTTCCATTCTCAAATACTGGTGCAAGAAGCAAAGAATTACTTTATTTAGTTCATACTGACGTTTGCGGATCTATGGAACATGGATCGCTTGCAGGTTCAAGATTCTTCATACTCTTCGTTGATGACTACGGTCGTATGATCGTATATTTTATCAAACATAAAAATGAAGCACTTAGATGTTTTATAGAATTTAAAGCAAAAGGGAGAGTTATCAGCTGGTAGAAGAAACTGTAGCAAGACGCTCAGTTTGCTACAGTTTTGTAATTAATTAGTTTTGTTTTTAATTACGCTCGTTTTCATATGTGAAAAGCCAGGTACTAACCCAACCATCGTCTTTCATTTCACTTCACCTTTCTCCATATTTCGAGCACACAGCATTCCCTGGATTGGAATATTTATATAACTTATAACCACTGGTAGTCCAGACAAAGAATGGTCCAAAAGGAAGTGTAGAGTGCGTGAAAAGGTACCTAAGCGATTCCTTCAGAAACTTGTTCACAGTACTTAGGGTGTGAACATACCAAAATCCTGACATCTACGTGACAAGCTAAGGGAGGAGGGGGTTTCCGTTTTTGAGATATAAGCGGAAACCCGAAAATCGAAGCCATCCCCCCCCCCCCCTCGTAGCTTACCATCTAGACGTCAGGACTTTTGGTATGTTAAACCCTAAGCACCCTAAATAAGTTTCCGAAGAAATAGCTTTGGTACCTGCTGACGCACCTATGACTGGACTATGGTGCCAATAATAAATGATTTATGCATTTATTTGTATAAATTTTACCAAACTAATTATCAACCATAAAAACGAATGTTTCTTTGTTTGTCCCTTATGCATTCCTGAACCATTCATCCGATTGCGATGAAACTTTGATGATTTATTGTTCGTATGCCCGCAAAGGTTTCTATATATATAGTGGTGAGCTCTGGTATTACGAAATTATTTCTAGGCCCATTGTTGTGCGCACGCTCACGAAGGTTTCTATGAATTTAATGGTGAGCTCTGACGTTATGAAATTTGTGTAAAAATTACAAAGCGTGGCATGCGAGTGATTTTGAAAAATGAGTGTAGGTACTTCATATAGTGTAGCGGCAGGGAGAGAAGGCGGATGGGAGAGGTGAATCTGGGAGGAGGAAGGGGAACAAAGGAGAAAGGGGGTCCGCGGGAGGGGATGAGGGAGGGGGAAGGTCTGGAAGGTGTACGTGGAATGCGAGGGGGGGAAGGGAATCGAGTGGAAGTAGGAGGGGGGAAGGCGGGGAAGATAGAAGTGGCCGTGGCAGGGGAAAGGGGAACAGGGACGCACAGGAAAGGACACGCAGCGGAGCACACATGGACAGCTGAAAATAGCCTGATCACGCGTCAGAAAACCTTCTGATCTGTGGAATTGCAACGCACGCCGGGAGCTCACTACTTTAATATAATTATTCATTAAGAGCGTTTAACCAGCCAGCGGACGAAAATCCACATTTCGTCGAAAGTTGTTCTTACGATCGTGCAGGGCGGTTACAGTGAGAAAGATTAATTATTCTCCGTACCAGCTTTTTAAAATTATAACTCAATATCGAATTTATTTCAATCCAAATTTGCTTTAATTTATACCTTTTTTATTTTTACAGTGAATACCGCACAAGAATCTCATCTGCTCCCGTCTGGAGCCAGTGAGACTATGGCATACCCAATTGGGGTATTGGGGTATGTTGTGAGGCTTAAGGTAGCGGGGAGGGGAAGGAGGTGGGGAAGAGGAAGGTTGGGAAGTACCTGGCTATTCAGATCTAGTCACTAAACACGGCTAAAGCCATTATCAAGCAACGTTTCCATTCTGAATGGTGGTCTTACACCAGGGCGATACTGATAGTATCTTCCACTCTGGAACATGCCGCAAATATACTATAAATTATTTTAAATGAATTAATTGTGAAATAACACAAATTAATCAAATAAAATTTATTTGCGCATGCCGGGTTCGAACCCGCCACCTCCGGAATGTGAGTCAAGAATCTTAGCCACTGGACTACGGAGACCTTCATACAAAAATGCTGAAAGGCGTGATGATAAAACTATTAAAATAATGTGCTTTTTGTAATTATTTTTTGATTATAAGTATTTATCATTTTTCAATAATGTCTGAATTTAATAAGAATGTTAAAAAAATCTGAAATATATTAGTTTGTAAGTGCGCAAATAAATACACAAATGGACCAATTTTCGTCAAGAAACACATGTACGTACATATTTTATTGAAACTAAAATTAAAATTCTAAAACATGCGTTTGCTAGATAATGTATTGATTTATTTTAGTGCATGATTATATTATTTGAAATGGGTGTGGTATAATACAAAATCTTTTTTGAAAATTTAACAAATCTGCCAACGACCTATGGAATAACCTTATTATACTAAAAATTAAAAAAAATTCTCAAAATTTATTACATGCGAATGCTAGATAAAAGAACAATCTTTCGATATCCATTTATAATTTTTTGTGGAAAAGAGTTAATACGTCTAAAATCTGATTTGAAAATGACATATTTCTGGTTTTCTCTGGTAATGCCCTCTTAATATTAATCATTCATTATATAACGTGTCCCAAAATTCAACGATAAGCGGGCACCAGCGGGTGGGCCAGCTCACTGCTCATGACTCCTTGAGAAAAAAATGGAAAAAAAAAATTTCTTGAAAAAATTGAAATCCTGTGAAAATTGTCACCTCTTAAGATATTTTTAACTACCATGACCACAATTTTTCAAATATTTTTGATTTTTTTTATATATATATTTTTGTGGCTAGTTTTATACCATTTTGGAATTTTGATAGATGCGTAAACTTAAAAAAAACTTACCATAGTAGTGTCCATACTTTTTTTTTACACCGCGATGAGTGAAAGTGGACTGTAAATAAAAATCTTTCATAATTTTTAGAAAACAATCATTTTGATTGATTTTTGTGTAAAAACTACAGGCATTCATGGATTTTTAAGACTTGTGGTGATAGCCGTGCTAGTTAGGTTGCCGATACAAAAAAAATCAGAAATATTTGAAAAATTGTGGTCATGGTAGTTAAAAATATCTTAAGAGGCGTCAATTTTCAAAGGAGTTCAATTTTTTATTGTACATTAAAAAAAAATTTAGAATTTTTTTCTCGATGAGTCATGAGCAGGCCCACCCACTGGTGCCCGCTTATCGTTGTATTTTGGGACACGTTGTATATTTACATTTTGGGTATCATGCCTGTTTTATGTATCTACAAAAAGATATTAAAATAAAACTTGATAATGATATACACAACTTTTCGAAGATCTTTTTCGAAGTTTTTTCTTTAAATTGTGATATTGAACTTGAATTTTATTCACATTACGTGGATCGCCGTCGGAACGCACGCAAGACAGCCTTCACTGCAGATTACCGAATTATGGACCATGGAGTACCCGTCAAGTCACGGGCCTGACGGGTTACGGTGTAATCAAATAACTCGTCCAGGCCATCTCGATGATGAAGGGCGGCCATTCATCCAGTCGGCCTGATCCCTCCTCGCTCCTCACTCCTCGTGCAGTTAGGTACTCATCACGAATGCAGAAATGCATATTGCACCCATAAATTAGCGGAGCATTAAGTACTGGTAGCATCGCCGTCCTCTGACTCTGCCTAATCGCCCGAGTGACTGGCGTATTTCGGATTCCTCTCGGCCAAAATGGGGACCGGGATCATTAAATTATGATGAATTGCCGGCGCATGAACAGTGGACCCAGCACACTGGACACATGCGGTATGCCGCATTGCCCGTCTTATTGGTGTAGCATCGTCAAATAATAAATCAATTATTGTTTCCCCAATTAATTACCGAACTAAATCACACATTAATCGAGTTACATAGATTTAAACGCAAGACAAGTGAAGAATTTATTTTAAAGATTGATGAGCCTTAGTTTTCGAGTCCACTATTTTAAATATTTCAAAACATTCTTTGAAATAAAATGGAAACCGTGACGTTAAGCGATATGAAATAAAAGACATCCTAGTAAATTGATTTTAGCTAGGAAGTACTCTCTATAAGAAGAATACGATATAGGGTCACTGAGAGCAATAGTTAAGGCTCCGCAAACGGGCCCGAAAAGAAGAAGATGGAGAGATACGAAATTACTTTATTTTTATTTTTTATTTTATTTATTGGGGGAAAATCAACAGTTATTTTACACTTACAATAATAACATTAATAACGATGTCAATATGTTAATCGTTCGTTCATATTTTTATGTAACTAAACTAGAAACAGATATGTTATTGTATAGGAAAAAATTACATTTACTTTTCTCACAAAATTATCCGGTTGCCCAAGTAAACGAACAAAGATTAGCTGACCAAAAAAGGTCAATTTTCAAAAATAATTTAATTCCTGTAGTAACATTAAATGAGATAAAAAAAGAAGTAGCAGATAGATTGCAATTGGAGAATAATTTAGATCAAATTAATACGAGTAGTAATGTTATATTAGATGCATTGAATGAAGATAGTTTAGCTAATATTCTAGTAGAAGAATCCAATGATATTAGAGTAGATTCAAATAACTTAGACATTATTCATAATCTTAGGGAAATCAATATTGCAAATTTAAACTTACTAGATGATAATGTAATAGAATTAGCTAACTTGCTTCAAAATAATATAAATAGATATATAGATATAGAGCCCACAGTTAGACCAAAATTACCAAAATTGCATACGTCAAAGAAATTATCTAAATTAATTTCTGAATTAAATAATTTAATTTTACCAAAAATAATATTTGACGATATTAGTTGTTTAGATCTTCATACAATAGTGTACGCTAGTGCTATCACTATATGTAATAAGTTAGGAGTTAAATTAATATCCTCTGATGATAGATCATATAGTTATAGTAAACCAGAATGGTAGATTAGATTAGAAAATGATGTAGTATTTTTAAGAAGTAGTATAGCTAGAGTAATTGAATATAAAAATGGAAATAGAAGTAGGAATATTTTGAGATATGTAGATGAAATTGGGAGAAAATTTGGTTATAGCATTGGTAGTAATAATAATGAAAATATAATCAATGATTTATTAGATTTATTAAAACAAAAATTAGGTGTAAAAGCTAGTAGATTAAAAAGATATAATTATACGTATAATAAAAGAAATAATAATAGATTATTTCAGAAAAATGAGAAAATATTTTATTCCAAACTTGACGATAAACAGAATATTATTTCGAATAATAAAATTCCGTTGCCATCTGAATCAGATATGCGCGATTTTTGGACAAACATTTGGAGTAAAGATATAAAACATAATGAGGCAGGTAACTGGATAGAAAATGAAGAACTCAATTGTTCAGACATTGAACAAATGAGTTTTTCTGATATATCGGTTGAATTGTTAGCCAAAATTATAAAAAATACTCATAATTGGAAAGCCACGGGTTGCGATTGGATACATAATTTTTGGTACAAACGTCTAACTACTTTACATCCTCTTTTTGCAAAAAATCTTTCAAAACTTGTCAGAGAACCTCAAAATTTTCCTAATTTTCTAACTAAGGGCATTACTTATATGTTGCTTAAAAGCGAACATATTAATAATCCCTCTCAATATAGACCCATTACATGTCTACCGACAATATACAAAATTTTAACCTCTTGCTTGACAGATTTAATATATACTCATTTGGATGAAAAAAATATTTTATCTGAACAACAAAAAGGTTGTCGCAGAAAACATATGGGATGTAAAGAACAGTTAGTTATTGATTCTGTAATTTTAAAACAAATTCAAAATCAAAAGCGTAATTTACATACTTATTATATAGATTATCAAAAAGCTTTTGATAGTGTCCCGCACTCGTGGCTAATCAAAATATTAAAAATATATAAAGTTAACCCAATTATAATTAGTTTTTTGAAAAATATTATGTCCTTTTGGAATACAGATTTGCTAGTTAATTTAAAAGGTAAGAAAATAGTAGTACCGGGCATTTCAATAAAAAGAGGGATTTTTCAAGGAGACTCATTGAGCCCTCTTTGGTTTTGCTTAGCATTGAATCCCCTTTCTAAAATGTTAATTAAAAGCAAGTTTGGAATAAAAATTAAGGGTAATACAAGAGAGAGTAGTATAGTTTCACATCTATTATATATGGATGATATAAAATTATTTTCAAATTCTGAATCAAATTTAGAGAAAATGATTAAGGTAGTTAAAATTTTTTCAGATGATATTAAAATGACTTTTGGTTTAGATAAATGTAAAACTATCCATATAGAGAAAGGCAAAATTGTAGATGGAGACGAGGGTATATTTAGAAATTTCAAAATTCAAAGTATGAAAGGGGATGAGGTTGATAAATATTTAGGATACCCGCAATCGAATAGATTAGATCACACTAGTATTAAAAATGATATTAGGATTAAATTTCAAACTAGGATCAGAAAAATTTTAAAATGCATCTATCTGCTAAAAATTTAGTAAAAGCAATCAATACTTGGGCAATACCTCTACTAACGTACTCATTTGGCATAATTAAATGGTCCAATACAGATTTAGATAGTTTAGAACGATTAATTAGAACTACGTTAACAAAATTTAATTGCCATCATCCAAATTCAGCTATAGAACGAATTAATTTACCTAGAAATTTAGGAGGTAGGGGTGTAGTCAAAATAACATCTTTGAAACACAATCAGGTAGAAATGCTTAGAAATTTTTTCCATAGGAAAGCTAATAGCTCAGAAATGCACAAAATAATTTGCAAGGCAGATAGAAATATTACACCTTTAAATTTATATGACGAGAATGCCAACATTCTTATAAATACTAACCAGGAATTATTAGATTCCTGGTCAAATAAAATTATTCACGCAAAATACTTCAATTATCTCAACCAAACGTATGTTGACAAACTTTCGTCAAACAAATGGTTGAGTATTGGAGAGTTGAGCGCAGAAATAGAAGGATTTATGCTTGCCATTCAAGATAGAGTCATTAATACTAAAAATTATAGAAAGCATATAATCAAAGATATAAATCAAATTGATGATTTATGTAGAAAATGTTTGGCTTTTCCCGAAACTATAGAACATATTATATCGGGATGTTCTATATTAGCGCCTTCCGAGTATACATTTAGGCACAATCAGGTTTTAAAAATAATTCACCAAAGTTTGGTAATTAAACATAACTTGATTGATTGCCGTAATGTAGTACCTTATTATGAATATGAACCAAATTCATTTATAGAAAATGAATTTTATAAAATCTATTATGATAAAACTATACTAACAGACAGAACAATTAGTCATAATAGACCTGATATAGTTTAACATGACAAAATTAAAAAAAATAACTTATATCATTGATGTAGCTATTCCAAATTCCTGTAATATTCAAAAAACTGTTTCTGAAAAAATTAGAAAATACACAGATTTAGGAAATGAGATTAAAAGAATTTGGCATTCTCGGACTATAAAAATATTACCATTTGTTATTTCGGCCACTGGCATAATACCTAGGAATCTGATTCAAAATTTAACCCATTACCTCCATGACGATGTCTATAGGCATCAAAAAAATTGATGAAAAGTATGATTTTTTTTCACTATGAATAAAGCAAAATCCCACCAAGTTGTTATGCAGCATTTACAGAATGGTATGTTAGCTTTCAATAATTAACATAATTTGATAAATTTTATTAATCATCCTATTTTTAATTATTTTTTACTAAAGCCCTGAAAATAGACCCATTTTGAAAAAAAGAAAAAAAATTTAATACGGAAAAAAATAAAACATGTGTGAATCACATATTGTTATCAAAAGATTAAATAGTCGGAAACAATGTTTCAACATAGTATTATATGCATAAGATGACAGCTAGATGTCACTGAAATCAGGTGATGCCTGCGCGCAACCTTTGGAGGTTAGCTGTGACAGTGTTTACACACGTTTTTGGTTAGCTTGCCTTCAAATAATATGGTTTTGTATATTTTTTATGAGTGATTTTTATTGAAATCAATAGTTTGTCTACGGTTTTCGTATATTTTTTATCATGTCGAAAATACCTACTTCTCCTATACCTACATAATTCGTCGTTATAAAACAAAATCGTTGAATCAAGATGAAATGGTGGCAGAATTGGAGCGCTCTTTTAGCGTATGTGTAAGTGATGACAATAATGTTGTTAATAACGCGCTATTCAGATAACGTTGATAAACAGAAGAACGAAGAGCATATTGACGATAATTTTATGAAAAATAACGAAGATGCGGAGGTGGATAACTTTCGAGATATTGCCGGCACATTTGTAATCGAGCGCAACATCGAAATTCGAAAATTGATGAGTCATGCCTTGACGAGCATGAACCAGATGAATTCGCTAATGACCTTCACTGGAGTCAGCCTTCGACATCGTCCTGTGTGAGTCGTAATACCTTGAGAATATCTATTTCAAATGCACCACCAGCCAAAAAATCAAAACTACAGTACAAAAAGAAGCCTCACTATAAACAAAAGTGGTCTAAGGATACCTGTTCCAAGCAATGCCGTATTCCGGAGCATCTGATACATATGACCCCTAATTAGATCAGGGATTATCTGCCCTACTTCTACGATAGAATATATAGAGTTCCCCATACGCCATGAGCTATTTATGAACAATTTCTTCACATCTCACCATTTGATGAGTGTCCTGAAGGATAAGAGAATGCGCGCTACTGGCACATGTAGCTTCTTAACCTTGAAGCTTCAGGCAAGTTGAAGACAGGTGTTATAAATTGATATTCAGCAGAAGGACGTCAAGGAAAAACATCTGGTTTCAATGGAGGAATTCCTGGTTTTATTCACAAAGCACATTTGTTACAATAATTTGTCCCGACCCGACAAAACACTAAATTTGGTCACTTTGACCACTTGCTAGACAATGCTAGCTGTTTATAGGAGATCCGCGAATTAAGAGAGAGTTAAACTAGAAAAGCAGACTATTTATAATAATGTTTTCTAACACAATCAAAATAAACAACACTTTCGTGTCACCATAACACATTATACGATATAAAAACCAGATATCTACTTTACCGTCTAACATCTCGTTTTAGTTTAGTCTTACGTCGCTAATCTGTAAAATGCAATATCAACTAAAAATAAGCTACAAAAATATGCCGCTAGATGGCAGTAGTCTTCACTCTTTTTAACATACTGCCCGGCGGGGAATGAGAAAAACAATAAGTTTTTTTGAAATTAAAATCAAACTACAAATTCCTAAATCCACACACAATATACTAAAAATTTACAAGATGTGTAACTATCTAAGTTTGAAGGGTCCGGGAACCTAACCAACAATTAAAATAACCTAAAAAATTTATAAATTTCTAAAAAATCGTGCAAAAAATTAAATAATAAAATAATAAAATCACAACATTAATAATAATTTTGTAAAATTGACAAATCAGTAATGTCTCATTGTCTCTATGAAGAATTTTCACTTCAATTATATATATTTTTTTTTTTTTTTTTTTTTTAGCTAACACCAATTCACAAATAGCAACACATTGTTAGTTCGCTGTTGACTGATTATCAGTTCATTAACTTTCACTGGCATGGCACTGCCAAAAAACCGAATGAACACTTCACCGGGTAGACTGCTCGGCCATCTTGTCCAGGGTGGTTATCGTTTTGGAAAAGTACATCAGCATGTACTTCTGTATGTCATCATTTGGGTAGATCATCATGAATTAAGGGGCGGCCGTGCCCTGGTAAGCAGATAGTACCATTAGATCTGCAGCGAGGATGATCATCTCGCGGTTGTTGACTTGAAGCCCCAGTGGCTTCAGGTTGGATACAGTGGTGTCAACAACACCAATACCGATGCTCCATAATTATTGATGTGGTTTGGTTGCATCGGTTCAGCCCTAATTGCAGTTAGGCTGTGACCTTGGGAAGGTCAGTGGTTTGCCGGGTCGGGAAATTTGGATCCAAGTTTGATTCTATTGGCATCAAACATATTTTTGTGATGGGTCTCACAAAAGTGCCTTGTGCTGTTTTGAGGGTAACTACCCTCACTACTCCATCCGGGCCTGGATAAGTAGTTACTATGCGCGCCATCTTCCATAATGCAGGAGGCAGATTGTCTTCCATCAGGATTACCAGATCGTCCTTCTTTATGGCCTTTTGGTTGTTGGCCTGCCATTTGGTCCGTTTTTGCAGCTCAGCAAGGTAATCTCGTTTCCATCTGAACCAGAAATTTTGAATTAGAGCATTTAATTTTTGATATTTGCTTAGTCTGTTCTCCGGGAGCTCGCGGACATCCAACTCGGGAATAACCGAAGCATCCCTGCCCATGAGGAAATGGTTGGGAGTTAGAGGGAGAAGGTCATCTACATCATCAGACAGGGAAGTTAAGGGACGGGAGTTCAAACAAGCCTCTATCTGACAAAGCAAAGTATACAATAATTCAAACTGCAATGGGTTATTTTTAGTAATTCGATATAAATGAAACTTGGTGGACCTGACGGCGGCCTCCCACAGCCCCCCGTGGTTCGGCGCCCTAGGCGGTATGAAACTCCAAGATATTCCCTTATCAGCTAAAAACCTATGGATTTTGTCATTGTTCAATCTTAGACTGGCATATAGTTCTTTAAGCTTATTGGAAGGTCCTCTGAAGGTGGTTGCATTGTCAGAAAATATTTTTTCCGGTTGCCCCCTACGGGCAATGAACCTCTTTAAACAATTTAAAAAAGCATCGCTTGACAAATCTGTTACTAGTTCCAAATGAACCGCTTTGGTAGAAAAACAAACAAATATGCAAAGATACGATTTAATGAGCGGAGATTTTCTCAGCGCTCCAGCCTTCGTGTCTATCCATCCGGCATAGTCGACGTCCATGACAGAGAACGGTCGACTGGGAGTGATTCTCTCAACTGGAATGTTTCCCAGGATCTGCCGGCAAACCTGAAGTCGGTATCTAAAACATACAACACACTTATGTAGGATACGCTTGACATTGTTTCTCCCAAATATCTGCCAATATAAATAAGTAGCTAATTTTAATCTTCCACTTGCACAAATTAAAACTTCCATTAAACAGAGATTGAGAGTTTTCAATCTACTGCCATACGTTTTATGCTTAGGGTTACAACAATTATTTATAAATCTTAACGCTTGAGCGATTACTCCTTTCAATTTGGTTAGCGATAAGAATTTTTCGAAAATATCCCATTCTTGAGTATCAGTTACCAGTAGTACATTTTTACTTTTTATTTCCGGGGGATCCAAACATGACATCTTGGATACTGGCCAAGTGCTGACATCTTCCGTCAACCAGCTTGGCCCCTTCCACCATATTGAAGTGCTGACTAACCTTTCAGCTGTGGTACCTCGGGACAGTATATCCTCTGCATTTTTTGACGATGATACGTGCCGCCACTGCGTTGGATCAAAGGTGGAAGCTATGCACAATAATAATTGACGCTTACTCTTAGTTTTACCTGACGGCTTTGTAATTTCATATGACAGGTAATCTAATTCATTATTCCAAATTAATCCAAGTATTTTTTCATTCTTGGAATTGTCAGTGATCATTTTTTCACAATTGCCCTGTTTGGCAATTTCACCTTGGCTCCGCCCAGATGACAATTCCAAAATATTTGATCTCCACTTCCTCAGGGTCATCCCTGCGGACAGCAAGATATCACTTATTTGTTTCTTTAACTGGAAACAAACTTCCAAGTCATCCCCTCCAGTCAATAGATCGTCCATATAAAAATCATTTTCTATGACTTGACTTGCTACTGGGAAATTAACTTGGTTATCCATACCGATTTGTCGAAGACATCTCGTTGCTAGGAAGGAGGAAGGTCCCAGCCCATATGTGACGGTCTTCAATTTGTAATGTCGGAGTTCCTCTTCTTGTGATTCGCGCCATACAATCTTCTGAAGGCTGCGATCCTCTGCGCATACGTTGATTTGACGGTACATTTTTTCGATGTCCGCAGTCATGACGTATCGATGTATTCTGAAACGTAATAAATGGCTGTATAAGTCCTTTTGAATGACAGCTCCCACCATCAGAGCATCGTTCAGGGATATTCCGGTCGACGTCTTTGCCGAACCATCAAACACTACACGCACCTTCGTCGTGGTGCTAGCTTCTTTTATGACCGCGTGATGCGGCAAAAAATAGGATTGCTCATCCCCTCTCCATTTATCACATAACTCCATATGACCTAGTTGCTCATATTCTTGCATAAATTGTACATATTGCAATTTCAATTCAGGATTTATTAAAAATCTCTTCTCTAGGTTCTTAAATCTTTTTTCCGCTGTGTTTAACGAGTCACCAAATTGACTCACACATGGGCGGCGCGGCAGACTTACCACGTATCTACCATCGCTCTCTCTAGAGTGCGTGGCGACGAAATCTGCTTCACACGCCTTCTCCTCGTGATTTTGAAATCTCGCAGAATTCACCTCCTCCATTTTCCAAAATTTTTCTATCTGATTAGATAATGTGTTTATTGATAAACTACAAAATTGCGGTACTGGCCTTTTTTTTCTGATGAATGTTGATCGGGGCCGATATAACCCAGCCTAATTCAGTCCTCTGCAGAGTAGGTCCGGTATCCAATCTCAGCCGATCATCTTGTAGTATATCCCAAAAGCTCTCAGCGCCTAACAGGATATCAATAGGCGCCGCTACGTTGAAATTTGGGTCCGCCATTTGTAATCCCGGCGGCAGCTTAAAGTCTTTTCTGGCCACTGTTGCTTGAGGTAGGTTTGTGGTTATTTCCTGCAATATTAGACAAGTGATATTTTGATTATAATTTGTCCTCAGAGATTTCATTTTTATCGCAACACGTTTCTTCATATGGGTAACATTGTTGTGTATACCTAACACAGGCTTGTTTATATTTTCGCATCTCAAATTTAACTTCATTGCGAACTTTTCGCACATAAAATTGGCTTGAGCTCCAGAGTCAATTAGGACTCTTGCCTCATGCACTTTATTATTGTGACCTACTACCCCAATGATAGCAGTCGACAATAAAATTGTTTTTTCAGCCTTCGCTAAAGCTGAATGGTTTGATACTGAAACTCGTTCAGCATCCATTTGGCAGTCACCTCCTGGGTGATCTTCACCTTTATTCATGGAGTCATCGCTCGGATGCATCTCCCTGTGCAATAACGTATTGTGGCTCTCGCTATCACAATGCTTGCATTTTAAATTAATTTTGCAATATGGGGCCGTATGTCCTAACCTCAAACATTTGAAGCAGGCACGGTACCTCCTTATTGCGTTGGCTCTTTCTCCTGAATTTAATTTTAAAAATTTTTTACAAAAATATATTTTATGCCCTTTGTCATTACAACAAATACAATTATTGTGGGTAGCAGCTAAAAATACCGATTCCTTTTTAGGATTATTGTTGCTACCACTTGCTTTCGGGTAGGTAGGAATTTTTTTCGAATCTGAATTTAACATTAATTCAAAAACTTGCGCACGCGAGGTCAAACATTTAAGAAATTCCTGTAATGTAGGTAGCTCATCCTGCAATGGGTTTTGTTCCCAATGCTTTCTAGAACTTGCATCCAATTTATTAGAAATTACGTATATAATTAAAGCATCCCATTGTTCGATTTTCAAGCCTAAATTTTGCAACGCTTTCAAATTTACATTAGTTTCATCAATCAGATAACGCATGGCTACTGGATCCTCATGTTTCATCTCTTTAAGTTGAAACAGAGCTTGGATGTGTATTTGTACGGTAGTTCGCAAATTTGCAAACCTCTGCTGCAACAATTCAAAAGCCGATATATAATTCAGGTCTGATACCTCGAAATTGGCGATGATCTTTGCTGCATTCCCCTTTAAACAGGATTGCAGATAATAAAACTTCTGTACATTGCTTATGGCAGTATTGTTATGAACTAATGTCTTAAATGTTTCTAGAAAATTAATCCAATTTTTGGGATCTCCGTTAAATTCTCGTAACTGAAGGTTGGGTAACTTGATTTCTAATTTGGGAGTCTCTACAGACTGAATTGCTCCTTTAGCAGTCGCCAAGGTTGAATAATATTGATTTTCAAAATTCTCTCTTTGCAAATTATTATCAATTTCGTTGGAATCCGGAAGACTTTCGATTTGTTCCTGGACCTCTTCGAAATCATCAATTATTTTTTCAATTCTCGCATAGCGAATTTTAATTTCGTTAACTGATAATGCGTTTAATGAATCCGCAAATCTCGTGAGTTTACCTTTCAACACTCCGCGTTTGTTAATCAACGATTTTAAATTATCCATTTTTATACGTTTGACAATAATTCAACACAACAAATTCTAAAAATGTTCCTTAAAAAATAATTTCTGTGCAATAATCGCGTAGAAAACCGTAGTAACCAATTCAAGCTATGAACAATGACAGAATCTTACAATAATCATCTTCTAAAACAATTAACCTAAAATAATTCGCATGACTTGCATTTACACTGCGGGTAGTTAGTTTTTTTTGTTTTTAAATAAGTACATTGACACACAAAAAATAGCACTTGTTTGAACAGGAATTCACGGAATAGAAGGAAATAATGGGCAGGGGATACTTATATTGATGTCGATCCTTGTTCTTCATGTTTTCATCTTTTCATCTCTCTGGATTTTTGGATAGCTCGCTGGTTCATTTTATTGTTTCCTTTTAATGCCTTAATCCGATCGTAAGGTAGATCCGGCTCGAAGGACCATGTTATAAATTGATATTCAGCAGAAGGACGTCAAGGAAAAACATCTGGTTTCAATGGAGGAATTCCTGGTTTTATTCACAAAGCACATTTGTTACAATAATTTGTCCCGACCCGACAAAACACTAAATTTGGTCACTTTGACCACTTGCTAGACAATGCTAGCTGTTTATAGGAGATCCACGAATTAAGAGAGAGTTAAACTAGAAAAGCAGACTATTTATAATAATGTTTTCTAACACAATCAAAATAAACAACACTTTCGTGTCACCATAACACATTATACGATATAAAAACCAGATATCTACTTTACCGTCTAACATCTCGTTTTAGTTTAGTCTTACGTCGCTAATCTGTAAAATGCAATATCAACTAAAAATAAGCTACAAAAATATGCCGCTAGATGGCAGTAGTCTTCACTCTTTTTAACAACAGGAAAGCAATTGCCTAAAGGTATAATTTTCTTTTATATTTCCCTTGCGCATAGCGTTCATTTACCTAGCTAAAGTTTAACTCTCATCGCTTTTATAATTATAGATAAATTTGATGCGGTGGTAGACGTAGAAAACCAAATCCTCGTATGCCGTTGGTAGGACAGCCGTGTAGTAACAGTGGCCACGAACTATGATCGAATGGAGCCAGTACGTCAAGTGCAGCGTTGGCAGATATCGAAGAAAGACAAAAAAGGCAACAATTTGGAGAAAGCATGCAAAAAAATCGATTGCCCGGCGTTAATACAAAATTACAATTTGGGAATGGGTGGACCTCCATGATAATGGTATACAAAATTATCGGATCAACGTTCGGTCCAAGAAGTGGTACTGGCCTTTATTTGTATCTTGCCTCAGCAGCGCTCTTGTCTCTTGTAAATGGATGGAAGTTGCAATGCTTCTTGAGGAAGTACGAGCATGATATGGGAAACCAGAAGATGACTAGGCAACAGAGAAACCTTTCCCAGAAGGCATTCCATGTGGAGTTTACCCGTACTCTTGTATTGTCTTTTCCAAATCAGATCAATATCGAATTCGGAGAACCTCCTGTGAAGGAAGGCCATGACGCAGAAGATGGGAATTGTGTGCCTCGAATGCAAAAATTTCATTTGCAATGTCGTGGCAAATCTCATATTCGTTATGCTCTGTGTAAAAAAAATCTAACAGGCTACCGGTGCCGGGCCTGCAACCGAGCCCTTCATTTTGACTACTTCGAACAGTATCACTTAAAGAATAATTTGCTTAGATTTGGTTATTTTCCTCATTCTTGAATGTTTTTTTTAATATTGAATTTTTTATTATTTTGTGTGTTTTCCATAAATATTTTTTTTTCATTGAATTATAAACAAAGGCAATCATTTATTTTATATTATCAATATAAATCTCACAGTAGACTGCACTTAACCCATAGTTGACATAAATTTTGCTTAGAGGGGTTACCTCCAAGAGTTGCGTTTAGGCATCAATTTTCTAGACGCTCTGGTGAGAGGGTGGGCGGGCGGAAAATTCTAAAACTGATTTTGGGATCTTCTTTAAGTCTATACTATCCGGTTATAATGATGATTCAAGTTTATAAAAATAAAAAATAATTCATGGAGGTAATGGGTTAAGCATATTAGATTTGTCAAAGAATTTGTATATAAAAATGCAAAAAGCAGTAATTTTAAATACATGTAGGATTACAAAAGATTTTTTAAATATTTATATTGAGGGATCAGTAGGATTTATAGGTTCAATTAGAAATGCCACAGAGCCGAACCCTCTGATATGAAAATATCTGGAGTCGGTGAATTATATTCCCATTTGGTCTCTAGTGGGTTGACATGTTGTTCTTGTATTGTTTTGTATTTATAATACTTATATAGTGCAATTGCATAACGTGGATTCACTAGATGATCATTTGGGGAAGTGTATGAAAGGGTTTAATTTTTCCTTCTTTTTTTTTTTTTTTTTTTTTGGGGGGAAAATTTAACCCGGACATTTAAATCTGGTGCGTAAAAACATAATATCCAATAACATATTTTCACATAAGTAATTAAAATTATAATTAAAAAGTAAAAAAAGTAAGGGTCCTGTACCCGTAAGAAGTTAACAAAATTATATCCTTGAAAATTGAAAAAATAAAATACAAAAACACAATATAAACTATAATATAAACTAATAATCTGCTTACTAAGTTTCAAAACATAAAGTAATCAGAGTCAGAAATCTATTCTGACTTCACAACAGCAATAATAATAATATGTACATACCTACAACCCAGAGTGAACACAAAAGTAAGTCAAATGACAAGCATGTAAATGGAAAGGATTCACAGCAATAACATAATAACTTGCAACACGGTCAAATAATTATTTAATGTTACCTATGACATACTTTTTAAAGGAACTTGAATTACATGAGAATATTTTATATATTTAATAATACTATTTATTATTCAATGTATAAAAACAGTTTATTTACGCACCAGATTTAAATGTCCGGGTTAAATTTTCCCCCCAAAAAAAAAAAAAAAAAGAAGGAAAAACTAAACCCTTTCATACACTTCCCCAAATGAGCATCTAGTGAATCCACGTTATGCAATTGCACTATATAAGTATTATAAATACAAAACAATACAAGAACAACATGTCAACCTACTAGAGACCAAATGGGAATATAATTCACCGACTCCAGATATTTTCATATCAGAGGGTTCGGCTCTGTGGCATTTCTAATTCAACCTATAAATCCTACTGATCCCTCAATATAAATATTTAAAAAATCTTTTGTAATCCTACATGTATTTAAAATTACTGCTTTTTGCATTTTTATATACAAATTCTTTGACAAATCTAATATGCTTAAATTTTGAATCAGATTCCTAGGTATTATGCCAGTGGCCGAAATAACAAATGGTAATATTTTTATAGTCCGAGAATGCCAAATTCTTTTAATCTCATTTCCTAAATCTGTGTATTTTCTAATTTTTTCAGAAACAGTTTTTTGAATATTACAGGAATTTGGAATAGCTACATCAATGATATAAGTTATTTTTTTAATTTTGTCATGTAAAACTATATCAGGTCTATTATGACTAATTGTTCTGTCTGTTAGTATAGTTTTATCATAATATATTTTATAAAATTTATTTTCTATAAATGAATTTGGTTCATATTCATAATATGGTACTACATTACGGCAATCAATCAAGTTATGTTTAATTACCAAACTTTGGTGAATTATTTTTAAAACCTGATTGTGCCTAAATGTATACTCGGACGGCGCTAATATAGAACATTCCGATATAATATGTTCTATAGTTTCCGGAAAAGCCAAACATTTTCTACATAAATCATCAATTTGATTTATATCTTTGATTATATGCTTTCTATAATTTTTAGTATTAATGACTCTATCTTGAATGGCAAGCATAAATCCTTCTATTTCTGCGCTCAACTCTCCAATACTCAACCATTTGTTTGACGAAAGTTTGTCAACATACGTTTGGTTGAGATAATTGAAGTGTTTTGCATGAATAATTTTATTTGACCAGGAATCTAATAATTCCTGGTTAGTATTTATAAGAATGTTGGCATTCTCGTCATATAAATTTAAAGGTGTAATATTTCTATCTGCCTTACAAATTATTTTGTGCATTTCTGAGCTATTAGCTTTCCTATGGAAAAAATTTCTAAGCATTTCTACCTGATTGTGTTTCAAAGATGTTATTTTGACTACACCCCTACCTCCTAAATTTCTAGGTAAATTAATTCGTTCTATAGCTGAATTTGGATGATGGCAATTAAATTTTGTTAACGTAGTTCTAATTAATCGTTCTAAACTATCTAAATCTGTATTGGACCATTTAATTATGCCAAATGAGTACGTTAGTAGAGGTATTGCCCAAGTATTTATTGTTTTTACTAAATTTTTAGCAGATAGATTGCAGTTTGAAATTTAATCCTAATATCATTTTTAATACTAGTGTGATCTAATCTATTCGATTGCGGGTATCCTAAATATTTATAAACCTCATCCCCTTTCATACTTTGAATTTTGAAATTTCTAAATATACCCTCGTCTCCGTCTACAATTTTTCCTTTCTCTATATGGATAGTTTTACATTTATCTAAACCAAAAGTCATTTTAATATCATCTGAAAAAATTTTAACTACCTTAATCATTTTCTCTAAATTTGATTCAGAATTTGAAAATAATTTTATATCATCCATATATAATAGATGTGAAACTATACTACTCTCTCTTGTATTACCCTTAATTTTTATTCCAAACTTGCTTTTAATTAACATTTTAGAAAGGGGAATCAATGCTAAGCAAAACCAAAGAGGGCTCAATGAGTCTCCTTGAAAAATCCCACTTTTTATTGAAATGCCCGGTACTACTATTTTCTTACCTTTTAAATTAACTAGCAAATCTGTATTCCAAAAGGACATAATATTTTTCAAAAAGCTAATTATAATTGGGTTAACTTTATATATTTTTAATATTTTGATTAGCCACGAGTGCGGGACACTATCAAAAGCTTTTTGATAATCTATATAACAAGTATGTAAATTACGCTTTTGATTTTGAATTTGTTTTAAAATTACAGAATCAATAACTAACTGTTCTTTACATCCCATATGTTTTCTGCGACAACCTTTTTGTTGTTCAGATAAAATATTTTTTTCATCCAAATGAGTATATATTAAATCTGTCAAGCAAGAGGTTAAAATTTTGTATATTGTCGGTAGACATGTAATGGGTCTATATTGAGAGGGATTATTAATATGTTCGCTTTTAGGCAACATATAAGTAATGCCCTTAGTTAGAAAATTAGGAAAATTTTGAGGTTGTCTGACAAGTCTTGAAAGATTTTTTGCAAAAAGAGGATGTAAAGTAGTTAGACGTTTGTACCAAAAATTATGTATCCAATCGCAACCCGTGGCTTTCCAATTATGAGTATTTTTTATAATTTTGGCTAACAATTCAACCGATATATCAGAAAAACTCATTTGTTCAATGTCTGAACAATTGATTTCTTCATTTTTTATCCAGTTACCTGCCTCATTATGTTTTATATCTTTACTCCAAATGTTTGTCCAAAAATCGCGCATATCTGATTCAGATGGCAACGGAATATTATTATTCGAAATAATATTCTGTTTATCGTCAAGTTTGGAATAAAATATTTTCTCATTTTTCTGAAATAATCTATTATTATTTCTTTTATTATACGTATAATTATACCTTTTTAATCTACTAGCTTTTACACCTAATTTTTGTTTTAATAAATCTAATAAATCATTGATTATATTTTCATTATTATTACTACCAATGCTATAACCAAATTTTCTCCCAATTTCATCTACATATCTCAAAATATTCCTACTTCTATTTCCATTTTTATATTCAATTACTCTAGCTATACTACTTCTTAAAAATACTACATCATTTTCTAATCTAATCTGCCATTCTGGTTTACTATAACTAAATGATCTATCATCAGAGGACGTTAATTTAACTCCTAACTTATTACATATAGTGATAGCACTAGCGTACACTATTGTATGAAGATCTAAAAAACTAATATCGTCAAATATTATTTTTGGTAAAAATAAATTATTTAATTCAGAAATTAATTTAGATAATTTCTTTGACGTATGCAATTTTGGTAATTTTGGTCTAACTGTGGGCTCTATATCTATATATCTATTTATATTATTTTGAAGCAAGTTAGCTCATTCTATTACATTATCATCTAGTAAGTTTAAATTTGCAATATTGATTTCCCTAAGATTATGAATAATGTCTAAGTTATTTGAATCTACTGTAATATCATTGGATTCTTCTACTAGAATATTATCTAAACTATCTTCATTCAATGCATCTAATATAACATTACTACTCGTATTAATTTGTTCTACATTATTCTCCAATTGCAATCTATCTGCTACTTCTTTTCTTATCTGATTTAATGTTACTACAGGAATTAAATTATTTTTAAAAATTGCCCTTTTTTGGTCAGCTAATCTTTGTTCGTTTACTTGGGCAACCGGATAATTTTGTGAGAAAAGTAAATGTAATTTTTTCCTATACAATAACATATCTGTTTCTAGTTTAGTTACATAAAAATATGAACGAACGATGAACATATTGACATCGTTCGTCCATTTCATACGCTGCCTAGGAATACCTGCTTTTGTTTTTTGGGGTCTCAGATTATCAATGTTCATCTGTATAGATGACATAATAAACCCATTTTCATTTCCTTTGGTTGAAAATGACATTTTGTCACCTTCAAAACAACTTGGAAATGATTTTTATTAATTATTATTATTATTCCTACATTCCAGTAACCAAGCAACTGTCGTCGTTATCTAGTGCTGTCATTTGTCAACAAATAATTTTCAATATGTCCAAATTAAATATTTTAATGTAAACTACTCTTCAATACTACAAATCTATAATATATATATATATATATTATATTTTAGAATAATGTTATCAAAATAAAATATATAATTAAATTTACCTATAAAATATATTTCAACGTAATCTCAAAATATTGTTGTTTACCTTGGTTACTGAAGTCCTCACAAAAGGAAAAATTTATATTGTATTTATTTACCTAAATATCCTACGGTTCACTGGCAGTTTATTTATTACGTTATCTTATATACTTATTTTCAAATATTTATATGTTTTGGGATCAAAGCTAATTCTTTTCTATCTGATACAATAAAAAATCAGAGAGCTAAAATATAAGCCAAAATACAAAATTTAATATAAAATATAAACAAGTTCTGCTTCTGCTTCGTAATAATAATTACGAAGCAGAAGCAGAACTTTTTTTTTTTTATTTATTTAATATAGTTATATAATTGTACAGTGGAGTTATGGAAATTACATAGCGGTACAGAAATTATTTAAACATTGCAATCTCATCAAAGAAGAAGCTAGTTCTTGTGCTTGATGAGCGAGTTACACTAACTATAACTGAAATAGAACAACATTATGTAATAAGTAAGTATATAATAGGATAAATTGAGACTTCTGGATCATTTATATGTGTAGGTGTACATACATAGGATACGGTTACATACGGTTATTGTGCACTTAAGAGAAATTCGAAAAATCTAAATAAAATAGAGATGAATATGTATTAAAAATAAATAGAAAGAAAGAGAGAAACAGGTAATTATTTAGTTAATTATTCCTGATAAAGTGTAGCTTCAGTTTGAGTTTCAGTTTATTGATGTCTTTGGTTTTTTTTATTTCAATGGGAAGGTTGTTGAAAAACTTTATTCCTAAATAGATATAATTGTTTTGCATTAGTTTGGTATTAAATTTTGGTTTATACTTTACTTGTTTATAATAAACTGTTTTTATACACTGAATAATAGTATTTTTAAATATATTAAATAAATTAAAAATTAAAATGGAGTTCTACAAAATAAACTTAATAACAATAAATAAATACATGAGAATATGTCTGTATTATTAAAATTCTTATCTAATACATTGCATGCTCTGAATATAAAAGCATTTTGTCTGGGATTAGTAGAACATTTTTAAAGATGAAAAAGTTATTTTTCTCTGGTTCTAACACCTGGGACTCTAAAATTAATCTCAGCCAAAAGGGGCGAACAATCAATAAAACCATTGATAATTTTATGAAGATATATTATATCTGCAGAGTCTCTTCTAATTTTTAATGATTTAATTCCATAAAGGACCAGCGAGCTGTTTATGCCACGATAACCAATATTAAACTTGAAATTTAAATGATGGACAAATTTTCTTTGGATGGCTTCAATGCGTTTAATATAAATTTTATATTGAGGATTCCATATCTGAGAAGCAAATTCAAGATGACTACGAACATATGAAAAATACAATATTTTAAGTGTTTGAATGTTTTTGAATTCTTTTCCAATACGGAATAAGAATCCTAACATTCTAAGGGCTTTCTTCACAATCATGTTAATATGTGCCTCGAATGTAAGTTTACTATCAAGTAGAACACCTAGATCACGAATTTGAGTAACCCTTTTGAGTGATTGGCTGGCTAAAAGGTAGTTATGGTCAAATTTTATTTTATTTCTAGTGAAGGTAATCACATAACATTTAGAAGTGTTCATGTTGAGATGATTAATTATACAGTAGTCATTAAGTCTATAAATACCTTCCTGTAATTTAATGCAGTCGATGATAGAGTTAATCGGAAGATATATTTTCATATCATCAGCGAAGAGTAGAACATTTGCATAATTAAAGCATTTTATAATGTCGTTGATGAAAATTGTAAATAGTAACGGTCCCAGGTGAGATCCTTGGGGTACACCGGTACGAACTCGGATACGAAACCATTAATTGTTACTCCTTGAGTGCGCCCATCAAGATAAGAGACTAACCATCGATACAAATCCCCGTGAATTCCCAAAGCTATTAATTTGGATAAAAGAAGATTGTAATCAATTTTATCAAACGCTTTCGAGAAGTATGTATAGATTACGTCAACTTAGATTTGATCATCCATTGATTTCGTAATATTTTCAATGAATATGGCAAGATTAGAGACAACCGATCTTTTTTTCATAAAGCCATGTTGGTTTACGAGTATTACAGGCTGGACGCAGTTATAAAGTTGTTCGTGAACAATTTTTTCAAAAAATTTACTGAAAATTGGTTACTTAGATAGAGGACGATAGTTCTGGACATCATTTTTAGCCCCAGACTTAAATACTGATGTGATAAGAGCATACTTCCAACGATCCTGAAAGATACCTTCTTTCAATCCTTATTGAACATTCAACCTTCTTTCAATGAGGATTGAAAGAGCAATAATTAGGGCTTCGAGATTACCTTGCTACACATTTTGATAAAGAATGCTGGAATTTTTATCACTACCCGTACCCAATGAGTTAGAAATAGTATCGATTATTTTTTTCTATTTTTTCTTTTGAAACTGATACCGAAGAGATGTTAACTTGATTATTTATATGATGGTT
Source organism: Limnephilus marmoratus (assembly GCA_917880885.1). Lineage (NCBI taxonomy): Eukaryota > Metazoa > Arthropoda > Insecta > Trichoptera > Limnephilidae > Limnephilus > Limnephilus marmoratus. The sequence continues at coordinate 2,099,039 of OU862918.1, read as the reverse complement.
GGTAGAGTGTACATCGGAGGTAGTGTTATAATTAAAGATGGAGACGAAGTGCTGTGAGAAAAGGTTGCATATTGCAAAAGGATTCACAGCAGCATGAGGTAGACTAGAATTATTTATTTTTCCTTTAACGTAAGACCAGAATTTTTTGGGGTCACGGGATATATTAAGTTCAGCGTTTGTTATAAATTGTTTAAGACATTCCCTAGACATTTTCTTCTGCCTTGATCGAAGGATACAGAATTCACCTTGATCGAAGGGAACAGGATTGGACCACTTTTTCCATGTTTTGAACACTTTATATTTTTCTTTAGTCAGTTTTATCAGAGCTGGACTGAACCAATAGTGATAAGAGTTGTTAATATGAACATCCTTCGATGGAACGTTTAAACGAATGATTTCATATAATATAACATAAAAACGATCAATGGCATTATTAGTTGATAAATTTAAGAATTCAGCGTCCCAATCAATACTACTGAGGTTGTTATTTATTGTTTCAAAATTAGCTTTCCTAAAGAGATTGATTGTCCGTTTATTGTTCACCATAGGGGTTTCCAGAGCTTGTTTTTGTCAAAGAGAATGAATGGCTTTATGATGATTTCATTCCGGGGTGAGATACTGGTCAGTATTTGATACGTTTAGAGGGGTCGAACTAAAAACAAGGTCTAGGAATTTATAATTATTATTCGGAAAGGTGCAATACTGCGATAGATCTGTAAATGAAAGAGTGTCTGATAGTTTGGAGATAATTTCAGATTGATAACATTCATAATTTGCATACTGTTTCCATTATTAAGAGACCGGTTAATTATTGGTAAGTTAAAATCACCCGAGATCACAAAATGATCGTCATGATGAAGTGCTCTAATTTCACATAATTTATTCATGAATTCATTAATGCTATGAGAGTGATAGACTCCTGGTGGTATGTACACACAACATAAATGAATTTTTATGATATTTTTGATCGAAATAGTCACCCATATATCTTCTGCATTCGTGACCCATTCATTACGTTTGTGAGCTACGAGGTGCTTCTTCAGAGCAATCAGTAAACCTCCTCCTCGTTTTTGTTCTTTGCGGTCACGCCTAAATACCAGGTAGCGGTTGTCAAATAGCTCATCACTGGCAATGCTTTCTAAAAGCCAAATTTCTGTTATCATTATAATATCACAAATTACGAATGTTAGAGCAGAGCGCTAACATTTACAGCGACAAAATCGATGCGATAATTGCGAAAATGTTTAATAAAACACGACTCGTTTAAAATAGAACAAAAATCTCGCGACCATTGTCACAGCATTTAAAGAAACACTGTAATTTTTTTCATAGATATAACTTGTAAAATAACTGAAACAAACTTGTTTATAATAATTTTTGGAGCATACTTTGCGATTTTTTCTATCGAGGGAATTTTATATAATTTTCGTTTCGGCGCGGGCAATGTCTAGATATTATCTTCGAGAATAACATATATTTTTTAAGAGCTTTAAAACGTAACGTGTTTAAGGGAGATGTGTAAGAAATCGGTAGTAATTCGGGTAGCGGGCCCTTAAGCCCTTGCCCAGAAAAATGTTGCATCCAATATTCTTGCCCCGAGAAAAAATGGAAAAGGCGAAGCCAGTTATCTTTCATAACATTTAATATTTAAAATACAATTCTTAAGAGTTTTAAATGAAAATTCGTGAAGAGGGGCAATTAAATTTAAAATTTTTACTAGAATTTGTGGAAAAATGTTTATATAAATATTTCACGCGCCACGTTATTCCACAAAATAGTTTTTTTTACTATTTGTACCTTACAGAGACCAAGATGCTCATCTAATATAAACGTACACATATCATTGATTTATTTAGCTTAAAAAGCAAAAAAAAAGAGTATGATAAAATCAAAACATTTATGTTAAAGATATTGTCATGAGATCAACTTACAACATTATTTCACAAACATGCAGGCTTAATAATATTTTGGCTTAATTAATTATAACTTAATTAATTATCATTACAACCATACTCTGCCAATCAATTATATAATATGGAAATATGGGAAGGGGTAGAACTTAAAAAAAACACATGCAATAACTTACTCATCATAAAAATTAATAATAAAAACAATTTATTCTTGATAATCAATACAGAAACATCAACGTTATTTATTTTTGTGGTAATATGCCGTTGTGTTGCACTTCTTCCTTCTTTAGTCAACATTTTCCACAACGAAAGTGTTCATGACATGACACAAGGAAAATAATTTCCCACAGGGCCTCCTGTGTGGAGTTAACTTTTAAAAAATATTGGCTCTTGAAATTCATTCAATATATGTGAACTTTAAGTTTTGGGCATGGTCTAGTTATTTTAATATAAATCTTGAAAGGATAGCAACTGCCAAAATAGTGGTGCGGGGCCATTATGTTATTTCTGAGAACCAAGATTGCATTATTATTAATTTTTTTAAATTATTTTTTTATATGAATATCTCAAAGTCCCAGCTGCTCCCGTTTGGAGCCAGTGAGTCCCCATCTCCTCCCCTTCCTCACTACCTTCAACTCAGTGAGTGAGTTGAAGGTAGTGAGGAAGGGGAGGAGATGGGGAAGAGAAAGGTAAGGAAGTACCTGGCTGTTCAGATTTGGTCACCAAACACGGCTAAAGCCATTTCAAGCAACGTTTCAATTCTGAATGGTGGTCTTACACCAGGACGATAGTAAGAATATCTTCCACTCTGGAACGTGCCGAAAATATACTACATATTATTTTAAACGAATTAATCGTGAAATAATAAAAGAAATTACTAGCCCAAGCTGGGATTCAATCCCGCGACTTTCGGATTGCGAGTCAAGAGCCTTACTGCTAGACCACGCCGGCCGTCATACATTATTACACCATATTATTCAGTATCTTCTCCGCATCACCGAAGCGTTGAGTGGTTTTCCTCCTTCGACGTCGTAGTCAAGCCTGTTTCATTAGCAGCCAGCCTGACACATAACCCCAAACAGCCTCCATTAATGAATATCATATTATGTCAAAGGATTGAGGTCGCAATATTTTGCTCGCGAAACCACAGTATTTATATCCCTTCAGATACAGCTGACAGATAACGTACGAGTATGTAAGGTTGTATTAATAACGCATACCGCAACTATGTACTTGAGATTGGTGAAGCAGCCTGTTTCCCTATTTTAGGAATACGGTTGTAAAGCACCGATGATTTTAATATGTGAAATAAACATACAAGTGTCAGTAGATTGTTTTGAAAGTGCCGAAACACGATTCACTGAAATATTTAAACGTAGTTTGATTATAAAAGTCGGGACATATACTTCCGAATCAGGCATTACATATATTTCTGATCTTCCTTTGCCAATAACACACCACAGTTTAACATTCCTGATGTCCAGCACGGTTAAACCATTAATAACAATATCGGATCGATCGACTTCACTTAACGACGATTTTACATCGATTTCCTGAGGACTATAATTTTTTACAAGAAAGGCTGTCATTATTTTGAACTTTGCTTTTAATTCTATAAAGTATTGTAGAAACATGCTCCCCGTAATAAGTGCAATTTTAAACGATTACTGTAATTTTGACGGCCGGCGTAGTCCAGCGGTAAGGCTCTTGACTCGCACACCGAAGGTCGCGGGATCGAATCCCGGCGTGGCAAATAAATTTTATTTGATTAATTTGTGTTATTTCACAATTTATTCATTTAAAATAATATAAAATATATTTGCGGCACGTTCCAGAGTGGAAGATACTCTCAGAATCGCCTTGGTGTAAGACCAACATTCAGAATTGAGACGTTGCTTGAAATGGCATTAGCCGTGTTTGGTGACCAGATCTGAATAGCCAGGTACTTCCCCACCTTTCTCTTCCCTATTTCCTTCCCCTCCCCACTGACTTCAGCATCACAACAACCCCAATTGGGGGTGCCATAGTCTCACTGGCTTCTAAAGGATGCTGTTGGGACTCTTGTACTGTATTCATATAAAAAAAACAATATTGCTAATTTCAAGCGTTGCAAATGTACTAATTTATTTTTGTATGAAACCTACAAACTTTTTTTTACATTACCTCCACACTGGAGACCCTGATGAAAATAATTTCCCTCAGGGCCTATGTCATTTTAGGGGATGCTAAGTGGTGAGTTTTTTTAAGAAGGATGAAGAGGCAGTTCAGAGAAGGAAATACGTATGTGGGGTGGGTAGGAATCTGGTGGTCAGTTTATCCAGGAGTGACGGACGTATGAATCCGTCCCTTCAACTGCGGTGCATGGCGATGGGTCGAGAGATCCTGACTGGAGAGATCAGAAGACCTCCTTAATCATTATCTCTCGATCCGGCCCGCCACACAGCAGGTGGGCAAGAATATCGGCCTGCAATGACCTTGACAAACCTTACCTTACGGTATTTGATACTATGTGAAATATAGGTAATATCATTCGCTTTAAACGACGTATAACGGTTGATCGGTTTTCGGATCAGTATTCGGAGTTATAATATTTTGAATGAGCGCAGGTGAATCCAAATGTACGAAAATTTCTAGCGCTCAACGCATTTTTTTGTAAATGTCTTGGCCTTCCAGCCAACTAGTCTCGCTTGATCCGGCTCGCCACTCCGTCGATAGGACCCGGATACCTCTGCTAAGTCACCAAACGTAGCCAACCACTTGGGGTGATCTACCGCAGAGGTGTTGGTAATCCAATAAATGGTTTCCGGGGCGGCGGTACCCATACCCGCCTCCCAAATTTAATGCCACCCAAGGTTGACGGATTTAGTCAATTTCGTATTCATAATATAGGGTTTTAATGACCGTGTGAGGGCCCAGTGGTGGCATCAGAACATTGTTATCGACTGTAAGCCTGACATCATTTCACGTATTTTTTTAGAAGATGATTTTAAAAGACTGCTTTTTTTACATTAGATCCACCCATGAGGCCCTGAGTGAAAAAATGATCATTCAGGACCTACTTCATTCTTAAGGATGCAGTGGAGAGGGTATTTTTAGAAATAATGGAACGGAAGTTCTGGGAAGAAAAAAAACATGAGGGGTGTGTAGGAATCTGGGGATCAATGTATTTATTTGTATTATTTTACCAACAGAAGTTCTTCATTCATTTTCATTTTCAAATTCATTTTCCTCGTTTTATCTATTAATATGTCAGCTAAACAATAGTAAAAATGTCGTGGTAAAACTGAAAGTATTCTAGAATATGAATATACATGTGTATTATTTTACCAACAGAATAGTCAACACTATAACTTACTATAATTTACATGTAAAAACATTATCATATTGGAATGTCCTAAAACGGGCATATGCCTAGTTGGACATTTTAAGTTCATTATATTGTATTATGTAATATTTACAAACAAACAATAAATAAATAAATAAATAAAAATAAATAAATGTATCCTGAATTGACGGACGTATGACTCTATACCTACCTTCCACTGCTGTGCAATGCGAAAGGTCGAGAAAGTCCTGCTGGAGAAGTCTAGATTATGTCTGCCTCTCACGATCCGGATAGCCACGCAGTAAGTGAGAAAACGCATTCGCCACCGAGACCTAGACAAACCTCTTTCCAAGAACCCGGATTCTCCTGGGTTGACCTATGGCAAGGGTGTTGGTTATCCAATAAATGCGGTATCATTACATAAAACTGCGGTATCATTACAAATTGTTACCCGCCTCACAAATTGGTATAGTTATTTGAAAATTTGTTGTGTTTAATTTATTTTTAATTATTTTAGTAGTTATTGCTACTTTTACATGAGGTGACAAAATGGAATACGGTTTACCAAAAATATAACATTTTATTAAATTAAAAAAAAAAACTAAATTGAACATTTTAAAAAAAATCCTTCAAAAATTAGATTTTAAAAATATCGAGAGAAAAAATTCGCTCGAGATTAAACCAAAAAATTGAAATTTCAAAATATAAAAATGGCTCCCGTCCAAACTGCTGGCTTATCCTATTAAAAATATCCCTCACAGCCAGTTACAACAAAACATTGGAAAACGAAAACCGCCAATTTTTATAAGCTACTAGGGAGTACCCGGCATGCACTGAAATGCACATAAAGAAAGAAAAATGCACGTAAAGAAAGAAAGAAAAATGTCCTTTCCCATGCGTTCCCGTTACCCTCCCGCGATACATTTTCACCTGTCACCCGTCTCGCAAACCCCCCCTCCTTCGTTCTCCTCCCCCCTCCCAGATTCTACTCCCCCTCAATCCTCGCCGCTAAACTATATGAAATGCACACATTTTACAATCTCGCTCGCCACCTATTGTGAATTTAGTAAACAAATGTCATAACGCCAAAGCTCATCGTAATAATATATAAAAGCCATCGCGGACGTTTTGCACAACAAATCACCTATCGCAATCGGACGAATGGTATGGTACCTAAATAGTTTTATAACGCCAGAGCTCATCATTATTAATAGAATCCTTCACCGGGATGTGCACAGTAAAATTGTCAGTTTCACCGCAATCGGATAAATTGTTTAGGTTACGCACAAGGGACAAACAAAGAATTAGCTACTAGCAGGTACCCGGCATGCGTTGCTACGCCATTCAAAAATATAAATTGATTCTCCCTGCATGTCCTCTCCCGTGCGTCTCCGTTCCCTTCCACCTTCCCCACCTTCCCCCTCCCTCGTGTCTTCCCTCTCCGCAAACCCCACCTCCCTCCTGCCTTTCCTCCCTGCCGCTAAAATACATTAAATACACACATTTTCATTTATTCAAATTTCATAACGCCAGAGCTTACCATTATATACAGCCTATGTAACTCGCTGATAATGTAGCTTTCTATTGGTGAAAGAATTTTTCAAATTGGTTCAGTAGTTTCGGAGCCTATTCAATGCAGACAAACAATCAAATCTTTCCTCTTTATAGTAGTAGATAGTGAGAAAAAAATTGAAATCTACGTAGGTTTATTCAAATGTATACACGGTCCGAAAAGGTTAAAAAGAATGGTTTGAACCGTTCTAGAAAACTTAATGAATACACGTTTTATATAGTCCAGACTGAGGTCAGATCAAATATCTTTATGCTATTACTTACTAAAGGAGAAGTCATCTCGCGCTTAGGTACTCGTAAGAAACAACATAAAGGCTCAAGTTAATTCACCGCCTCTCGACAAGCTACTTACTAAAGCCATGTCTAATGTGGTGCTTATTCTTGGGGGGAGGGGCTGATAGTCCCTTGCTGTCTCTGTCTGGCCGGTTCGGGGGGGTGGAGGTGGGAGGCAATCACCATATGTTGTTTCCGGGGATGCGGGAGCCTGCCGCGGACACATCTCCAGACTTTCTCACCCATTAATGGCCGCACGTGTTATTAGCGGTGCATAATATTATTTTCTTTGGATAGGGCTGGCAAAAAAATAAAACATAAAAACCGTTTTTAAAATATTTTATTATCATCATTCAATAAACTGAATGAAACATTTACATTTAAAAATATCTATTTGAACTTAGCTTTAATTTTGTTGATTGCATATATGAATGAAGTAGAAATAAACTCATTTCCCGAGATCCGATCGAGCTGAAACTCGGCAGATAGACTCGTTATCAATGAGAATATATTTGATAATATGAGACATGATAGTGGAAGATACTCTCAATATCGCTCTGGTGTAAGACCACAATTAATTGAAACATAGCTTGTTACATAATAAATGTCGATCTTATCCAACAGGGATTCGGCTCAGTTGGTAGCTTGATTAACTCCGGTTCCTGGTTAGGAAAGTTCATAACTCAGTCAAAGAAACCATTTTTTCTGGTTCGACTGAGAATTGCTTTCCTGTCATGTTGAGGGTTTCAGTTTTCTTGTTTCGTTGGTTTCCCAGCTCTTGTTGAAATGGTAGTGTTTCAGTTTGATAATGTCATTAAAATGAAAACGAATCCATTTAGGTCATATATCCAACGATCGAAACTATTCAATATATTAATATTGATTTATGATTTTTTTAGATGAAGCTTCAAATGGCTCCATGGTCATAATATTTAACCCAAATAAAATAACAACATTATTAAATTAAGCAAATATAATAAAAACTAATATTAGACCAAATGATTGCGAAGAAAATTAACCTACCAGACATGCAATAATTTCAAAACATGCGACAATATTATTTAGTATGGAAATTAGAATTTCTGCTTCCATTCGGCAATTATTATCAAAATAATAATTATAATGGGTAGAAATAATGCTTCATTAAAATTTAATGGGAAATGAATCATAGAGAAAACAACTTGCAATGAATATGGAAAAAAGAACTAGGTTAAATAATTAATAATTGATAATTAAAACAATAGCTTTTCGATGAACTTAGATTACAAATCTAATATTATAAAATAATATGTACCACTTGAAACCCCAAAATTTGGCGAATGTTCTAAACTGGATTCCACTTGGCCATTGAGCTTAATTATTTAAATAAATTTTGTAGGTCTCATATCTCAATCATATAATTAGTCATATCATCCTCATCTATTTATTTTTTTACGACTTTATGAATCGTTGTATCTATATTTGTATAAATTTGTGTTTTGTTTGATTCATAAAAACATGTTTTATAGTTTTTGATTAGCAAGTGACAAAGTTATTATCCACTTTCGCATAAATAACACATGCGACAGATAAATGAAAATATTTACAAACAGCGCCAGCGTTTCAATTTACCGATATTCTCTTTTAAAGGCGATAATGAAGGTATACCTTTGAAGGTTTGTGAATGCAGAATTGGATCTTGACGGGCTTGACCTGCTTCACAACTTAACACGCAAGGCTAAGAATTGTCGCCGAAAGTTCTTATTGTCATAAAAATACCTCATCTATTAAAAATACCGCCATAGTATGGTACCAATCCGAATGCGTATCATACAATAAATCATCGTAAAAAACTATTACGAGTTGCAGTGGTTTATATTATAAAATTTTCAGTTGCCGACTACGGGATCCCGGCATCCAACAAGCAAGAAATCCTACAATAAGTACCTTATTATGAAGTACCTTGCTATTTGGATTGTGTAGTCGAATAAGTTTTATTTTTGTTTTGAAAAGTTTTAATTTTCGATGTACATTTGTTACTTTAAAGTAACAAATGTACATCGAAAATTAGAACATTTTTAAAAACAAAAATGTTTAGAAATTGTTACATAGTCAGTGCCCAAAAATACAAAAGAATTAGTTTTAGTTCCACAGAGTCGACAATTAGTTCCCACTCTAACTCTGTGAAAGTGGTGCCACCACTGGTGCGTTTTTTTCACTCTGGAAGAAATTTGTATACGCTCATTGAAAATTATTAAAAAAAAGTATTTTTAAAAACATTATCTCCAGTGTAAAAATTGGGTGAGGTTTGAACTACCGTCCATATAAACCCAGCGTATGAAGACGTTATTTTTAATGTCAATTCTTCACAACCCTCGAGCGTGAAAGCAAATCACAAGTCAAAAACCTTTTCCTGGCGCCCCTGCTCACTCGGCTCATATTTTCACGCCATTCGAGTATTAAGCGTGATGAAATTAGCATTTTATGTAAATTGAAACTTTTTGTTGCGTTGTTACACTCCTATCGCCGCAGTTGGGGCTCTAGAGTTAATCGCTCGAAGACACTTCCATATGGATCATTTGCATAATTTCTATGGCGGAGTTGAAAACACTCGTAGAGCCGTATGGGTGATAACGTGGAAACTGGGAGCCAATTATATTAGCCACAGATTGCAGTAGTTTGTAGAAGTGTTGATTACATGGATTTTAAAGCTTTCTCCATCCCACAAATGGTTCATATTTCCTGAAAGCGCTTCTCAAATATCGATATTATGATAACCTGCAGAACATTTTCACTAGATCTTCTTTTGGCCGCTCGCATGAGTAGATAAGTTTGAATACCTATTTTCTTAAAAGTTTTTTCTTTACAAATACGAGTAAGAATTAAAGAATTACTGTATAGGTACAATAAATATTTTGTTCCAGAAAAAACTATTATAGTAAAAAAACACAGTTATTTTTAAATCAAAATACATTGTTTTTCGTTATTTGTTTTTGGGGTGTTATGCCGTGCTGCGCTACCTCCTTCTTTAGCCAACGTTTCGGACAGCGTTGCAGTGTCCATCATCAGGGCAGATCTGCCGGATCTGACCAAAACAAATAACGAAAATACTTTTGGCCGTGAAAATATTATAACGTATTCATAATACATCTATTTTCAAATTTCATAATGAACTTTAGATTTTTTTGGTTTGACTGAGGTTTGAACCTTCCCACCCAGTTATCGAAATCAACTACGCTACCGACCGAAACCATTTGGGAGCTGATAAGATTGCTATTTATTTCTTATTATTAAGTGCTTAAATTTCTTCAAATTTGCAGAAAAATGAACATATAGAATGCATTGTCAATAACGAGTTTATATTCTGAGTTTAAGCTTAATCGGATTTTGTGGGTTAATTTCCACTTCAATATTCCACTTTATTCATTCAACCAAGAAAACAACAGTGAAATTCAAAAGTAAATAGGTACATTACAATATAATATGCAATAATATTGTAATAACATACGTGTATGTAATAATATTGTAATGATACTTTAAATGTTATGTAATTTTGTACAAAAAAAGTATGATTTTTATTTATTTATTTATTTAACGCCCAATGGGTTTTTACATTTTGGTAGTACAAATGATTCATGGCAGATTATTTAACATATACAGAATAATAAAAATAAAATTTGATAAAAAAGCACACAAGTCATAAAAATACAAAAATACGGCAGATTTCATAGGTTTTCAGAAAAACAGATAGGTTTAGGAATAGTTTTGGAATAATAAGTTTTTTAAAAGATCAACAAATTTCGCCAAGTTTATGTCAAATATGTCAATATCACCTAAGTACTGATTTCCCATAGTGTGAAATCGTTGTATCGGAGAGTGGGCAATGTAGTTCCGCTTATGAATGCTACAGTAGAATAGTGTATTTTGTCGTTTAGTTACTGTCGGTATTCGTAAGTTTATGAGTTGCAGTAGTTCGCAACAGTCAAATTTAGAGTTAAGTATTTTGAATAAAAATGTTAAGTCGTTTATTTTACGTCTGTCTTCTAGTGTGTGTATTTTTAAAACATTTAATAATAAATTATATTTCAAATCTTCTAGTGGGATATTTAATTTAAAATTTATAAAACGCAGAAATTTTTTTTGTATTCGCTCAATGTTATTAATGTGAATTTTGTAAGATGGAGACCAAACTACCGAGTTATATTCCATTAGACTTCTAACTAGAGATACATATAATAATTTAATGACTTGTATGGAATTAAAGTTTTTGGTTGTTCTTAGTACGAAGCCTAGTGTTTTCATACCTTTGTTTACAATTTGGTGGATATGATTGGCGAAACTTAGTTTTTCATCCAAAATAATTCCAAGATCTCTCAATTCCGTGACTCTTTCTAAAGCTGTGTTATTGATGGAATATTCGAATAAAACAGGATTTTTATTTCAGAAGAAAATCAAGGTTTTGCACTTTTCTACATTTAAGAATAAATTATTTTGAACGCACCAATCTTTAAACATACTAATATTTGACTGCAATGATTTACATCAGTTATTTTCTTGTATAGCTTGATGTCATCAGCAAAGAGCAATACCTCGACATCGTTGAAGCAATTGGTTATATCATTGATGAAAATGAGGAACAAAACCGGGCCAAGGTGACTACCTTGTGGTAGGCCACTAGTAGCCCAGAAAGCTTTCGACATCCATGATTTTATTTTCACAAACAGTTTACGATTTAATAAATAGCTAGTAAACCATTTTAGCATGTTATCCCTTATTCCTAGAGCAAATAGTTTTTGGATTAGTAGTTTATGGGATACTTTGATATAAAAGTATGATAGTATGATATAATGCCATTCGGCCTAGAGTATTGTTCGTACGAAATTTAATGTTGTTCTTATGCATTATGTTCTTATTTATTGTTTTTATCTAATGTCATCATCTGCAATGTATTTCAATCACTATGTTGCAAGCTCGATATCTTACGAACATGTTACAATGAGTATTATCTTACATTAGATCAAAAAATGCCTTAAAAAATAACAATAATAGTTAATTAAATGAAGACAATATTAGCGAAACTCAATCGAAATCTGGAGACAGAAAAATTAGAAAAGATATTGGCTCCGCTGGGACTCGAACCCAGAACCCTTTTCTTACATGGAAACAGCTCTACCGATTAAGCTACGGAACCCATATTAATTCGGTCACTTTTAACTGTATCATACCTCGACTAAGAACTACCAACATTAAGTTAAAGATACTAGAACTATGACGTCATGTACTACCTCTATCTGCGTCTAAATGAATGTACCTATGTACATTCATTAATTTTAGGACGATAATTTGATTAAATTATTATTGAATTTTATTTTGATAATTTGATTACGAATTCGAATAGTCAGATGCTACGTGTTTTCGATATTATTTTATGGAATGGAAGCATAGACGCTTACTGAAGAACTAATTAGGCGACTTGAGGCATTCGAGAAGTGGATCTACAGAAGAATACTAAAAATAAGCTGGTTGGACAGGGTTCACAAATGAAGATGTTACGGTTCGGATGAATAAAGAAAAATAAGTTACTAAAACAATAAAAATCCGAAAACTTCAATATCTTGGACATGTGATGAGATATCCAAAGTAGTACGAGATCTTGAATCTCATAATGCAGGTAAAGATTGCCGGAAGATGGAGAATCTCATGGCTGAAAAACCTGAGACGATGGTTTTGCCAGTCTATTATTGAGCTGTTCCGGGCCGCAGTAAATAAAGTTCGCATAGCCAACATGAGAACCAACATCCGTTGAACGGAGAGGGCACAAGAAGAAGAAGAATATACCGTCATACAGCATATTATTAGCAACAGTGCAGGAAATCTCCTTGAAATGTCTGAAAAATGTGCCTTGAAATTTGCACCGTTTTCTGTCTCTATTTTCAAAAGCGAGTGCTGTCAATTATATATTGTTTGGAAATAAAATAAATCAAGATTCAATCGGATTTTTGCGAATACATAAAACTAATTAAAAATCTTGAAGTTTATAATATAAATGTGATTATTTGTTTTTGATAGATTTGAAGGTTGAGTAATTTCACCAACGGTTTTCTCAAAATAACCTATTAAAATAGTTTTTTATTTTATTTTATTTTATTTATTTGGGAGACCAACAGTCTACATTGATAACAGAGCATATTGTAATTGAGTCACAGTAATTGCACCATTTACAGGTTTCCACATAGGTATTGTATACAAGTGTAGTGATTCCAGAGATATTTACTAATGAAAAATTACATTTTAAGAGCCGAGTTATTTAGGTAGGAATAGGGAGGATGGGGGGATCGGTTAAGTTGAGGAATAATAATAAAAATATGCGTGACAAAAAATTAAAAGTGAAAAAACGAAGTTTATAGAGTGGTGGTTGTATTAGAGGGTATCTATAGTTATTGTTATAATGTTACTTATTTAGTTTTAATTCCCTTAATCAGTAAAAAATTTGTTACCATTTTGTACTTTGAAGACTATACGAAATTACTATACGAAATATTCTATACGAAACCACCGAAAAGCAACATTCCTAACTTTGTGGCAAAAAGCCGTCATTAATTTGTTAGCCGACAGAAATTGGGAAAAAATTGGGTAACAATTTCTCGATCTGACAAGTAATGTTTTTTTGCAGGGCGTAAAAAACGTGGTACAAAACAAATATATATTATTAATTTTTTTTTCTTAAAATCTTTCGTTTTCCCCTGTTGGATCGACTCTTCAATCTTGTTTTATAAGATATTCCCCCCTACGCGGTAATTAACTCTGTGCTTTTAGCCATATTTGGTTCCAATTCAAAATGAAGGTTCTAGGCTGTTTGTACGTTTCCTCGCGGTGTTAAGCGGTTTGTTTCCTTATATTAAATGACGTGGCGCTGCGTGTGACGGGTCGTGTTAAACATACTGGTGGTCGCGCCCCCTTATTGGACATTTTTGTGAACATTAGAATATAATTAGTAATTTCCTAACGAACGCTTTTTAATTACGAAGTCTCAGTGAAATTTAAATGTTATTTTTTGTTGGTCTAAAAATATCAAAAATGGTCAAAATTAAAAAAAAAAATTCAGGGCCTATCGCCTTTGACAATGCTGTATGTAGGGTATTTTTATGAAGAGGCAGGAATAAACACAGAGGTTATACAAACGTTCCGCAATCAAGCTGGTGAGGTCGAGAACGGTTTGTAGAAAATACTCGTTCAGCTGTTGGGCGCGAGTTTGGCGTGTTTCCCGATTATGCACTGGTGCCGAAGAATATAATGTCAAAAAACCCTTGGGAACCCGGTGCTTTGGATTGCTCAACCACCTAACCAATTAAGCTTCTCGTCATAATGTTAGTCAAAAATGTGCAAGCCAAGAAAGAGGCGTGTGGCGTTTCAACCACTCTGCTTACCCCTCTAGAACCAGCATCACGGTTCAGCCATATCAGCTATAAATAACCCAACTGTCATTGCAAACTACTGGTAAAGACCAAATTAACAAATCTCATTCGAAAGATATCCTATTACAAATCATTATTACATGCACAACACTATCACTCCATTACCGTTTCCGCGTTTACCTATATAATAGGGTGACTGCAAAATAACCTTTCATTAAATTACTGGAAGAAATAATTTGAAATAGCGGAATAGAGTTCTGTGAACCAATTGGTTGTCTGCGCCTAAGGGATGTTAACACCATTTCCACTTTTAATAAATCAAGCAGCTGTAAATCCATTGATCGCTTTGTCAGTGGAGGTTTCAGCTACTCCCCTGGACCAGATCCCGAGAGAGATAGACGAAAAGGCTGCAATGAGTGCCGAGTGAAAAACCTCAGGTTTATCAAGGAACTTGAAAATACAACATTTTTGTCAAAAACCTCTCCGGTTTCTAGTGAGACACAATAATAATAAAAATGTTTTGATGATTTGTAAGTCGCCGTTTTTGTTAAAATCACTTCAACGGCACTGTACACATTTATAATATAGTTCTACAATCTGTTAGATTAACGTCAATGGTGAACAGAATGCCTTTGGCGCTAATAAAAAAACTGTCAAAAGAAGCGAAGCTAGCAGTCCACAATGGTGTCCTGGTACCTACCCTGTTGTATGGCAGTGAGGCAAGGAACTGGCAGAGGAAGGATGAAAGTAAACTGAATGCTGTTGAAATGAGATCCCTGAGACGTATTTTTTTTTACATGAGCTCCACACAGGAGGCCCTGAGGAAAATAATATCCCTGAGGGCCTATGTCATCCTTTGGGGATGCTGTGTGGAGGGTTTTTTTAGAGAAAGGAAGGAGAGGAAAGTTATGGGAAGGAAAAGGGTTTAAGGGGTGGGTAGGAATCTGGGGTTCAGTGTGTCCTGGTCATCAGACGTAGACAAACCTCATCCCATTAACCCGGGCACCCCTGCTAAATCACCAAACGTAGCGAACCACTTGGGGTGACCTATGGCAGAGGTTATCCAATAAAGGTTCCCGTATGTGTGGTAAAACAATGTATGATCGTGTGAGAAATGTGGATATCCGCAAAAAACGTAAGGCTGATGTAAGCATAATGAGTAAGATTAATCTTATGGTTTCTCTCAGATGGTTTGGTCATGTAGAGCGAATGAACGAAGAAAGTAGTGTAAGAAGAATATAAGACACGCATTTTAATGGTAGAAGAAGTCGGAGACGCCCGAGGAAGACATGGCACGATCAAGCGGATCAAATGAATCAGATACTGAATCAGATAATGTTGTGATGGAGGACTTAGCCAGCCGAGGAATCGAACACGCGACGCCCAGTTGGGACCCAAGCGCTGAGCCCACTCAACCACTGACAGGACTAACTTATTTAGTGTTTCTAGGGAGACACAAATATGCTACATTTAGCGAGGCATAAATACGCTAGATCTCACCATTCGCATATTTCTAGTGAGACACACAAGATCTCATATTTCAGTGAGACACACATATGCTAGATCTCACCGCTCGCATATACCTAATGAGGCACAACTATGCTAGATCTCACAGTTCGCGTTAACCTAATGAGGCATACATATGCTAGATCTCACCGTTTGCATATTTCTAGTGAGACACAAATATGCTAGATTTCACCGTTCGCTTTTACCTCCCGAAGCATAAATATGCTAGATCTCACCGTTCGCGTATTTCTAGTAAGACATGAATATGCTAGATCCTCACCCTTCGCGTTACTTAATGAGGCATTATGGATTATTTTTCTACTTATAAATATTTGATAAATAGTAATTTCCTAAGAACCCTATGATACATAGTTATTCCAGTGACAAATAATCCACTTTGAAGTATAAATAGGTCGGATTACAAGAGGTGCACCGAGTCCCGGTTCCGGCAGTCTCGCGCTGATTAGCAATTGTTGTGACTCGGAGAAGGTCCGCCACGCTGCCACGTGCACCGCCCGCTCGCCACGCCACGCCAATGCACGCCACGGCGCTAGCACCTAAAGCACCTATGGCACCGCTGACTCGGGTAAAGCGTATCTTTGTTCTGTTACCAATTCACGGGGGATGAAGAGACACGATGAAGATTTGTTCAGTTATCGATGTGAGTTGACAATATTTGAAATTCTCTCTCTAAATGTTTCAATATTAGCGCTACACCGCCTGACTTCGTATTCGCAATTTAATTTGATTTTTAATTTGTACTGAGACCTAATTACAACTGAAGAATGGTACAACTTTTGGAACATGAACCATTCCCACATCGCATTTATTCTATGCTTTAAACTAATTAATAATAATTGAAAAGGGCTTAAAAAAAGGTATGAAAATATATTGTCAGCGAGTCATCTGAAAACAAAACGGTCCCTTATTTGAAAATTGCAATCGTTTCGTTTCCGATTATTTTCCATGAATCGTTTGTTCTATATTGTGAATCTTTTTCGGTTTCTCATAAATATCTCAATAAACTACTACAAAAGTACTACAAAATTACAAACACGAAGTTGGGCGACATTTATTTATTTATTTATTTATTAACGGTATAAATATACCATAAATACATATTACATGTCACAAAATATTTGTTGTAGGTACTTAAGAAATAATTAAAAAGAAAGAGTTATAAATTAATTGTGGCATTTGATTAAGAAATGACACAAAGAGCTACAATTACATTCAATACTATAGTATAAATAAAATTAATATTGATTGAAAATATATGATAGAATAGCCTTCTTGTACCTAGTTTCCGTGCAGTTAAATAGATCCGCCACATCTGCGTATCTATTACTAACTTCATGTAATCTAGGTAAAAGCGAGTGTTTCGTGTACTCAGTCCTGTTGTTGTTACAATGAAACAAGATTTTGGAGCGAGTTGCTCTAGTGGGTATATGAAATTCGATGAGCTTAGTTAAATCAGGACTGTCTATTTTACCATTTACAATTTTGAACATAAATATTAAGTCGGATATAATTCTTCGATCTGAGAGTTTTAATATATTTAATTCTTTCATTAAGTAATTATAATTTATGTTTTCAATGGGAATACCGAGTTTAAAATTTATATATCTTAGGAATTTGTGTTGAATTTTTTCGATTGTATCTGAATGTAATTTAAAATGGGGGGACCAGATCGAGGAGTTATATTCGACTTGACTACGTACTAAGGATGTATACAAAATTTTTAATGTAGAAATATTCCTAAAACCTCTGGAATTTCGAAGAATGAAGCCAAGCATTTTTATTCCTTTATTAGTGATTGTGTTTATATGGGATATAAAGTTTAATTTCGAGTCGAAAATTATGCCCAGGTCATTAATTTCTTCGACAGAGGTAAGGGTAGAGTTGTTAAGAACATACGGATGAATTATTGGTTGACTTATTCTGTAAAATCTTATTGAATGACACTTATTTATGTTCAAAAGAGAACACCAATTAATTAACTTGTTTAAATTATTTTGTAAACAGATACAATCTTCGGCAGTTTTAATTATTTTAAAATTTTTCAAATCATCTGCAAAAAGCAACACGTTTACATCTTTATCAAATATATCAACAATATCGTTTATAAACAGTAAAAATAAAATTGGGCCTAAATGAGACCCTTGTGGTACACCACTGGTAGCTATAAATTGATCGGAAAGGAACAAATTAATTTTTACAAGTAGTACTCTATCAGATAGATAGCTTGCAAACCAGTCTAAAAGTATTATTATTTCATCAACGGGTGGGTGGGTGCCCGGTATCCAAGGTGAGTACAAGACGGCGCAGTGCGCATTTGCCTTTACAAACCTTAAGCCTGCGTCAACGTGTAATTCCCAGGCAATTATTGTTTTAGCAAAATAAAACTCCGTACCTTTGGCGCTAGAGAGTAGTTCTCGTTGTTGATTTAAATTGTAATCAACAATAGTTCTTTGTTTAGTTTACGAAATACGTTCATGCGATCGCGTCTAATTTTCGTTTGTTCGATTTCGGTTGTTTTTCGCTATTGTCAGTGGTATTGTTACTGTTGACACTGTTAACACGGTTTATACTATTTTAAACACTATTATCACTGATGTCTAAGTAAAGTATTGGAAAAAATTGTTTACGATCAATTATATTCTACCATCTCACCTTTACTCTCAACTAATCAACATGGCTTCATGAAAAATCGCTCCACAACCTCAAATCTTGCGTCTTTTACAAATTTTCTTCATGCTCAAATGGACATGAGATGCCAGGTGGATGCCATGTACACTGATTACTCTAAAGCATTCGACCGTGTTAACCATTATATTCTTTTACAGAAGCTTTTAGGTCTAGGAATTCACGGTGATCTCTATAGATGGATCGCATCTTATGTTAGTAATCGACACCAAATTACGGTTGTCAATGGTTTTGCATCTTGCTTAATAGAAAACGTCTCAGGTGTGCCCCAGGGGTCGCATCTCGGACCACTCCTATTCAATATTTATATAAATGACATTCTTGTATGCTTCCCAAATAGTTACTTTATATTGTATGCGGACGACATGAAAATTTTTAAACCTATACAGTCGTTATCCGATTGCATCGAATTACAAAGAGATCTTGATCATTTGTGCACATACTGTGAATCAAACTTATTGTCCTTAAATATATCCAAGTGTCACTCGATTACGTTTACTAGAAATAAAAATAAAATAACCTATCCTTACAACTTGAATAACAAACCTCTAAAATATTTGTCTACATGTAAAGATCTAGGTGTTCACTTGGATAGCAAACTAATATTTGATAAGCACATCGAATACATTATATCAAAATCTTATAAGATGCTAGGTTTTCTATTAAGAGTATGTAAAGTTTTTAAAAGTGCTAAGACTCTGGAAATATTATTCTGTTCATTGGTCAGAAGTCCACTGGAGTATGCTTCCACCATATGGAATCCTCAATATAAGGTATACATAGACTTAATAGAGAGTATACAGAATAAATTTTCGAAATATTTACTCAAGAAATACAACAAAACTTCAAATAATATGTTATCTTTACAAAAAAGACGCACACTGTCAGATCTGATATTTCTACATAACCTGCTTAATAATAAAATAGATAGTCCCGAATTGCTATCTGTCATTGGTTTAAACGTTCCAATGAGGCGTACCAGGCACACTTCACTTTTTCACATAGGATCCAATAATACTAATGCAGCACAAAACTCACCAATCTCTCGCGCAATCACATCTTATACACATTATGAAAAATTATTACACTTAGACATTTTCCACAACTCCCTGCAAACATACAAAACTAATTTACTAAATTTGTTGGCGTGATATAATTAATTTTAAAACTTCTTATTTACACTTATATTTTCATTAAACTTTAATTACTACTCATGAGCATGTATTTATTGCTATAAAAATACTCATCTTTTCACTAAACTAATTACAATTTGTTAGCATGTAATTCTTGTTCTAAAAAAAAAAAAAAAATCTCTTTTATCTTTGTATACAATTTTCCTTTATATTATTCTTCTCTTTCATTCATTAGTTAAATTTTAAGAACTGTTCAAATCCCAGGCGTATTATCCCAGATATTATACGGACTTACGTAATAGGTACTAAATCATGTAATTACTTTATTTAACATTCCTTATAACTTGTAAACTTATGTACTGTGTATGTTCCTAATAAACAAATAAACAAATAAACAAATGTCACCATCACTAGACGTCGACACTATTGTGACTGTTGTCACTATGATATATTTTTTATTTATTATATTTATTTATCTATATAAAGTAAATTTATATTAAGTTTTTCGATGCATGTCTCTCTAGGATATACGTGTGTCGAGACAGGTATTGTCATCACGGTTTTCACTGTTGATATTGTCGTCACTGTTTTCATTGTTTTCATTGGTGTCATTACTGTGACTGGTGTCGTGACTGTCACTGTCGTCACTTTCGACACTAATGCACCGTTGACATGTTGTCAGTGGGTTCACGATTATCATTATTGTCACTGTCGTCACTGATTTCACTTTTCTTGCTAGTGTCGCGCTTGCCAATGTTGACACTGTTTATACTACTGCTGCCACTGTCATCACTGATTTCACCTTTGTCACTGTTGACACTATCGACACTAATGACACTGTTGACTCTGTAGTCAGTGGTATCCTGGTGTAACTATTGCCATTTTTGTCTATGTTGTCATTGTTGACGCTTTTGACATTGTTATCACTGGAGTGAGTGGTATCACTCTTGTCACTATTGTCACTTATGTCAATTTTGGCATTGTTGACGCTGTTGTTGACACCATTTGAACACTTTGAACTATTTACACGTTTTCATTGTCGTCAATGTTGTTACTGTTGTCACTGTTATCAATCTTGACACTGTTGTTACTGTTTTCAATGATGAACCTGTTTTGACCGTTGTCAATGTGTAACTATTAATATTTTAGCAATAGAAATACACAGTTCAAATCATGTGCTCAGTAAAATAAGGGATATATGAATGAAACAGAAGTTCAACTTTAACATTTATTGTAATCAAATAAACAGTTTGCAAGCATGAGACTATTATCTATTCAAATATTATTATTATTATTCATCAAAACTCAGGATGTGGTCCAGGGTTCCTTGAAGAGGAATCTCCTGTGATAACAAAATATGCAAGTCACTTCAAAAGAAACAAGGATCAGCGATGTGTGAAAATAATTATCTGAACTAATAACTAACCTTTAATCTGTATGTCGGGCGCCAAGGCCAGTCTCAATGACATGACCGTAAATAAAATATATGAACTCCTATTTGAAAACCAGTATAAAGGAAACTAATGCCAATCCACGATGCCAGAAGACATGCCAGCCGGAGACCAGGTTTTTTCAGCACCACCTTTCGGTTCACGAGAAATCCGTAGAGTGCCCGCTCTTCCGTCCCCCTCCAGATGTCGCCACTGTCCCGTCCGAAGTTAGCAATAACAAACTCATAGAATAAAGCGTTTTTGTATCGTCAACATCCAAATAATCGGGGTAACAAGTTAAACTGTTACAAATGGAGTCACTGATATCATTGATCTCACTAGTGACACTGTTGACATTGTTGTCAATGATGAAACTATTTTGACCGTTGTCAATGGAGTCACTGATATCATTGATCTCACTAGTGACACTGTTGACATTGTTGTCAATGATGAAACTGTTTTGACCGTTGTCAAAGGAGTCACTGATATCATTGATCTCACTAGTGACACTGTTGACATTTTGCCAATGTTGACGCTCGTGGTACTCTTGTTAATGATGACACTGTTTTGACCGTTGTCAATGGTATCACTGATGTCACTAGTCACTAGTCACTAGTGTCAATGTTGACACTGTTGTTAATGTTATAACTGTTGTCACTTCATATATTTTGAGTTTTTTTATAATATTATATACATAACTTAATAATTGGGTAATTCTTCTTAAATTTAATTTCGTTTTCTTAACGGCTTTAGTTTTCTTCTTTTCAGCGGATTCGCTATCGCATTACTAAACAAATTAAATAGCGATTCACAGAGTAACTAATTTGTTTATGCAGGTACCTAACTTTTGTTGTTTGTCTAGCAAAAATAATTTGATCCAACAAATAAATTACAGAATTTGTACAGCTTCGTTCCATCGCTGCGTCGAATGATTTACGATACTTCATTGTGCTGGTCTAGGAGTAGGAGGTATTTGCTGCAATGTTATTATTGTTCTACAATCTACCGCCTATTATTTCTGCTTCCATCTTGATTTCCAAAGAACGTATTTCCACAGATAATAATTAATCAAAGGCGAACGGGGCAGGTAACGAACTTTCAATTACAAATCTGCTGAACAGAGGGTATTGTGTTTTTCTTTTTCTCATTAGCTGCTGAGTGCTAGACAAAAATAAATAATATTTCTAATTAAGTTCATGAATTTAACCGAATCTCGTTCTGGTAGTACTTTCCATATAATGAAAATAAACACTTTCGTCTGGAGCCAGTGAGACTATGACATTCTCAACTAATGGAGTATTTTGTGATGCTGTAGGTATTGGGGCGGGGAAGAGGCAAATGAAGGTGGGAAAGAATACGGCTATTCGGATCTTGTCAAATACAGCAGCCATTGGTGCAACGATTCGATTTTGAAAGGTAGAGGTACAGGTAAGGGCGACGCTGAAAGTATACACCATTCCGAGAAAATCCTTCTTGGTTGACAAAACTCGTGGATACATGAAATCTGAATATGAATGGGTGTTTTTTAAATTTTTTAAAAGATTTTGCATGTAATCTTAATATATTAAACAAACTCGGTTAGTTACACCATTTATAACTCAAGAACGACTGGACCGATATTCATGATCTTTGATTTGTTGGATTTGTCTACGTCCCAAAAAGCAGAATAGCTATTAAAACATTGGAAAAATTCACGAAAAAAAAATTACGAAGCAAATTCTTTTCCTCATACATTTTGCATGGAACGAATTCTCATCTTTTGAAAGATCTGTAGCAATATTGTGAATAGTGAGTGAATTCCAAAAATTCAAAAACATCAAATGTCAATGAACTGATTGTTTTTCTTTTGTTCTTAATCATATAATGCCGTACCTCTTTCTTACACACTAAATGCCAACAGCCGAAAATGAGACAGACGGTGAACGTATGTCTGCACCCCTCCATAGGAAAAATACAATAATTATAATAAATCTCCCTCACACGTATAAAGAAAATGAAACGCCATTCCCGTAAATAAGTGGAAAAGTAAGAAAATCACAAAAAAATATTAATCCGTACACAACGCCATCTCTGATACTGACAAAAGCAAAACACGGATAGTTGTGCATCAATAATTGCTTCATTGTGTAATTTTTAACTTAATAAAACCACAACAGTTACTTAGGCGAGTAATTTCTGACGCGGTACGAATCTCGCTAGGTCAGCTAGTTTTATGTATAAATATGACGAGCAATTTGCCTGTGTTGCATCTGACTGTCCGTGTATTTTATGCTTTGTATTGCAGTTACTTAAAAAAAATCTTTTCTATTTATTTTCTATATTGTGGCTTCATGTTGTACGAGGGGGGTGGTCTGAAAAGTTTCTGACCTGGACATGAAGATGGCAGCACTCTTCAATTAAAGCTAGTGAATGTAGTTGAGCATCTTTTGACAGTTACTCACTAAAGTTTCGGCCATTTTGGACGCGCAGTTTTTAGTTGACGGTCGTTTGAGTGAGTCGATGTGTGTGTTTTTGTGACAATGGAAAAAATTGAGTATTGAGCTGTTATTAAATTTTTGTTTTTAGTTTTTTGCGCCCAGTAAGATTAAGAAAGGGACCCTCAGATGGTTTGGGCATGTAGAGCGAATGATACAAAGAAAGTAGTGTAAGAAGAATATACGACGCGAATGTGAATGGTAGAAGAAGTCGGGGACGCCCGAGGAAGACGTGGCACGATCAAGTGAATCAAATACTTGAGTCGGGCCATGTCAAAAGTCAGAATAATAGAAGAGAATGTATGAGACGATGTATGAATGTGAGTGAGGCAAAGAGTGTGTGCCAAGACCGAGTTGTTTGGCGGTCCGTCCTCTCTGCCTACCCCTGCGGGGAAACAGCGTGATGGTTATTTAGTTAGTTAGTTAGTTTTTTGCGCAGTTTTTAGATAAGGGAACAAAAAAAGTCGCTTGGGGCTAGATCTGGTGAGTAAGGTAGATGGTCTAACAGTTCAAACCGTAATTCGTGGATTTTTG
Source organism: Limnephilus marmoratus (assembly GCA_917880885.1). NCBI lineage: Eukaryota > Metazoa > Arthropoda > Insecta > Trichoptera > Limnephilidae > Limnephilus > Limnephilus marmoratus. Next base: position 2,074,782 of record OU862918.1, on the reverse strand, counting down.
CCATGGCAACCGCTGAGGTGTGAGACGGGGCGTTGTCTTGGTGAAAAGAGGATTTTTGGTCTAACGTGAGCAAACGCGGCACCCAACACGCGGACAGCTTTCTCATGTCTAAATCTTGATTTAATATATGACAGACACGTTGTTTGGACATTTTTATAACCTCTGATATCTCTCTCACTTTAATTCGGCGGTTGTCTAACACTATTTGGTGAAGTTTAGCAATGTTATCGCCAGTAGTTGAATTTTTTAGATGTCCCGAACTTTCATCGTCTCCCAAGCTTTTACGGCCACGTTTAAATTCAGCTGCCCAAAATTTCACTGTGGTAAATGATGGTGCAGAGTCCCCATACACAGAGTTCAACTCATCTTTGATTTGCGTAGGCGAATTGCCTTTCAAAAACAAAAATTTAATAACAGCTCGACACTCAATATTTTCCATTTTCACAAAAACACACACATTGACTCACTCAAACGACTGTCAACTAAAAACTGCGCGTTCAAAATGTCTGAAACTTTGGTGAGTAACTGTCAAAAGATGCACAACTACATTCACTAGCTTTTATTGACGAGTGCTGCCATCTTCATGTTCAGGTCGCAAGCTTTTCACACCACCCTCGTGCTTACAGTGTTATATTCATATTGTTGAATTGATCTGCTAACAGACTGCTTTGGCAGTTTAGCGGCAGCTTAAAATGAAGAATAAAAAATAATACTTATAAAAAAGGAATAGGGGTGAGTAGGTGGAAAGGCAACTAGTCTCTAGAGGCGCTTTTGTATCCTTAATATCGAAAAATATCACCATCTTTTTTTGCACGAGCAAAATGCTCAAAGCGCACCTTACCATGGGTTAAAAATATTTTAATTTTTTTTTCGGAAAGCAAAAGGTCCTGGGTTCGAATCCCAGAACTGTGAATATCTTTATCCAATTTTTTTTTTTCAGATTTTTTATTGAGTTTTGCTAATATTGTCTTCATTTAATTAAGTATTTAAAATATTTTAATAAACCCTAACATCTTAACAGACGGACTGCAATGGAATTACAATGGAAGATGCTCCGAGGAACTAGCATCAATGATCCCCTCGGCACCGGTGCATAGTCGGGAAATACGCCAAAGACGCGCCCAATATTTGTACACGGTCGACATTTGTCACGTGAGAACGGGTCGTTTCTATGACTCGTTCTTGAGTTCAACGGTTCGGCTGTGGAGGAACGATTTTCCGGCCTCTGTGTTTCCTCCCTCCTACACTTTCACTCCTTCCTTTCCTCAAAAAGACTCTCCACACAGCATCTTCAAAGATGACATAGGCCTTGAGGGAAATTATTTTCCTCAGGGCCTCCTGTGTGGAGTTAATGTAAAAAAAAAACCAAAAACCATTAGAAGACTTACCTAGCATAAATATTATGAATTGGGAACCCGATACTTTTGTTCACTACATATCTACTAACCGATCGTTCGACGTAAAAAATAATTTTCCGGCAAATCCAATGTTCACATCTAATACACCACTTGAATCCCATCATTCTACATGATCGACGCTGCATTTTAGTAGTAAATTATATATCCATATAATATTTCGCTATAAGCAACGTAATGGTCAATATTGAAGGAACCGCTCCGCCCTGCCAGTGGCGCAACGGGCAGACGAAGCGCCCCCACCCGCTTGGCTATGCATGAGATTCAGGCGGTAAAATCCATTCTGGGCGATAAAATCAAAGCGGACACACTCCCAGCTTTGTGAGGGTAAATAGGACATTTCGCGCGGAGAAAAGAGGAGAAAGAACGGGAACAAAACGGCAGGCTGGTACCTGCTCCCCACGCCGCCGGGGGTCCCGCGGCGCGTTACGCCCCTGCTACCTAATATTGCGTCAAAAGCAATATTGCATTCGCTCAAGTCTACTAGCTTGTTGAGTGTCTCCGTATTTTTTGTCTAGTTTTTTGGATATCAATAGTACATTGCGTTCAAGAGAATTTTATGTTTCAAAATTATTATTGGAAATCTTCATTATTTACAATATTTGCGAATAAATCAACTGTATCGTAAAAAAATAAGGAGACAAATCAGTTTGAGTTTTGAAGTGAAAACTTTTTGTGATTTTAAACTCGATGAAACAAAAAATAGCGACACTAAAAACAGACAAACACACAACTATAGTATGGTCCTTTGTATTTTCTGCCTGTACAGCACATTTTTACGCAGCATCGCGTTCATTAGTTAAATCATTGTACGTAAGAGTATAGTTTCGTATCGGTGATCTATGAACCGGTGTATGCAATTTTTAGCCATAAGTTATTGTAGTGGTTTGTCTAGTTTGTAGTTAGAAGTAAGATTGTAGAAATGTATTATAAGTTTGTACAGCGCCTTGAGGCGAATTTTCACAAAAGCGGCACTATTCAAGTCATCGAAATATTATTATTAATATTATTATAGAATTTATTAATGAGATAGTTTGATCGGTCTTCTCCTTGTGTGGTGCTTCGTAGCCTCCCCATTCTTGTCTATTTTAGTTTACTGAAGGTATCACTTCTACCGCGTGTGAACTACACACTCTTATTTTTTATTTAATTTATCGTTTAGAACTCTATACCTAAGTATAACACCTGTTAGTTCCCAAAAATTTCTCACTGAAGGGCATTTTATCAGAGTACATTATCAATACTTTTAATAAAATTCCCAAGGAAACAAATTAAAAAACTTTAATTCCATGGGACGAAAAATTAAAATTTATGTTATTTTAGTTTTTTTTAGAAAATTTATCAATACAATTGTATTGATAATTTATCACACAATCTTAGTGTATTTATGATTTAAAATGCTTTGTAAGGGTTATAAATATTTACACAAATTTATTTTTATAAAAAACTGTCAGGTCTGAAGAGGCTTTTAGGGAGGTGGAACCGATCCAAAATGTTAACAATAAAAATTACAGTGTTCAATAAATGGTTTCCGGGGCGGTTGTGCCCATATTCGCTTCGAAAATGTTCGAAGTGGTCCATAAGTGTACGATCACTGAGTACATATTTGGTTTTAATAATATTATCAATCCGTTCTTTTGGTTTTCCTCCGACCATGCCATAACTAAATAATAAATTTAAAAAAAAAACAATCTACAAAATCAATGGGCAGAAAATAAGATGAGCGATTGGGTTCATAAACACGTTGTGAAAAATAAAATCAAAAGGCTCCGTTCCAATACCACCACCACGGATTTCTTTAGCGTTCGTGAAAAAATCGACAGCCATTAAAATATAATAAGTCAGAAATAACCTAACCCTTTCAAGGCGGGTCTCATGCGTCAGTTTGACAAAATGCGACAACATAAATTCTTTCGCAGCCCAGTGAAAGACATTTTTTTTGGTAAGAATTCAAAATAAAGTTTGTACAGTCTTTACAGAATGTGTAAGAAAACACTGTTTAACGATTGGGAAGTGTTTTTTTTTATTAGTAAGGCTGTTAGTATTTTATGATTGCGTTCTCTTAATACTCTTCGATTTGCATCCCTGCCTTTTATCTCACCTCATGTGTGTGAAGAAGTTCATCTGATGAATAATTTAACCTATTAATACGTCAACTTAAACAGTGTATTTATTGTAATTGAAATTTGAAGGCTTTGCAGCATGAACATTCTGTAATTCTAGTATATCGAGTGACACTGTGGAGAGATCTCAACGCCACGCTGACCGATGTAGCAATCGAAACTTTCCCCGCCCTGAGTGGCCGCCCCCGCCCTGACAGTCACTACCCGCTTACTTGCCTACTTCCTTCGGATTTAACACATACTCCTAGAAGATCCTTTGAGAGGATGAAAAATATTTACATACCTTTCATTAAAATTATCACTAACCGTTTTATTAGTCGCATGGTTAGGAAGAATATAGGTACAAGACAAACATGTGCGTGTTCTTGATATACCCTGTATTTATGTAATTTATGTGTATGCAATTTACTAAACACATCTTTCGTATTAATGTATTTTAGTAATTAAATATATGATTTAGAGAAAAAAATATTATAAACCATTACAATCTGTAATATTATTTAGTTATTTAAAAAACTTTTTTTTTCTTTTCATCATTTCAAATTTGGCTAAATAATGTAACCAACTCACAAAAGTGACTCTAATTCTTTTTATGTTGTTCACAGATTTTCTTAAATTTAATGTTTCAGTTTACCTACTTCCTGTATTGTGTAGAAATCTTCTCAATATGAAATATATTTTACTTATTATTTACCTACCATTAAACATTTTCAACGTGCCTCATCTTTGCGTTAAGTTATTTACATACTAGCTTTTTCCCGCGGCTTCGCTCGCATGGTATTAGGGGATTCCCACTCAGCCTCCTTCACCTTCCCTCTCACCACTCCACTCCCCCCATCAACACCCCTCCCCCTCCACGCACTCCTCCCCCCACTCCACCCCCCCCCCTCCACCCACCCATCCCCAACTCCTCCCCCCTCCACCTTCTCTATCCCCACTCCACTCATCCATCAACCCCCCTCTCCCTCCCCCTCTCATTCCATCCACCCGTCCCCAACCCCATACCCTCCCCACTCCACCTCCCCCACCTTCCTCCACCCCTCTCCCATCCCCTTCCTTCCCTCTCCCCCCCCACTCCGCCTCCTCCACCTTCCCTCTCTTCAATCCCCTACCCCCATGAACCCCCTCCCCCTCTCCCCCCATCCACCACCCCCCTCACCCCCTACCCCTCCACACCACTCCCCTCTATCAACCCCCTTCCCCCCACGCCCTACATCCTTCCCCTTTTCCCTTCCTTCCCTCCCCCCTCTCCCTCCCCTAACCCCCTCCACCAACATCCTCCCAACACCCCCTCCCCTCCTCCCCACTCCCCCCTCTCACTTCTCGCATTCCACTCATTCATTCCCGATACATTCAGTTTTTAAACTGCTCGCGTGCCACCTATTATAATTTTGTATACAAATTTCATAATGCCAGAAGTCAACGGTAGTTTTATACAAAACAACGAACAAAAAAAAGAATTATCCAATTTGGTGCAGTCGTTTGGGTTTATGCGCATACATACATTTCGGTGATTCATTTTTAGAGATAGTTATTAAGTACGACGCCAACAAAGCACTCTTTTTAGGGTGAATTGCCTAATTAAAAAATAAATAATAACATCGTTTCCAAGGAGACAATTGGTTGACGTTTGCAATAAATCGATTTTTGTTATTGACAGAAAACGTATGATAAATAATTACCTAACGCCAGAGATTATTCATAACGGCAGAGCTTTTTAGTAAGCTATATATAGCCTATAGATCTCGCAAATATTGAAGCTTTCTATTAGTGAAAGAATTTTTAAAGTCCATTCTGTAGTTTTTGTGTGAAAGAGTAACAAACATACATCCATACAAACTTTCGCCTTTATAATATTAATAGGATATAATAAAAAAATTTATTCTTGGTATATTGTAGTAGGTATTTATTGTTTGATTTGTAATATGCACATTGCACATGTGTTTCTCAACTTCTGTTTTCTATTTCTTGCTGTTTTACAAGCTCACTAGAGCTGTCTTTTTCGTGTTGTAGTTATACTGATACTGTGTTATATTAGGATTAAGCCGAAAGGCCTTAATACAGGTAAAAGACATAAAAGTCGCTTGTCAGAGTCTAAAAGCTTGAATTTTTTTATTTTTTTTGTGAATGATTTTATATGAAAGAAAAAAAAATCATGGGAAACTATCACAGATAGTCCTAGCCATAGAATAGTTTATTTTAAAGTTGTTTCTTATATATTACGCATTCACGAATTTTCAAATAGATTTTTTTTATTAGTAGTTTACATTTATATTTTTTTATAAAGTATTTAACAATTTAATTTTTTGCTTTACTCAAGCCAAACGATAAAAAAGCTGCATATCCATAAAATATTTTTTGATATTCATAATGTTAATCAATTTATTCCAAAGATTAATCGAAAATAGTGATTTCAAATAAATATTCACCTAAAATGTTTTTATGTATGAGAATCCTTAATTAACATGTATGACATGAATAGTTCTTCAAAATGCAAACGTTAACTTGTCGAAGAAATATAGCAGATTCGGTAATGTTATTTAAAATTACACATAACTTAATCGATTGTCCTGATCTTCTTCAACGCCTATCCTTCCATGTTCCAAATCGCAACAGTAGACAGTCGCTTACCTTTAATCTCCCTCTTTGCAAGACCAACTCTAAACAGAACTCATTTATCTACAGATCCACACACTCATTTAACTTAAATTATTACCACATTGACATTTTTAACTCAACTTTACGTGACATAAAACGAAAACTCACCAAGCAACATGACACAAACTAGAAAGTTCAATCCCTATATATTCCCGTCATTTACCACTTAATCCTATCCCTATGTTCCTCCTCCCCCCCTCCCCCTTTTTTATGTTTTGTAACTAAACAATAAAACTAAGAAAATACCCTTACACTGTCACACTTTATTATTAATTATTATAAGTGGAAAGTTCATAATTGGCATAATTATCATATTATTATTGTATTATTTTGTAATCTCTGATTTGCTGTCAACTTTCCCTAAAATAAATAAAATAAAAAAAAATAAAAAAAATAAAAATAAAAATAGTTTTGTTTAATTTAATGGAAACAGTCTAATTTAAATTAATATTATTTTTCCAAAGATCTAAAGAAAAACTGAACTCCAATATAAAATTGAAGTGGATTTTAGCATTAAAATAGCGCGGACTTTATAAATAACTCTTTTTGTTGAAAAAAAAATAAGAGACCATCAGAATTACCTTTCAAAGTTTCAGATTTTTCAAAAATATTAACAAAAAAAACACACATTTAAAATAAAGAACGATTATTTAATAAAATTATTCTGATAGCGACATTTAGGCTTGTCTGATGATTAATTGATAATTTATTATACTTATCAATTCCATTTTTTTAAATGATAAGTTCTGATAAACTTGCCCCTTTGTACCTAATAAGTTGAATACATTTATCTATTCTTAAATGATGTCTTAATTTTCAATGTAAGTACTTAGATTTTCAAAAATTAAAGAAACTTTTGGTTTTCAGAAATATTAATATTTTTTTATTATACAGTGGTTAATCTTCCTATACTCGCGCATTGGTCTGTCAGACAAATCAATAATTCGTTGTTTTCTCAAAAATTAATAACGATGGGACTTTGAAGTTTTTAGTAGCTTCTTAATTTGTTGTCTTAGGATTTTAAGTACGGCGCGAGCATCGGTGCTTAGCCGACGTGTTACACTTATTTACTGTTATCGTTGTTTTAGTTAAGTAAAAATTACTACCCAAAAATTCCAATAATGGTTCGCTACGTTTAGTGATTTAGCAGGGGTGCCCGGGTTCATGGGGTGAGGTTTGTCTAGGTGTTGGAGGCGGATGATCTAGGCACACTGAACCCCAGATTCCTACCCACCCCTTAAACCCCTTTCCTTCCCGGAACTCTCCTCTCCTTCTTTTTCTTAAAAAACCCTATACACAGCATCCCAAAGATGACATAGGCCCTGAGGGAAATTATTTTCTTCAGGGCCTCCTGTGTGGAGCTCATGTAAAAAAAAAAGAAAAATTCTTATTCTTACACTACAAAAAGTTATGTTCTTTTTAAGAGGCTGAGTTAAAAGTCTGTTTCTACTGAATATAGTAAAACAATTTGTATATATTTTTTTTTTCAATTATACTCCCTACTATATAATAATTACCAATAATGCTTTAAAAGGTGTATAATTCATCTAATACAGACGATATGAAATCTCGGTCTGAGCCACCGTACGTGAATATATATACGTGTTATGCTATTGAACTCAATATACGAAGGTTAAACAGAGTTTTGTATTTTATTTTTAAGTTTTTGAAAATTAATCAATTTCTATGCGCCAATATTTTATCAAAATAATCAACATATTTCGACACTGATGTTTTCTTCATCAGGATAAACACATAATGATAATTAATAAATTTAAGAATTAAAAGCGTAATTATTTCTTTTTATTAACTCTTGTTATTTTCATCTAAAATTAAATTTGTCCAGGAAAAAGATACTCCTTTATTTTATTGCAATTGTTTATTTAGCGGCGGATTATTTATCCAGTTAAAAGGTAATATTTTTTTTATTATTTTTGGCTTTAACATTTGGGAAGCCAGTTATACAAAAAGTTTTAAGAACATTTAAAAAGTAATTAAATATATTATCTACTGTTTTAGAAATTTCATAAAAAATCATTTCTCTGAACCTCTAGATTTATCTGTTCTGCCGTGTGGTATCTTGAACAAGTGATTAAGTCATTGTCACGACTAAGTCTGAAGGTTTCAGCCGCATATAAGTTATATGTTTTATTAAGCTTTGCAGAACGTTTGCTTTCCTGGTTAAATTTGTCCGTTGTCTTAAATCCGTATGGTGCAGAAACCTCGGATACGTAATGAATATAATATCAGTGATAAAATATTGCACTTCAAGTAGCAATCTCGTGTTTACAACATCCCCTAAAATTATTTCAGCCCTGCAGTAAACCTTCCCAAGCCACTTGGCAACTTCTCTGAGAGTGGATACTGAGGTAGTAGAGACCGGGTTCCTCGCTACTACTACAGTACTGGCAGTGGCGCCGCTAGATACTTGCTCTGGGCCACGCGTCGAGGGCGACTTACGCTAAGCCGCTTTATTCAGAGCGCCTTTGTTGCATTTCCAACTACGTACAACAGCGTTTGTTGTAGCTTAAAGTTGAAAAGTGCAAAGGCGATGATTTGATTGCCAGCTCTTTAATTAAAGGAATGTTAATTGTTTCCTAATTTTAATATGTCGCATATCCCATTGAAAAGGGTCGTAAGTCAAAATTTTCAAAGGACGAAAAACTAAAAGGTCGTTTGGACAATAAAGAAATAAGGTGACGAGATGTGTGTTGTAATTATGTTTGAGTCGTGTATACACAAAGAAAGGTCAATTTTATATAACTTCTTGTAAAATTGGTCAAGCGTTTCCAAATTCAGAAAAAAATTCTTTCTTAAACAATGCCAATAGTCAATTTCATTAGTCTATCTGGGGGTGTAGGAATCTAAGGGACATGTAAATTGGCAGCATTTGCTTTTTTTGAATCGTTTAAATATATTTAGATTGATTAGATAAGGAAATATTAGATCTATTGTAGATGTACTCTCTAAGTACCTTAGAAAGTAAGTAAGTACCTAAACAGAGAACTCTTTTGTAATATCTTTAAAGCTGTGAGAAAACGATTTAGAATGCCCTTTAAATGCGAAATCAATTTAATTCAGTTTTTATCGGTATTCGAACAGTCCAATGTAAGTGACCGATGTTTTGAGGGAACCATTTTTTATTTATTTTTATTATTTCATAAATTTCACATTACTATATTCATGTTCATTATCACGACGTTGCGTTGCGTTGTCAGTAGATAGTGTTGTGTTTCGTTAGTCACAGCAATGTGTCGTTGGGTCTGCTAGTTTAAAACAACGCCATCTACTGACAACGCAATTACCCAACCTTTATAACCAACACCACTGTTAATTTGCATACATATCAAATCCAAATCGCCCGCTTGCCAGCCCGCTGCCTAGCAGACCCAACCACACGTTACTGTGACTAACGAAACACCATCTACTGACAACGCAATTAGCCAACCTTTATAACCAACGTCATCTGTTAATTTGCATACATGTCAAATCCAGATCGCCCGCTTGCCAGCCCGCTGCCTAGCAGACCCAACCACACGTTACTGTGACTAACGAAACACCATCTACTGACAACGCACTTAGCCAACCTTTATAACCAACGTCATCTGTTAATTTGCATACATATCAAATCCAGATCGCCCGCTTGCCAGCCCGCTGCTTATCGCCCGCAGCCCGCTGCCCCTGCCACATATATTATTTATTTCAACCAATTTACACAAAATCTTGACAAATTATATGCTAAAAAACCTTCCTCATGAATCACTCTATCTATTTGTGAAAACCGCATGAAAATCCGTTGCGTAGTTGAAAAGATCTAAGCGTACAGACAACGGGAGCGACTTTACTTTATACTATGTGATGATGATATAAGATACACCAAAATCATAAAAACTAGAGCCAATTCTGTACTTTCATGAATGTATCCGTAAAATGGGTACTTGAAAATATAAAAATCCGCAGAGATATCCACGGCAACAAAAAAAAAAACGTTTTTTGTTGAGCTGTGAATTAGTAAGATTAAAAACGGCGGTGTTCTAGAGATGTCCGACGTCAGTATTATCAATATTGTTATTTTATATCAAAACTGTAAATTTTGTTATTAGTTTTCGGGGTATTATGCCGTGTTGCGCTACCTCCTTCTTTAGCCTAAAGGCTATAGGCTAAAGAAGGAGGTAGCGCAACACGGCATAATACCCCAAAAACTAATAACAAAATAATTTTTGCCCGTGAAAATCTAAAATCGTATCAAAACTGTAAATGTTAATTTTAATGATGGTTAACCTTTTCTTGTAATCCTTTCGAATTCTCTCTGTCCAAACTCAGAAACAACTTACCCGCATAGGAATTGTGAAGGAAAACACCTAGTTTTTTCTTGGGATGGAGTTGAAATTGTTTTCCAGTTGCATTTTTACCGTGGTGCGTTAGAGGCGAAGCCAGAGGCGGTGCCGCCCGTAGCCGCTACTCGTAGCTGTTAGGAATAGGCCAGGAATCCAGGAATACGATTACATTTAGTTTACAACTTGCGGCACCGGAAAATTTATTGAATTCAACTGGAAAATTAAATCCTTTCTGATCGACTTTTGAATAAATATTTTGCCAGTAGATTGTGACAAAAGACTCAGATTGAGATATCTCATCCATACTAGGTATTGACATTTTATTTATTAAATTTATCTTTTTTATTTCACCGACTTTGAAATATTTTCCATTATTCGTTTTTCAGGGTCTCGGATGCTTGCCTCATGAATGTCATCTATCAGTTCGAGCTGATGTTCAACCCAAAATCGATGCACCAAGAAAGATTCCATTCAAGCTGCATGATAAATTAAAAAAAAAATTAGATAGAATGGAGGAAATGAAGGTCATTGTCAAGGTTACAAAACCAACACCGTGGGTGAGTTCTATTGTTGTCGTAGAGAAAAATTCACAGTTACGAATTTGTTTAGACCCGCGAAATTTAAATAGGGCTATTTGCAGAACACATTATCCAACACCTTCGATGGACGAGATTAGATTTAAAATTAAAGGAGCAAATTATTTCTCAAATTTAGATGCATTCTCAGGATTTTGGATGATACCTTTAGATGAAGAAAGTTCGGATTTGTGCACTTTCCAAACACCTTTTGGCAGGTACCAATTTTTAAGACTTCCGTATGGAATAAATTCCGCCCCCGAATTTTTCTCCAGAATAATGACGGAAATATTTGCGGATTTAGAAGGGGTGATAGTTTTCGTTGACGACATTTTAGTTTGGGGTGAGAACCTAGAGTCTCATAAACGTAGATTAGAAAGTGTTTTTAAAAGAGCCAGAGAAGTCAATTTAAAATTCAACCTAAATAAATGTCACTTTGGCTTACAGGAGGTAACATTTCTCGGTCATATTTTTAACAGTCAAGGGATCAGGCCAGATGAGTCAAAGGTTAGAGCTATCCGCGAGTTACCAACTCCCACTTGTAAGAAAGACTTACAACGCTTTTTAGGTATGATTAATTACTTGGGATCTTTTATTAAAAATTTGTCAAAAGAAACAGAAATTTTAAGGACTTTACTAAAAAAAGACGTCAGTTGGTTGTGGGATGCCAATCACGATGAGTCTTTTGCCAATTTAAAGAAAATTATAAGTTCGTCTCCAGTACTTATTAACTTTGATATTAAAAAACCGCTAAAATTGTCCGTAGATTCTTCACAAAGCGCAGTTGGGGCAGTCATTATGCACGAAAATAGACCGATTGCTTATGCATCAAAAACATTAACGTCCAGTCAGCAAAATTATGCGCAAATAGAGAAGGAATTATACGCCATTTTATTCGGGTGTCAAAAATTCCATCAATATATCTATGGTCACATTGTAGACGTGGAAACGGATCATAAACCTTTGGTGACACTTTTTAAAAAATCACTTTCTGAAGTTCCCGCAAGGCTACAACGAATGATGATGTCTCTTCAATGCTATCACTTAGACGTCAAGTATGTACCTGGTAAATTTATGTATATTGCCGACACGTTATCTAGAGCACTGTTACCTGATACAGAAGTAATGGATACAGAAAATGAAATTGACATCCATATCAATTTATTGATGTCAAGTCTGGCCGTTTCGGAAGAAAAACTGAAATTAATCACTGAGGCGACGAAACAAGACCAATCGTTATTAACTTTAATGAATTATTATAAAACTGGTTGGCCATCAAGTAAAAATAAAATTGAATCTTGCGTTAAACCATATTGGAATTTTCAGGCAGAGATTCATGTCGTCAACGATCTGGTATTTAAGGGACCTAGTTTAATTATACCATCAATTCTACGTCCGGAAATTTTAAAAGATATACACAAAGGTCACTTAGGTATGTCGAAAGCCAAAAGCCTAGTCAGAAATATGATTTTTTGGCCGAATATTAACTCGGATATCCAAAATGTTGTAGATCAATGTCAGATTTGTACTAAATTTAAACCTAATAACTCACCACAACCTCTTTTGCCACATGATATCACTAATTTTCCCTGGGAAAAGGTAGGTGTAGATTTAATGCATTTCAACAACACAAATTATCTCATTGTTACGGATTATTATTCGAAATACATTGAAAATTCAGTGTTGTACAATTATAATGCGGAAACTGTCGTCACACATTTGAAATCAATATTTTCACGCCATGGGATACCGTTAACGCTTGTAAGTGACAATGGGCCACCATTTCAATCAGCCATTTTTAAAAAACTTTTTATATGAGTGGGATATTGAACATATCAACACCAGTCCAAACTATCCTCAGTCTAATGGTCAAGCGGAAAGTTCTATAAAAATAGTGAAGAATATTTTAAGAAAATGCCTTGAATCCAAAACCGATCCATATCTTGCTATGTTACATTATAGAAATAGTCCAAAAAATAATTTTCCATCCCCTGCAAGTCTTTCAATGTCACGTCAACTTAGATGTAATCTACCAGTAACATCCAGTCAACTTAAACCAAAAGTTGTACGCTTTGAAGAATATGAAAATCAATTTAAGGATCGTCAAAACAAAATGAAAAAATATTTTGACAAAAAGGTTCAGAACTTGTCTGAGTTGAAGATAGGCGACAGAGTAGTATTTAAAAAAAAAGTGTCAAGTTCATGGTCGCCAGCTACTGTAGTAGAAATTGTTAAGGGATGCCCAAGGTCATATATCGTGGAAACTCCTGAAGGTTCAAGATATCGCAGGAATAGGAAACACTTGAATTTAGACAGGTCACGTCAGGAATCATCAGCACCGCGTAATCGAAATAGTTCATCGAAGAAAGGTGTACATTTTGACAATGATTTTCATTCCATTCCGTTTTATTCTAGTCCTATAACTTCTAATGAGATGGCAAGCAATGAGACAAGCATTCGAACCCGTTCGGGCAGAACTGTCAATAAACCTGATAGATATAATCCATCTGATTATAATTAATTTTGTTCATTGTATTTCACTTGTATGGTTTATTAATATGTCATGAATAATGTAAGATAAAATTTTATATATGTATTGTTTCTGTTGTTATACTTGTTTTTCTTTATTAGGAAAAGAGGGATGTTGGTATTATCTATGATCTTATATTATTGTTGTCTATGACCACTTTCATATGAGAGGTCTCTTGTAATCTGACAGTCAGCACGGCTGGTTTAATAAATGAGTTTCCAATCAGAATCGTGTTATTATATTCAACACAATATAACATCCACTAGTTACATTTCTTAAAAAAATGTAATTTATTCATTTTGAAGTAAAACTTCTTAACGCACTTCTAAACGCATAAGCTGGTGAATGCATGACGAGAGCGTTATGAAAAGAGTGATCTGGGCGAGTGTATTTACTTCAGTCGTGTGGTCTAAAGCACACTCGTTTTTTATTTTATTTTATTTTATTTGGAAAACCAACAGTTACAATAATTAATAATGTTTGATGAAATATGTGTAAATATTTAAATAATACATAGGTTTTCACTGACGTATGTTAAATTATTTAGTGAGTAGGTATAAAGAAAAATAGTTAAATTAGGTTATGTGGATGGAATGGTGAAAGGTAGAGGAAAGGGATGGATCTATTCTGTGTAAAAAGTAGTATGTATGTGTAAATGTTATTTATTCATTGTAGGTTTGAAAATGTTAGGTAGGTACTGTGATAAATAAGTCGAATTCACAATATGAAATGTTAAAGATGTATGAAGCGCGATGAATGGATGTATTTTGTTTAGAGTTAGTGTTGCATTGAGGAATGTTTAACGCGTGGTTTGGTCTGGTTTGTCTGATGGACACTCTTAGTTGAATTCTTTCTAGTAATTCCGGGCAATCTATCATAAAGGTAGCTATTTTTTTGTAAAAATAGTACGTCTGCCAAATTTCTTCGACTTTCCAACGACGATATCATGAAGAAAGCGGCTGACTCTTCGTGGCTCAGAAGAGGACGATAGCTCCGAAAATCAAGGTATCTTAGAAATCAGTTTTGCACTTTCTCAATCCTTTCTATGTGACATATATACTTGGGATTCCAGATTTGAGAGGCGTACTCTGCTATAAAAAATTATTAAATTGTTATAACATGATAAAGAATAAATTGGGATAGACCATACGGGACGCCAAATTGTTACATGATCCCGGAGTGGGTCAAAATGTTACGCAATATGTAATGTTTAATAAATAATGATGTTAAAAGGGTAGAATAAAAGATCTGCCAGCTTTATTTTTATAGGGGCGCCACTGGTTGATTAACCAGGCTAGCAGATAGTAAAGCAATGAAACACTCTCAGGGCCTTTGATATGTAAACTATACGATTAAATTAGAAGGATTATTTTAAAATAAATTAAACAGTATTGTTAAGATATATTAAATTAAAGATTTTATTAACACATAATAAATTAAACTGGGACAAATTAACATAATAACAGAACATAAACTCACCTTCCTTGGATCGACCATAAATACAAGATTCTATCTATCTATCTAAATTACGATCTTGTGCTTCTGGTTTTTCTCCTGTAGTATAGACAGACAAAATACCTGGTACTGTATTCAGCCGAAATGTTTATTTGCTCCCAAAATCAAATCCAGCCATAAATATCTTGTATATCAAGGCGAGAATAATAAATCTTCATTATTTATCAGATTGATTTCCTTTAGGATATTTTTCTTCCATATGTTTACATAAGATGCCTGTTACTTGGCAATTAAAATTTGAAATTATCCATCGGTTATTTTCGTGTAAATTACGACGTTAGAAATGTGTTATTAAATACACTTATGGGCATCACGATAACGATGATCGCAGCCCAGTTAATTATGTTCCAGTTTCGGACAATAACCTTCGTATTTCTTAATTAAATTATACGAAATAATATCAAATGAAATCACGACCGACTCGTCAGTTAAACCCTCTACCACCTTGAAAGATAACTAAGAAGTGGGCACTAAACAAAATATTCCATTTTTATACCCTTTTCAAAAAAGAAAAAATGAATGATGTTACTTCCAAAATTTAAAACAAATAAATCTATGTTGACGTTTATTATTTTTTTTAAATATTATTTAATCACCTCTTGAAATTAGGTACCTGCTTGCCTAAATCTATGATAAAATAAACTGCGAGAAATATTAACAAATATTTTATCATAACATTACCTCCCGGACCACGCAAATGTTTGTCCCCAAACATAACTATAAAAGAAACCTATTCTATCTGATACTCTTGTCGATCCAAGGATTTCTATAAAATAAAAACAACAAAGCAATTAATAATATTTAACAATCTTTTCAAAGATAAATAAAACATAATATATAATTAATAATTCGTATGAACTTTTTGAAATATTTAAAATTGATTAAATTTGATTTAGGATTAGAATACAATATTATTGATTATTATAGTTAAAATACCTAAAATAGACATAATTAAATGCTACATGAACAACAATCAATAAATGATAAATAAACAACACACATTAAACTGAAAAAAAATATTATAAATATTATTTCTACAAATTATACATAACTCCTTCAAAAACATCATATCACTTTATGCTCTAAAGCGTCACTGTCCCAAATCAGGGTATTAAGCCTCAATAGGCATCACTTTTAGGGAGATCAATCAACCCTCACTTTGCACTGAATTTAAATCCATCTTTAGGATATCAAGAATGTTCACTCCGTGGAGTTTCCTGACTAACTCACTAAGGTCAATTGGTCTATCCAAGAAGGAAATATACAAAATAGCATTCAAAATTTATATAAAATTAAATAATTTAAATGTCATAAAGTCATCAACCATCGCCAATGAATGGTGCCAAATAATTGAGGTAGACAACCAGCTTTGTGGAGTCGAAATTGTTTAGTAAATTGTTTGAAACAAACAAATTCCAGTTTCCCAAGAGAAAACAAACACTTTTTAAGCAAAAGTTTATAAATTAAATAAACTAATCTCTTTAATTAATATAAAAATACGTATTGCATACTCGAATGCATAGGAGATATGCTCTAATATAAACTAACTTAACCACATCTATAACTATATTTATATCTCTGTATATTTTTTATATATTTTTTAAAGAAATACGATATGAAATGAAATTAAATGTTAACATTTTTATGTAAATTTTATATTTTTCAACTAACAAGACAACCCAAGTTGCAAAGAGGTACGAATCTTTGGATCTCTGAATAATCCCGTTAATTAAACAACAAAAATTGTAGAATTAAATGTAAAAGTACACAGTTCATTATAAACTGATTGCTTAGAATTTTTAAAAGAAAATAAAGTATAAATACTTGGTGGTAAATCTTTTTTTAAAAATTCTAAGTTAAATAAAATTAAAACATATACACATATATACAAAACGTCGTGATTAAAATTTTAGTTTGTCTGTTCATTCATAACATGTAAATTAATAAGTTGTATTATTAATAACTCCGTAATAATACACGATAATGGTTGAACTCGAGCGAAGTACTAGAGTTGTACCTGTGTTATAGAATGTTGTTAAAGACCATTTTTACATAAAATTGTATATTTAATGTTTAAATGTTATTATATTTTAGTTGTAAAACTGTAAATATAATAGTACTACTAACTATATAAATGCAAGGCAGCGACAAATCGGTTGATCAGACCTGATTGAAATGTTTCGAAATTTGAGTAAATTTCTTCTGATGTTTTTGGCCAAACCCTTGGAAACCACCATATAACTTCGGTATATAAGCTCGGCTTTACAGAACTTACATGTTTTAAAGTCAATGGATAGATTCTCCATGATTATGACATCAAAAAAAATTACGCGTCGAGTGTACAATATTTATTATTGATTGTATGGGCTTGACTTTTATTGGCTCTGACGTAGAGCATAACATAAGACAATATAAAGGCGTGCACAAATTAATTGAGACTTGATATATTTGAGAAAAATAATGATGTGATTTTGCAGAAATCACTACCAATAGTACCGAGTTTATGAATTACTTGTAGAATGTTGTGTCAGAATTGCTCATAAAAACTTCCAAAACAACTCGAACCACTCAGACAAGTTTCACATCACGTAGTACTGCGTGTATGCACATGGACCAGTGGACTGCAGTCCTTCCATCACCTATAGGTATTATCCTTCTACAGACAACGGATCCACTGCCTCCCGACTGACGATGTAGCACACTGTTCCGTACCTAAGACAGCAGCTCAGGGTTTGATGAGCAGACAGCAAGCATCTCTCGCCCTCTGTCTCTCATGTAAGGTAAACGTTATCGACGCCGGATCGATACGTTGCGGATGGGGTACACGCCCACCCTTACCTTTTGGAACTTATTTAGACCATTAGGAATGGTAAGTTGAACACCAGGACCCAGTTGTTCAAACTGGATATACCTCCGCCAACTCCCCTCCAATGATAATAATGACGTTGCGTCATTGTCCATTATTTCTCCAAGTCTTATTTCGTGTATATTGTCCTTTATTTGTTAAAATAATGATAATAAATATCACATTATTCCTTGTGTCACCGTTGAAAATTACTTGATTGTACTAAATTCAAAACGATTTTCAGAATTGTTATTGAAAATAATGCCCGTTTTTGTAAATAAAATATAAGAAAATGTCACAATTGGCAAAAAGAAGTTTTAAAGGTTATTGATAATTATGTATATTGTTAAACAATCGATTACGTTATAATACAATTGACTATTTCATCCTATCTCGAATCCTGTGATGATGGGCCCACCACCTCAAAAAAAACGAAATAGAAAGAAACTGTCTAACCAGAAAAGACAACTCTGAAATATCTGCATTCCGTGCGCTTGAAATGTGAGAAAATCGAGTAGCTCCATTCAAGTTATTTGTATTCCATAATAATATTTTTTGAATAAAATCTTTACTAGATTTGTAAATGACGTTTAAATAATTATTAAAATCTACGTTTAGAAAAATACCTTATTTGTTAAAATATTATAAAAGGAAAAATTGATTCTTGTTTTCGATGCAGTCGTTGAATAAGACGCTTAACTAGACCTTCTTTTGTTTTACCATTTACGTTCCCGAATGAAGTCGACATTTTGAAAAAAATAATAAAATATTCCAGTTCAGAAAATAAACGATTTGTATCACGTAGAAAACTATTAAAATTATAAAATTCGTAGAAGTAAATACATTTATTCTCTTTTAAATTACGGAAAATCAAATTTGTTTAATTTGTTCAAAGTTGTTCTATTTGCATTTCGTTTTAAAATTACTGCCGCAATAATTCATTTATAATTCGTAGTAATATAATATTTTGGAAATGACGTAGCGAAATGAAAATAGTTATACCGAAATACAAACAATAAACAATAACATTTGATTGTTTATCCTTTGTTTTTCTTTTAAATAAAGTGTTCGTAGCATTATTCCATAATAATAGCCGTAGAATTAATCGAAGATTGAAGACGTTCTCAATTGTATAATAAATAGTACGCAGTCGTAAAAATTCAAACATAAAGAAAAGGTATTAAATTTTGCTTGATTAAAAATTAGAAATGACGTTACGAGCTGAAAATAGTTAACCTAAAAAAAATAATCAACTTGATAACATTCTATTGTTTTTAAACAAATGAAATATTTTCAAAACAAATGAAACTCGTTAATAACAAAAGCTCATGAGAGAAAAAAAAAACGACATGTTATGAACAAACAGACTTTGAAAAAGAAAATATACATTAAAATCCTTGTAAAACAATCGTAAAGTAAAAAAAACGAAACCCAACACGTTTAAGGCGGCCAAATTGTCATAAAAACAAATGTTAAATTGTTATAACATGATAAAGAATAAATTGGGATAGACCATACGGGACGCCAAATTGTTACATGATCCCGGAGTGGGTCAAAATGTTACGCAATATGTAATGTTTAATAAATAATGATGTTAAAAGGGTAGAATAAAAGATCTGCCAGCTTTATTTTTATAGGGGCGCCACTGGTTGATTAACCAGGCTAGCAGATAGTAAAGCAATGAAACACTCTCAGGGCCTTTGATATGTAAACTATACGATTAAATTAGAAGGATTATTTTAAAATAAATTAAACAGTATTGTTAAGATATATTAAATTAAAGATTTTATTAACACATAATAAATTAAACTGGGACAAATTAACATAATAACAGAACATAAACTCACCTTCCTTGGATCGACCATAAATACAAGATTCTATCTATCTATCTAAATTACGATCTTGTGCTTCTGGTTTTTCTCCTGTAGTATAGACAGACAAAATACCTGGTACTGTATTCAGCCGAAATGTTTATTTGCTCCCAAAATCAAATCCAGCCATAAATATCTTGTATATCAAGGCGAGAATAATAAATCTTCATTATTTATCAGATTGATTTCCTTTAGGATATTTTTCTTCCATATGTTTACATAAGATGCCTGTTACTTGGCAATTAAAATTTGAAATTATCCATCGGTTATTTTCGTGTAAATTACGACGTTAGAAATGTGTTATTAAATACACTTATGGGCATCACGATAACGATGATCGCAGCCCAGTTAATTATGTTCCAGTTTCGGACAATAACCTTCGTATTTCTTAATTAAATTATACGAAATAATATCAAATGAAATCACGACCGACTCGTCAGTTAAACCCTCTACCACCTTGAAAGATAACTAAGAAGTGGGCACTAAACAAAATATTCCATTTTTATACCCTTTTCAAAAAAGAAAAAATGAATGATGTTACTTCCAAAATTTAAAACAAATAAATCTATGTTGACGTTTATTATTTTTTTTAAATATTATTTAATCACCTCTTGAAATTAGGTACCTGCTTGCCTAAATCTATGATAAAATAAACTGCGAGAAATATTAACAAATATTTTATCATAACAACTCCAGAGAACTGCGTATGGATGCAAAGTAAAGCATTTTCAGCGCTAACATTGCATGAACAATATGACGGTAGTATTATAACTGAGATCTAAACTAACCATAACATCTCAAAAAGATTTTTTTTTGTCTTAACATTTAAACTGTTGCTGTCTCGAAGTCAATATATGATATTGTAAAATCCCAACAGCGCGTTTGAACTTTATAATAAATTAAAAGGACGCGATGCGACGTGCCATTTAAAACGCTGTTCATTAAATAAATAGCTTTAACTCATGCAGAAGATAAATTAGAATAGAAAGGATTAATTGTTTTTTCACCACATGTGTACGTGTGTATAGGCCACGCACCAACATTTTTCAATTTACACAAACCAACAAAACCGACAAAGCTAATCAACAGTTATTTCTTTGGCATTGTTGGAATTCAAATTGGATTCCGATTGATTTTAATAAAACAAAGCCTATGAGATATTTTCCGGAGGGTAGTCGGCATCTGTTGGAGCTTAGGAATGTACTATGCGGATGTGGGGTAGCGTAACTCTCGTGGCATTTCTGAAAAATACCCAGACGGGGCGAAACCCGCGATTTGCAAAGCATACCACACAAGACACGGTCACGGATTAAAAAATACCATCGTATACTTGGACGACGTTTCCACACAATAAATGCCCTCTCGCGACGTGGATTATGCCCGACTGACAGTTGTAGTTGTTAGTTGTTCGTTATTCCCGTTAACGCTTTTATTTTATCTTCTGGAAATTTCTAGGAATTCTCGTGTATTCACCAGCCTACGCAGCCGCTGATATTGGAACTCGCATTAAATTCTTCACCACGAGTTAAAATTTTTAAAAAATCGTAAACGCAATAACACTATACCAGTGGTATAGTGTTATTGCGTTTACGATTTTTTACGGTATAGTGGTATAATACCACTATACCGTAATATGAACTACCGACTTTTCCGGAGATTTGATAGCTCTTTTTAAAATTGGACAACTGATTTTGAAGTGAAAACTTCGTTAGCACTGATTTGAAAATAGCGATACTAAAAAAAGACAAACACATACATAAAATTTAGCCTGCGAGAGATTGAAATAGTATAATTGGTCTCCTCTCTGTGCGGTGCCTCGTAGCTTCCTCACTCTTGTCTACTTTAGTTTTCTGAAGGTTTCACTTTTATCGCATATGAACAGAACATTTGCATTTTTTTATATATATAGGCCCTTATAATGAAAATCTGATAATTAATAATAAAAAATTTGATAATTTAAATTCCTTTTGTCGTTTTTACCAATGCCCTTATTGATTTCGGACTAAATTGTTGGGAAATTATTATTAGTTATCACTTGGTTTTCACCCTGCAAAGTTTTCCAACCTTATATTATAATTAATGTGTTTTTTGACTAAAGGTCGTTAAATTGGTATTTCCGGATTCATAATTTTTAACAAATAGTTTTTTTTCACATAATAATATTAACTTGTATTATGGTCTATAACAATAGACCACTTGCATGGATTTCATAACGACTTGGATTGGTATTTCCGGATTCATAATTTTTAACAAATAGGTTTTTTTCACATAATAATATTAACTTGTATTATGGTCTATAACAATAGACCACTTGCATGGATTTCATAACGACTTGGATTGGTGTTTCCGGATTCATATTTTTTAACAAATAGGTTTTTTTCACATAGTAATACTAACTTGTATTATGGTCTATAACAATAGACCACTTGCATGGATTTCATAACGACTTGGAAAAAATCGTGTAATTACGAAAATGTTGGTAATTTTTTTTAGAAATGTACAGTTTTTTTTTTAGAATAAATAAATCCATTATTTGGGCTCGTGACATCACTACATGAAAATGTCCCGTCTCCGAAAATATTCCTATTAATTTTGTAAAATTCCAAACTGATTTATTTTTTTATATGGTAACACTTTGATTTCATACGAATTTTTGAATTTGACATTTAACATTCACTAGATTTATTGTTTGTTCTCTGCGAACTTATCATCTGGTTTGACTTTTTGATAGATGTTGTGAAGAGAACCCCGTACATTTATGCTGTTTGCATGTGTTTTAGAGGTATAATGGTAATGGTGTTGATTTTGACAAAAGCAAATTTATTATTATTATTATAATTTACAAGTACGAGTATATTACATTGGATTTAGTAATATAGACGTTGAATTAATAATAATAATAATAATATAATTTTATTTATCTTAAAAAATGGAACATGTTACAGTGTTACTTTTCCTCCATTAAAGCATTTGCTTGTGGATGGAGGAGCTTGTGGATACATTTTAAATATGTACAATTTATACAGTCAGAACATTTTAATGATTTATGATCAATAAGATGGATCAAGGAAAAAAAAAATTATGAGATGTAATATTTTTGGAACGCCTCGTTATTATTCTGTGCCATTCGTGTGGAAAACATTTTTTTAAAAATGATTTTCATCTATGTTATTATCGTTTTTACGCACCCATAAAATTTTGTCCCGTTATTCCGGTTTATAAAAAATGGTCTGATTTATCGGATTGAAATTTTCAAAAAACCGCCAGAGTTTAAAAAATGCGATTAAAAAAAAATACAGAATATTTGTCTAAACCGGAATTTTTTTTTAAAGGTGTTCAAATAGCCTATTATTGAACTCGGCTAAAACGTATCTAGGAGTGGTTTATTATATTATTTTATTAAATTGACATTTAGAGTAAATAAATGAAGAAAGCAGTGGAGACGAAAATTTTTTCACGGCAAGTGGAGGAAGAAGCGTAGGAGACACTCCGGAACGGAAAAGTCATCAAATTATTTTGTAAATAAAACAACATATAAATGCGAATAAAAAAAGGAGTTTGTGCCTACACAGTTATGTGACATGGTTACCAAGAAAAATTACAAACCATTACTGAACATGGAGCAATTTTAACCAATTATTACTTTTGGCCAAACGATATTTTTATGTTAACTAACAGGTATATTATGACATATGCATCTCTGGTTTTTAAGTGATTTTAGTGGTTAATAATTCAGTATCTAACCTTTTTCATAGCGATTTTATCATCTCCGGCAAAATAATTAAAACTCCAGCGATTTATTCAAACCAACTTTACGATTGTGTCAAACAAAAATCATGCAACCCAAAACTGTCACCGTACATTTTAATCAACCCTTTCACATTTCAGTTTTCCGTGATGATTTCTGTGACGTGTAAAAAAGGTGGGGATGAAAAAAGGCGGGCCAAAGCGTTATTTGTCAAACCCTTTCTGCGGGCCACGGCTACTGGGACGTGTCGACCTCCAAGAACAAAAAGGTTTTCACGCTTTATTAACCGTGCACCAGATTTTGATTTATTTCACAGGAATGTTACATATTTATGAGCATATTATTTGGCAATTTTCTAAAGTGGCAACACACTTCTGGAAGAAAGTCAGTTTTAGCAAACAAATTCTCAAGTTCACGGGTTACTTCAAGTGTACGGTGTTGTATTGAATTTTATTCCAAAATTTTAATAACTTTCTGTAAAGAAACTTTCATGTTTTTCCGAATGTTTTCATCAAAACACTTATATGTGGTGTATTAATAAAATTATTATTATCCAAGAATACAATTTATTCGACTCTCAAACTCCGTACCAGGTTTGTTTAACTGCATCAATCTACTTTAAGTTATTCCAAAAATAAACAAAAAATAATCCTGGACTTGGAAAAGTCAATTGATGTTACACATTGACATAAAAATTGATATATTTATCCAAGACACTTCTAGATAGCATTAAGTTCGGAAAGAATCTTGCAATCATAATATATAGAGGATATATGGAGATAAAGTTGGTAGTTCTTAGTAGAAGTATGATAAGGTTAAATATGACCGAAGAGAATAGGGTCGAATTAGCTCTGTGGTTAGAGCAGTGCCGTGGCAAGGCAAGGCCGTCTTGGTTTCAATTCTTAGATGCGACGATATCCTTTTCTGATTTTTCTATTTCAAACTTTCATTTAAGAGAAGACGTACTCTTATTCTTTCAATGAAAAATTCCGATAATTTATTTTCCAAAAATCCTTAAAAATATCACTTCTCCAAAAGATGTTCTGTGAAAATTTCGATACATTTTTAGAATAAAAATGCTTTTGTTTTAGATTTCAATCAGTGATTATTTATTTTGATACTTTAAGCCTCATTAGTTTCTTCCCTTGTTTTTTTCATATTAATTTTATTATTAGGTGTTAATTTCAAGAGAGAGTAGGTTTGTTTTCTGTGCACTCCTGCTAATTACAGCGTATTGGAGATGTGATTGTGAGTTCTACTAATTGTGGAGTGGTGAACCGAGGTAAAATTGTCTGATACGAGAAAGCTTCTGATTAAAAAATGTAAATTTGTTTGGTAATTTTGTTTGATTTGGCGGTTTTGAACTTTCAGTTTAAGTTTGTGTCCAATGTTATTCCCGAATATTTCATTTTGTTTGATAATTTTAATGCCTATTTTATCCTTATTTTATTTTTTAATAAGTTTTCAGCAAAACAAAATTCTAAAAATGTTTCCTCTTTGGGTCTTTCATTAACAGTCAGTACCGAGGCATTTCATTTACAGGAACATAAAATTTAAGGAACATCAAAATATGGAGATGAAATACAGTACCAACAAGAAATAAACCCGCGAACAAAATGTTTTTTTTTTTTGATAATATATTTAATTAATGAGGTACCCATTTACAATAGTAGATTCCTTCAGTACCCATGGTTATATAAATTTCATTAATTGCATTAATTTAAAATAAAAATTATTGTATTTTTAGAAATAACCATTTAATTTTTTTATATAAAAATTATGAAAGCAAACTTCAAAAAGTTTTAAAAATGCCTCACCTTACGTTTTTCTAACTAAAATTACTGATAATGAAAAAAAATTAAAACACTCACATATTTCATTAGACAGATTGTTAAGATTTCAGGTACTGAAATATTAATATTTGTGATTGTCACCCTAATGGTTGTGGCAACATTTTTTTGTGTTGGCAATTGCCAGGGCGATTTCGTATTGCCACGGATTTTTTAATTCCTTCTTCTCTTGTTACCATCCGTCTTGGGCGGGTCGTTTTTGTGCAAAACGTCTGCTGCCAGGTTTTCACTTCATGTGGGTTATAAAACCGCGGAGAGAGATAGCATCATTGGGCTCACCGTACATGAGCTACCCTACGGGTCTTTTATTGTTTGAATAAAGACCAAATATTCAAGAGCTGGAGTTATTATTGAAGAGTTACTCCAGCCACACTTCCCTTGGAATCTGGTGTTACCACGTCGGATTGCTCTGTCAGGAGAGCGGAAGTTGAGATCCTGAACACAGATGATTTACAAACGTTATTGTCACCACGCTTTTTTGTCTTTTCATGTAAATATAATATTAAAAAATTCACCAAGTTTTGTAAATTTTTTCAAATTGCGGGCGGAAAATTTTGTTTCATAAAGGTGTCTATTTTAATTATTTTGTGGTTAACTTTTAAATTTAAATAAAAAGCATGTTTTTTTCTCTTTTTAGTGCCGTTTAGATCATACTCTCACTGTGATAGTAAGGGAGATACAATGCTTTCTATGAGACCTTTGTGAGCTGGGACAAATATGGTCTCCTGTGATTAAATTGGTTAAATGCATTTCAAAAGAAGACAATTCCCTTTCAAATGAAAGTAAACTTGAAATATTACGTCATCTATTGTAGACATTTATAAAAAAATTCAAGATAAAATTCATACCAATTGAACAAAAAATGTAGCACCGCTTATGAAAACGATATTCATTCAAAGAAAATGTGTATACCTACACCATACACATTTAAATTAAGTATATGAACGGGCCGCTAAAGTATGTTTACTGGACCTAGTTTAGTGAAATAGCACGCTTTGTCCCACTCTTTTCTTACCTTTATTAAAATTCATTATCAATCATCAAGCAGGTTCAAACAAAATTAAGTTAGTACCTGCTTTATCCCTTGTCTTATGAAAAGTAGTTCCAATGTTGAAATAAAAGTTCATTGAACTTGAATAATGTTTTGCATTACGCAGGAATATTTCACATTACCTATCCAGTTGCACATGCACCAACAACTGGAATTATTAGGTGTGTTTAATAATTATAGTCATGGATGTGCACTATTTGTAAAACAGGACAATCACCGCTCTCCAGCAATCTCAACTCTGTTGACTCGTCAATTCTTCTTAGCGAAATAAAGAAACTCTCTTCACAACTGCACTCAATGAATTCAAAACTGATTTCATTCGAACAAACAATCGTTCACAATAACAGCACAATTGAAGACTACACCAATAAAATTCTGGTTTTGGAAGAAAAACTAAAAAAAATGGATAAACTTGAAGCCGAAGTAATTGAATTAAAAAAGTTCGTTACATATTTGGATAAAACAAACAATGATAGAGAACAACAGCTGCTCATCAATAATATTGAAATCTTCGGTCTGACTGAAAAGCAAGACGAAAACCTTGCTTCCACTCTAATTAAAATTGCATCCAATGTCGGTCAGATTATTAAGGAAGATGACATTGAATTTATTACTAGAGCCAATCCACGTCGACATTCTCAAGAGGAAATATCAGCAGCTCCCCGTGACGCCCGCCCTCGAAACGTGGTGGCTAAATTCGTCAACAAAAGGAAGAAGGACGAGCTGATAGCGGCCATTAAAAAGAAGAAGGGTGTAGACTGTAAGAGCCTAGGTGTTGCAGGAGGTAAACTTTATATCAACGACCACCTTACCAGAAAAAACAAATTACTGTTGAGGTCAGCCAAAGACTTCAAAAATGTAAATAATTATGATTTTTTATGGGTGCGAAACTCGAAAATTTACTTAAGAAAGAATGTCACCTCTCCTGCTATCCTTGTCTCTGCTCAAACCCTTCTGAACAATTTAATTTAGTAATTTGTCTTAAATTTAAATTATATTTTTTCTTAGATTTTCAACTTGTACCATTTTTCAACTTAACTTTACACACACATGACTCAACTTCTCACCCAATACATCACAAACACATACATGCATGTCTGCGCAAATTGACAAATATACTAACCTCAGTGGACTTTGGGCTGCTGAGTAATAATTATCATAGTATGCTCATTTCGACTTATGCTTTAATTTGACTAATTTTTATATTAATTTCAAATCGAATCAAGATAATTATTTTCCACTCACACAATGCATGACACCATTATAATTTTTTATCAAAATGCACGGGGCCTTCGATCCAAAACTAATGAATTCTACCAAAATGTCCTAATCAATGAATTTGACATAATCTTAATTAGTGAGACGTGGTTAGTTGACAGCATATCCGACGACGAGCTTTTTGATTGCCGGTACAACGTATACAGAAATGACAGAGATACTACTCTTACGGGTAAAACTAAAGGGGGAGGCGTTGCTATAGGTATAAAAAAAGATTTTAAAGTTCGGTCACGAAAATCGTGGTCTTCAGAAGCCGAGGATATATGGATCTCACTATTATTAAGACATTCTAAACATCGCATTTTGAATGTTCATATTTGTTGCTCTTACTTACCGGGAGTTAGTCCTAAGTTATCTAATGCGCAGCGTTTCTCTATCATCAATAGTCATACAACTGCCATATCTGATTTAACCACTGAATATCCAAATGACATTTTTCTAATTATAGGCGATTACAATATGCCAAACGTGAACTGGAACCCTACGTGTCAAACATGTAGTACCGACCTTTGTGCTTCTACTCTCCTTAGGTGTCTTTCGTTCTCCAATTTAACACAATATAATGCAATTTCCAATGATCATGGACGTATTTTAGATCTTGTGCTTTGTAACACCACAGTCTCCGTCTCCGCTGCCGACTCTCCACTGGTATTTGAAGATGCACATCATAAATCTATCATAGTCGAACTCAATATTCCCCTCCCTGCTGTTAGCCTTAAATCACAGATAATCAAATTGTTTAACAAAGCTAACTATGTAGTAGTCAATGATGCTCTCAGAAATAGTGATTGGTCTTCTGTTGTAAATGCACAAGACGTTGACACTGCGGTACACAATTTTTATAGAATCATTAACGCTCTAATAGATGATCTGGTTCCAAAGAAAGAAACTAGATCAACAAAATTTCCATCATGGTATTCGGCGGCTTTAATTAATATAACGAAAGAAAAATTAAAGTTTTTTCGTGCCTGGAAACGCTACAAGAATCCATTGGATTATCAATCTTTTGCATTACTCCGCAAAAGACAAAAGAAGATTTCTAGTCTTACTCATAAAACCTATATTGCTACATTGGAATCCGACATACAACATAATGTTAAAAAAATATGGTGTTATGTTAAGACACAAAGAAAATCTCCCACTATACCAGAACACATGACGTATAATTCCACAACAGCACATGACAGCAAACAAGTTACTGACCTTTTTGCTGATTACTTCTCAACGGTCTTTACAAATGAAATTCCAACTCATGATGCTGATAGTAAGGAAGATCCTCTTAATAACACATTAATATCCTCAATCAGAATAAACGAAGAAATCACCTTAAAGTACCTATCAAACATTGACATTAATAAAGGACCAGGAATAGACAGGCTGCCTGGAATTTTTATACGCAACTGCAGTAAATATATCTGTCTACCGGTTTGCGCCATCTATAAAAAGTCACTAACGGAAGGATCGTTTCCTCTCATGTGGAAATCAGCTGTCATTACACCAATCTTTAAGAATGGTGATAAGCACGACGTTAAAAACTACCGACCAATTTCCCAACTCCCTATTTTAAGCAAAGTTCTTGAAAAAATCGTCTTTGATCAATTGTACTCGACTATTTCGACAAACATTATGCCGAATCAGCACGGATTTATGAAAGGTAGGTCTACAACATCCAACCTCGCCCTTTTCATTAACTTCTTGCACAGCAAGATGGACGATAAGGAGCAAGTTGATACTATGTATACAGACTTCTCTAAGGCCTTTGACCGCGTAATTCACTCAATTCTTTTGAAAAAACTTATCCTACTTGGTATACATGGCGACCTATTAAGATGGATTAAGTCCTACATTAGTAATCGCAATCAGGTAATATTAATCAACGGTGTCTACTCTAAGTCTATGGAGGTAATATCCGGTGTCCCGCAAGGTTCCCACCTAGGTCCGCTTCTCTTCAACATTTATATAAACGACATTGGATCATGCTTTCAAAATTCCGAATTTGTGCTTTACGCTGACGACATGAAAATATTCAAAGTTGTGCATTCTCTTTCTGACTGTGATGCGTTACAAAGTGATCTAGATAGGCTTTGCAAGTATTGCAAAGTTAACTGTTTAGATATCAATGTTTCCAAATGTCATACTATGACATTCACCAGAAATAAACATGTTATTAAGTACTCTTATTCACTCAATAATGAACCTGTCATCTCGAAAACGGAATGTAAAGATCTTGGTGTGTACCTCGATAGCAAACTTATATTTAATAAGCACATCGACTCAATCGTTCACAGGTCATATAAAATGCTTGGTTTTGTTCTTCGCATAAGTAAAATGTTCAATAACCCGCGTACAGTAATAATGTTATATTTTGCATTAGTCAGAAGTACACTGGAATATGCTTCGCCAATTTGGAACCCGCAATACAAAGTATACATAGATAGCATAGAAAATATTCAAAACAAATTTATAAAATATCTTACCTTTAAATTCAACAATAACTTTGAATGCACATTTCAAACATTGCAACAAAGGCGAGCAATAGCTGATTTGACATTTATACACAAAATTTTAAATAATAACATTGACTGTACCGAACTTCTTTCCCTAGTTAATTTTAATATACCCTTAAGACGTACACGTCATACAGAACTATTCCACACGCTTAATTACAAGACAAATGCAGCATCTAATTCACCAATCAATCGTGCTCTTCATAAGTTCAATATTATTGGTCTAAATTCCAACATCGACATTTTCTCTGATTCACTGCCCAAATTTAAAAAGAGCATCTTGCGAATATTATAATTTGTTCAATGCGCACACATACATACACACATACTCACACAATCACACACACACCTTCCCAGTACATACATCACCCGGTAATTACTTAATACGCATACCATAAATAAGACACTACAATGAAACACATAATAGGTACCTACCATGTAATATACTTATAAATTGTAATTTTTTAAACAAATTATCTTTTGTACTGTTTGTTTCTGTTAATAAATAAAATAAAAAAAATAAATAAAAAATACTCGATATTATTAAAATCACATATTATTAAAATGACTTTTGCATGGTAGTGAATTATTTTCACCGGAGAAACAGACGCAACCTAAATTTATCTTCAAGATGAAGTTCTTGAACATTCACAAAGTAGTTTTTCTCAGTAGAAGTTAATATGCGAGAAGTGTTGTGCATTCTGAAGCAATGTCATTATTTCAGTTCAGTGCTCAAGTATTGCAAGAAAACTTAGAAGCTTGTTGATTTCGCATCCAAATAACCATTTTCCATCACTGCCGTCAGAATGGATGTGAAAGTCAAATCTGCTTTTGTCAATTTTCGTATACGTAGAAATTTTTAAAAGATTGTGAGAGATCGACATGGGATTTTCAAAATGTTCTGCTGTGTAAACAAAAAGGTTCTAAACTCGTTATATCTTTATTGCACATCATAAAAAAATATAAACCGTACGGAGCATTACTTTTTTTTACATGAATACCGCACAAGAGTCCCAACTGCTCCCATCTGAAGCCATTGGGACTATGGCATCCCCAATTGGGGTATGTTGTGAAGCTGAAGGTAACTAAGTGTAGTGTATTGGTTATTCATGAATTATTACGGCTTCCTTCAATAGATGTCAATAGTTTTATTTTACGCAGCTCCACACCGGAGGCCCTTCGGAAAATAATTTCCCTTTGGGCCTACGTCTACATCTTAGGGGATGCTGTGTTGGGAGTCTTTTAAGGATAGGAAGGAGAGAAAATTCTGGGTAGGAAAAAGGTATGAGGGGTGGGTAGGAATACTGGGGTCAGTTTCCAGGAGCGACAGACTTATTAATCCATCCTTCCAATTGCGGTGTAACGCGATGATGGATTGGGAGAGTCCGGCTGGAGAAGTCAAATGACTTCCTTAATCAGTCTCTTTCGATCTGGCCCGCCACGTAGCAGGTGGGCAAACGCTTCCACAATCAGGACAAACCTACTAGGGGTGACCTATGGTAGAGTTATTGGTTACCAATAAATGGTTCCCGGAGCAGCGGTACCCATACCCACCTCCCAAATTAGTTTTGTTAGTAATAGACAGTTTTGCTACATGCCAACAAATGGTAGTTGAGTATGACATCAGAAGAGTACCATCTATCGTCGTTCGTGTCTTGGGTAAGAACATTACAAGGATTGGTAAGCAAGTTGGGCGGGTACCCCCAGTCCGCCAGAACTACCATAGTCTAGTAAGGACGTCCGTCCAGTTTAATATTCATTGTTATATCAGTTTTGTAAAATTTAAAACAAGTTCATTAGTGAGGGGGGCAGAAATAGTTTGATTTACAGTTTTTGAAAGACAAAGACTAGCGCTTTTCAAATATTGTCCATGTGACAATATTTGAAAAGCTCTTATAAGTGTAAAAAACATAAGTAATCATAGTAAGTCATTCTAATCGTTTGTGCTATTAAGAATGATTTAGCTAACAGTGAAACAGAGGAATCGTGCTTGGATAGGAACCCGACGCATTTATTCACTCGGATACTAGCCAGCCGATAACCAAAGAAAAATCGATAAATATACAATGTACAATGTGTATGATATATATATCAAAGAATGTGCCATAGAAAATAACATTTCATGAATCATAAATGTGACATATTTAGCAACCAGTTTTGTTACATCTGCTAAATTCTATTCTCCGTACGCCTGATTTAGAGTTAGAACCGAGCGATTTTATTTAACAAAATTCTATAAAAATTTGTTCGCGCCGTAGATAATTTTAAATTTATTCATAATGTCCAAGGTGCGTAGAAAACATATTTTGTAATACATATCATAAATTTTACAGGAGCCTTTCAAAGTAAAGAATTATTGCCACAGATAATTCTGAACTTAGTAGGTAAACCGTTTGTACACAAGCTTTGTGCACGCATTGTTGCAATGGCTTTTTGCGAAATCAATTTGGAGTGATCAATTTTATTAATATTTGACGCCAACTTTGTTTCAAAGTACGATAAAATAACGATTGTTTTTTTTTATCTCTTTGCCCGTCAGAAAATTTTCGGACGGAAAGTGTTGAACAAATTGACCAACCGATAGTCTAATCTTACAGCTTTCCCCTAAGTTTGACAACGATCGAACCATTTAATTAATTTTTTTATCTTAATCTTAATGCCACGACAAAGGGTTGAAAAATCAGGCGTCGGAAGGAAGAGATAAGAAAAGAAAATAGCGGAAATGGAGTCTACGTTTAATACTAATTTCCCAGGAGATCAGATCTTGCGACAGGTTGTTGGTTTGAGACGGCATTCACTAGACACAGTACATACACATACAGCATCACAATAATAAACCATAGTGGTTCTAAGGCGGATCGATACCAAAGGCGACGTTCTGATACTATGTAGTTACTGATTGCAAGCTTTTGAAGTAGATAGGTAAAAAAACTATAAATTTTAAAACGTATATAAAATTTTAATTCTTTTAACCTTGACTGCAAAAGTAGTCCTATATAATCATTATAATTTTATTAATTTATTAAGAATTCAATTATTGCCCGAATGAAAGACTACCATTCAGAATCGAAACTTTTTTATTAGTGATCAACGTATCCACGACAGTTTTGTATTAGTGTTCGACGTAACCACCACAGTTTTGTAATAGTGATCGACGTAACCACGACAGTTTTGTATTACTGATCAACGTATCCACGACAGTTTTGTGTTAGTGCTCGACGTGACCATGACAGTTTTGTATTAGTGATCGACGTAACCACGACAGTTTTGTATTAGTGATCGACGTCACGACAGTTTTGTATTAGTGATCGACGTTAACACGACAGTTTTGAATTATTGATCGACGTCCCCACGACAGTTTTGTATTAGTGATCGACGTTAACACGACAGTTTTGTATTATTGATCGACGTTCCCACGACAGTTTTGTATTAGTAATCGACAGAGGATGCAATCTGTTAGCAAGAAGTTGTTAAAAAAATATATCAAGTCTGAAGTTAGAAGTAAGATAGCATTGTGGAAAAAAATAAATACATTTATGTAGCACCCCTGAGATGATTTTTCACAAAAACGAGGCTGTACAAATCATCCAAATCATCCATTTAATAATTTAATAATTAATAATTTAATTTAATAATTAATAATTTAATAATTTTTATAATTATAATAATGCTAAAAGTGACTAAGACACAATTATTATAAGCAATAATTATCAGCCTGAAACACTCATCCAAATTGAAAAATCTTCCGAGAAAAGATACATGACGCCAACGGGACTTGAACCCGTGTCCTCTCGATTGCCGGTCGATTGCTCTGACCACTGAGCTATGGCGGCTTATCTCGTACCCGCCAAATGATTCAATATATGCTAGTGTTTCATTCAACAATTACTGCTTATTATATTTTTTCCACCTGAAAACTATTGCTTATAATAATTGTTACCCTTTGTGCTATGCATAAAAAAATCTTGTCTTAAAAAAAAAACGTTAGTTTTACAATTAAAAATAATGACTAAGACACGTTGACGACATGCGTGCGCAAGTACATTTTATTTCACTTTTATTGGTTAAACAACCAACGTGTTTCGTAATCAATGCTTTCTTCATCAGGGTTTCCTTAAAACCCCTGAATTATTTTAATTATTTACTTTTTAAGCATTATTGGTATTTATTACATAAAAAGGGGTATAATTGAATTAAAAAAAGAAAAAATATTCAAATTTTTACTTTCTTTCGTAGAAACAGACTTTTAATTGAGCGTCTTAAAAAGGACATAATTTTTTGAGCTCTTACTTTAATTAGAAAAATAAAAATTTCACGTGTCAATTTAAAAAAAAAACTCTGATATCTAACGGCGATTTTACGGGAAGGTTTGACATCACAAAAGGCGTTAAACAGGACAGCGTAATGTCACCGTGGTTATTCAATCTATATACATTGTCACGGATAATTGTATGCAAGAATTGAAAGAGATGGGATTAGGCACGAAATTGAGTAATCTGGTAGTATGTTGCCTGTTATATGCTAATGAAGCAGTGCTTATTTCTAACAGTATGGAAGATCTACAGTCTCTCGTGTCTAGGATGAACGAAGTATGTATGAAGAATGAGTTAATGATGAATGTAAGTAAGTCTAAAGTCATGGTATTTGAAAGAGAGAGTGTGATAACAATGTGCAACATAGTTGTGAATGATGAGTATTTGGAGTAGGTGGATGAGTTTGTGTACTTGAGAAGTATGTTTACGAGAGATGGGAAGGCTGACAGAGATATCGAAAGAAGGGTAAATGCAGGCAACTCTATTAATGGAGGACTGCACGCCGTTGGCGCCAACCAAAAACTGTCCAAGGAAGCGAAATTAGCCGTCCATAATGGAGTGCTGGTACCTATCCTGATGTATGGCCGTGAGGCACAGAACTGGCAGAGGAAGGATGAAAGTAGACTGAATGCTGTAGAAATGAGATCCCTGAGGCGTATGTGTGGTAAAACCATGAACGATCGTGTGAGAAATGTGGAGATCCGCGAAGAATGCAAGGTTGATATAAGCGCAATGAGTAAGATTAAGAAAAGGACGCTCAGATGGTTTGGGCATGTAGAGCGAATGAACGAGGAAAGGAGTGTAAGGAGAATATATGACGCAAATGTGAACGGTAGAAGAAGTCGGGGACGCTCGAGGAAGAAATGGCACGACCAAGTGAATCAGATTCTTGAGTCGAACCATGTGAAGAGTCGGAATAATAGAAGAGCATGTACGAGACGATGTATGAATGTGAACGAGGCAAGGAGTGTATGCCAAGATCGAGTTGTTTGGCGGTCCGTCCTCTCTGCCTACTTCTGCGGAAACGGCGTAATGGTTAGTTAGTTAGTGAAATCTAATAAATGAAAGTATCAAGAATTATAAAATATTATAAAAATAAGAATTTTTCATTGTTAGGATTTTTTGGGTAGTAATTGTTACTTACCTGAAAGATAGTCCCATGGTTGTTAATTTTTGAGAAAACAACGAATTATTGATTTGTCAATCTGAGAGAACAACGCGCGAATGCAGGAAGGCTAAAAATCATGTTGGTTTTCTAAGCAATAAAAAATGTTCAAACCAAGTATTTTATAAATTTTATATTAAAATGGTATCACGTGTCAAGTTTGCTATATTTGTAGAAGTAAATTTTATTTCATAAAATTGTGTTATATTTCTCAATTTATTCATTAAAAATAATGTGAAGTAGATATATTGGCGCCATTCAGAATTAAGATATCGCTTTAATTGGTTTTAGTCGTGTTTGGTGACCAGATCTGAATTGCCAGGTACTTACAAACCTTCCTCTTGCTCATCTCCTTTCTCTTCCCACCACCTTCAGCCTCACAACATACCCCAATTGGAGAAGTGTAAGTGTGTTTTTAATGTGGTTTGTGTGATAAGTGGTTATCTATTTATAGAATAAATGATTTTCAGGATAATTAACAAAACAAAAAACGACTTCAAAAAATGTACTAAAAAGTTAAAAAAATATTTTCGTATTCTTCTACTACTTAATAATCAACTTACTTTTTCTACTCATCAATATGTAGGTACGATTGTTATTTTTGGAGTCGGTGTCAGCCAAGGTAGGTTTGTAACTAAGTACATAAATAGTTATAGGTGAAATGTGCTTGTGTCGCACGCGCGACTTGACAAGGCGAGAGGCGAGAGCGGGGCCGCGGCGGGAGGGGAGCTGTCAAGTGAACACACCGGGCCGGGAACCTTGGCTGACACAGACTCCCAAAATAACAATCGTACCTACATATTGATGAGTAAAAAAAGTAAGTTGATTATTAAGTTGTAGAAGAAATTCATTCAGAAATTCATTCAGAATTGAAACGTTGCTTAAAAATGGCTTTAGCCGTGTTTGGTGACCAGATCTGAATAGCCAGGTACTTCCCAACCTTCCTCTTCCCCACCTCCTTCCCCTCCCCACTACCTTCAGCCTCACAACATACCCCAATTGGGGATGCCATAGTCTCACTGGCTCCAGACGGGAGCAGTTGAGATTCTTGTGCGGTATTCACTGTAAAAAAAAAAAAAAAAAAAGAAGAATACGAAATTATTTTTTTAACTTTTTAGTACATTTTTTGAAGTCGTTTTTTGTTTTGTTAAAATTTTTGTTTATTTTTTGATTTTTAGTGAATCTGAAGTACAGTAACTAATTTGTCTGAATATGATTAATACTTATAAATGATTCGGCTGAGTATCCTTAATTTGCTCCTAAGAATTGAAGAGTTTCGTTACTTTGTCATGGATCCCATAATCAGAACCTAACCAAACTCTCATCAAACTACCATTATTAAAATTATGTTTTAAAATGTGAATTTATATTTCGTAATTTATTTTAAGGGTGTTATGCCGTGTTGCGCTACCTCCGTTTTTAGCCAACGTTTCGGACAGCATAATAGTGTACACGATCGCGCCATATGTATGTTGCGCCTGATGTTCCAGACGATGGACACTGTAACGGTGTCCGAAATGTTGGCTAAATAATAAGGTAGCGCAACACGGCAAATAACCCTTGATTATACTTTTGTCTTGAAAATCTCAAATCATGTCTGGGTGTCTTTCATATGCTAGCTGACCCGGTGAACTTCGTACCGCCTCAGAATCAATTAATGCCGTGTTATCTTATTAGCTGAATTAAAAATATATCGAAGCAATTATCGATGCGCAACTGTCCGTGTTTTGTTTTTATCAGTATCAGAGATGGCTTTGTGTACAAATTTATGTTTTTTGTGATTTTCTTACTTTTCCACTTATTTACTTAATTATTGTATTTTTCCTTTGGAGGGGTGCAGACATTGTCTCATTTTCGACTCTTGACATTTATTGTGTAAGAAAGAGGGGCAGCGTTATATGTTTAAGAATAAAAGCAAAACAATCAGCTCATTAACATTTGACGTTTTTGAATTTTTGGATTTCACTCACTATTCAATATTATATTTATCATAATATTGCTACAGCTCTTTCAAAATATGAGAATTCATTCCGTACAAAATGTATGAGGAAAATAATTTTCTTCATAACTTTTTGTTTCGAGAATTGTTCCGATGTTTTAATAGCTTTTTTGCTATTCGAAAATCCAACAAATCAAATATAATAAAAATTATTCCAGCCGTATTCGAGTTACTGATGACGTAACTAACCCGACTTTGTTTTATAAGTATACTAGCTGGGTTACCCGGCTTCGCTCAGGACAACATTCGAGAGTATTCTGAAATGTTTCACATTGATGTTCTCGAATCCCTATTCCCGAACTTTCCACAATTTTCCAGAATGTTCCGGTATGTTCTGGAACGTTGTGGAATGCTCTGAAATACTCTGACTGGGTTTCCGGCTTCGCTCAGGGAGTTGATGTGAGATTGAATTGACGTTCGAATCCACGACGGATCTTGCTTTATATACCCCATATAAGTATCCCCATAAAAAAATTCAAATGTTCCAGATCATTCCACAACATTTAGGAGTGTTCTGGAATGTTCCACAATGATCTGGAATATTCCGGTATATTCCTAAATATATTCCGGAGTGTGTTGGATTGCTCAAGAATACTCTGGAATGTTATGAACTGTAGGAAATTTCAAGGGGCGAGACTTCCAGCCCTTATATCTTTAAAAGCACACCCTTCAGGTAAAACCTATATCTTTTTTCATGTATGTGGGATAGAGGGCTATCACACAATATAACTCCTGTTATCATACCAGGACTCGTCTTTGAGTTTTAGCGGCATGCACATTGAACACTTTTTTAATAATGTTTATTGAAGATAAAGATTATCCAAACTTTCCAGAAGCTTCTAGATATTCTATCCGCCACTCATTTCTAAAGCTTCTAGAATTTTCTCCTTCCGTAACATCCTAGAGTATTAGGGAGGCTTTCAGAACTATCTAAAACCTTCTAGAATCACCAACACACTCCATCGCTCCTTTCAAAACTTTCTAGAGCTTTATCGAGCTTTCTAGAACTTTTCGGAACCTTCTAGACTCAACAACATACTCCGCCACTCCTTCCAAAATTTTCTATAGCTCTATTTTTCTCTCTTTCTATAGATCCTTTTAGATCTTTTCGGAACCTTCTATATTCACCGACATACTCCGCCACTCCTTTCAGTACTTTGTACAGCCCTATCGAACCTTCTAGGACTTCCTACAGCTTTATGGAACCTTCTAGACTTTTTAGGACCTTCTAGACACACCGACATACTCCTCCACTCCTATCAGAACTTTCTACAGCTTTACGGAACCTTCTAGAACTTCTACAGTTTTATCGAACCTTCTAGAACATTCTGGAAACTTCCAAACCCACCGACATATTCCACCATTCCTTTCAGAACTTTGTACAACTTTATCGAACCTTCTAGAACTTTCCGGAACCTTCTAGGCTCACCGACATACTCCGCCACACCTTCCAGAACTTCCTACAGCTTTATGGAACCTTCTAAAATTTTTTGGACCCTTCAAGACACACCTTACCTTCTAAACACACTCTTCCACTCTTATCAGAACTTTCTACAGCTTTACGGAACCTTCTAGAACTTCTACAGTTTTATCGAACCTTCTAGAACATTCCGGAAACTTCGAAACCCACCGACATATTCCACCATTCCTTTCAGAACTTTGTACATTTTTAAGGAACCTTCTAGAACTTTCCGGAACCTTCTACACTCACCGACATACTCTGCCTTACCTTCCAGAACTTCCTACAGCTTTATGGAATCTTCTAGATTTTTCGGGACCTTCTAGACATACCGACTAGCTCCTCCACTCCTATTAGAACTTTCTACAACTTTACGGAACCTTCTAGAATATTCCGGAAACTTCCAAACCCACAGACATATTCCACCATTCCTTCCAGAATTTTCTCGAAGGAATGGTGGAATTTTCGAACCTTCTAAAACTTCCTACAGCTTTGTGGAATCTTCATGAATTTTCCGGAACCTTCTACACACACTCACACACTCCTCCACCCCTTCTAGAATTTTCTACAGCTTTATCAAACCTTCTAGAACTTTCTACAGCTTTATCAAACCTTCTAGTACTTTCCGGAACCTTCTAGACTCACCGACATACTCCGCCACACCTTCCAAAACTTTGTGAATCGTCTAGAACTTCCTACAGATTTATGGAACCTTCTAGAATTTTTCAGAACCTTCTAGACACACCGACACACTCTTCCACTCCTATCAGAACTTTTTGCAGCTTTACGGAACTTCTAGAACTTTTTACAGTTTTATCGAACCTTCTAGAACTTTCCGGAACCTTCTAGACCCACCGACATACTCCGCCACTCCTTCCAGAACTTTGTATAGCCCTATTGAACCTTCTAGAACTTCCTACAGCTTTATGGAACCTGCTAGAATATTCCGAGACCTTCTAGACATACCGACACACTGCTCCACTCCTTTCAGAACTTTCTACAGCCTTATCAAACCTTCTAGAACTTTCCGGAACCATCTAGACTCACCGACATACTCCGCCACTATTTCTTGACCTTTGTACAGCCCTATAGAACCTTCTAGAACTTTCACAGCATTATGGAACCTTCTGGAATATTCTGGAACCTTCTAGACTCACCGACACACTCCTCCTTTCCTTTCAGAACTTTGTATAGCTCTATCGAACCTTCTAGAACTTTCTCCATACACAATTTTCTTAGCATTGTGAACCATCAGATCCTTCTAGACTCACAGACTTACTCCGCCACTCCTTCCAGAACTTTGCACGCCTTTATTGAACCTTCTAGAACTTCTTACAGCTTTGTGGAATTTTCTAGAATTGTCTTGAACCTTCTAGACACACTGACACACTCCTCCACTCCTTTCAGAACTTTCTACAGCTTTATCGCACCTTCTTAAACCTTCCAGAACCTTCTAGACTCGCTGACATACTCCTCCATTTCTTCTTCCAGAACATTCCAGAGTCTTATCGAATTTTCTAGAAGTTTCCGGAATCTTACAGTCTCTTCTTGAAGTTTATAGAGTCTTCTTAGAACTTTCAGCCCTTATATCTTCAAAAGCAAGCACTTTAGGTAAAAACGAATACCCTTATTCCCTAGGGGGGATAGAGATCTACCATACCATATAATTATCTTGATCGTACAGGCACTCGTTTCGGAGTTTTTGCGTTCCGCACGTTTTTTTGGACTTTCTTTTATAATATATATTGATTAAATATGTTTATTTCAAAATATTGCCAAAGAATTTCAGAGAATAGTGCTCAACGCACTTTAAAGAATTTTATTTTTTGCTATCGGCTCAGAAGCTTACATGAAGCATTCCCCATTTTTAATCTTTAAATTCACAAAACAAAAGTCTTCGGTGCAAAACTCTTCTCCAAAAATAATAAATAATTATTTCATTCAGCAGAAATGATATTTCCGAATTCCAGTCGCTGAAATTAATTCCCTCCCATCGTTAATAATAATAATTCTCGACGAACTGTTAAGTCGGGTATTTTTTTAATTTTTCCTTCTCTTTAAGATATCATATTTCTTTTCCCGGGAAAATGCTCAGACGCCAACAGTTGTATTAAGTATACGGTATCTACTGCTGAGGGAAGATAATTGGCAATTACGTTGGTGGCCTTTCTTTCTCCAAATGGGGCGGTTTTTCTCTTTTTATACGATATTTTCCAACACGGTTGTGTTTGACAGGTTGTATTGGTTATTATTTCTCTTCAGGTGTTGTGTGCGGCTTCAACGGAATCGAAAATCATCATTAAAATACGTCAAACATAGTGCACTTTTCTATGTCCAAAGAGTTTCCCAAATTCACGTGTATGAATATCGAATTAAAATGTAGCGGTTGGTTTTTACTTTAACTATGATGTTATGACATAATATTATGATGATATTTTATTATAAAAAATATTATCAAAACACCTACGAGATTACACGGAACAAATTTTACTACGCATCACCATTTTGGGTGTTTATACTAACTCATATTCCAGTCCGAATTCAGATGGATTCAAAATTCTGTGATTTTTCTCTAAGTTTAACCAGCTTTCAAAGACGTACTTAAAGTGGGTATTGTTGTTTTAACCATTTAATTTATAAACATTTTCCAAGAAGAGCAATTTTGTTTCAAATTTTTTTGTTGTTTAAAAATTGGATAATGGCAGAGTTGTTAATTATCTCACCCAAGTGGTTCGCTATATTTGAAGACTAAGTAGGGGTACGCGGGTTAATGGGGTAAGGTTTGTCCCAGTGTTGGCGGTGGATGCTGTTACCAGATCGAGAGAGACTTGTTGAAGGAGTCCTTTTGATCTACCCAGCCGGAAACTCTCGACCAATCGATACAAAAGCGGTTTTGCACCGGTATTTTTTTATCCATCGTTTACAAGAAGCGTCTCTTCAAGACTCACGTTCACTCTTTCGTATTTCAAAAAGACTCTCCACACAGCATCCCCAAAGATGACATAGACTATCAGAGATTTTTTTTCCTCAGAGCCACCCGTGTGAAATTAATGCAAAAAAGGTTAAATTATGGATTTAATTGGTGAATAAAATCAATAAAAACAATTTAAACATCTTAGATTTAAATATCAATTTAGCTAATAATAAGTTTGTATTTAATATACATAGAAAATCTACACACACTGATTGTGTTATACTGTCTACTTCTCTTTACCCTTTGTCACATAAACTCGCCTCTTTCAACTCAATGATACATCGTGCTATTAATGTCCCTTTAAACAATGATAATTATAATATTGAAATTAACATTATAAAACAGATAGCCATAAATAATGGATATAAACCTGAAATAATTAACCGCCTAGTAAAAAGCAAACAAAATTTTTAACAAAAAAAGTATATTTATAGTGGTAATAATAATAAAAAACCTAGTAACAGCCTAATATATAAAAAAAACTTCTTTATGCAGGCAATTAATCTTTAAAAATATCCCGCATATTACCAGATCATATAATATTTCTCCAGCTTTCTATACTAATTCTAAAATAAAAAAAATTGATTAATAAAAACGAATTTCTAATAAATTTGAAAAAAAATTGGATATACACTTTAGAATGTAACGATTGTAACGCGCAGTATGTAGGAATGACTACTAGAAATTTCAAAACTAGAATCAGGGAACATGAACTTTGTTTACGAAATAATAACTACTCCGAGTTTTCTAACCATCTAATAGAAGCAGGTCATAGCTTCAAAAAAGAAAAAATACCACACAAGAGTCCCAACTGCTCCCGTCTGGAGCCGAGGGACTATGGCATCCCTAATTGGGGTATGTTGTGAGGCTAACGATAGTGGGGAGGGGAAGGAGATAGGGAAGAGGAAGATGAGGAAGTACCTAGCTATTCAGATCTGGTCACCAAACACGGCTAAAGCCATTTCAAGCAACGTTTCAATTCTGAATGGTGGTCTCACACCACGGCGATACTGAGAGTATCTTCCACTCTGGAACGTGCAGCAAATATATTATATTATTTTTTAAATGAACAATTGTGAAATAACACAAATGAATCAAATAAAATTTATTTGCCACGCCGGGATTCAATCCCGCGACCTTCGGAGTGCCAGTCAAGAACTTTACCACTCTACTACGCCGGCCGTCAATGTTTCCATGTAATTTTGACTCCTCCCACCGGTTTCCCCTTCCACCAAAATCCCCCTCCTCACTACCCCCGCCTAATTAAGTTTTGTACTTGAATAGAATTTTTAAGTTAGTTTTAAGTTTGCTCGTGAATGGCACCGACCGGACGTGTCGAAACCGGTTGCAAAAATTTAAAATTAAAGTAACAAATGTACATTGAAAATTAAAACTCTTCAAAACAAAAAGGTGTAGAAATTGTTACACAGTCAATGCCCATGAAATACAAAAAATTAAAATCAATTAGGTAGTTGGTTTTTCCCCATAAAAACTTTGTATTTCACCATAAAATCATCTAATTAAATAAAAATAAACACTATCCCAATCCTTTATCAAAGTTGACAAAGTTTTTTGGCTGTAAAAAAGCACATTATGATTAATGGTTTGTTATGAAATGGAGAACGCGAAAAGTGATTCGGTGTGCAAGATATAAAAAAGAGGGTGTTGTAGCCCAAACATTTATGTAGTGTGAGTAATGAAGGTTAGTGAGGCGTACTAAAAACATGATTGTGCAAAACTCTTTGAGCACATTTTACTTTCATAAAAGTTGGTATTTCGTTCCATTAATT
Organism: Limnephilus marmoratus; assembly: GCA_917880885.1. NCBI lineage: Eukaryota > Metazoa > Arthropoda > Insecta > Trichoptera > Limnephilidae > Limnephilus > Limnephilus marmoratus. The sequence goes on along the minus strand of OU862918.1, from coordinate 2,030,779 downwards.
ATTATTACAGCACCGCCATGCCCCAAATTTATTTTATTTATCCTTTCACAAAATAAAATAAATATTTATCCATTTTTCTGTTTTTTTTTTAACTGCTGGAATTTTATTATCGAAATTCGTAGCAAAATGTTGAAACTTTTAATCATTGGCACCGGTTTTTAATTCAATAAGTTAAAAAAACCGGTTTAGCAAAAAGTTTGATAATTTCATAAGTCTATTTTTGACCCTGACAATTCTTATTGGAATTCCATAGTAATAATATAGTAAAACGTATAAAAAACTTATTTCCATTTTTTTACTGTAACCGGTTTCAGCCTGTTAAAGCCATCTTCAGACTGGTAGTGTTTCTTAATGAGAATTGAATAAAATCTTTGTAAGCAAGCTCACAGATCAACCGACTGATGATTTGTGAGCATGCTTATTGATAGTCATATCCGGAGAGATACTCAAAATTACAAATCCGTAGTACTTATACCTGCCAGCGGCAGGTCCTCGTGCGATCAATTAACGTAAGTGGCGACATCCTTTGGCATTATTAGCTTGAATTCGGTTTTATTACAAAAGTAGATTTTTAACAAGCTCAGGCACGAAGATGGTTTTGCGTACGGCGCGGCAACAGAGTTGCATTCTTAGCCGGATTCTTACATTTCAAGCTTACAGTCTCTGGCCTATTAATACTGTTTTATTACACGGTTTGTTAACGAGTTAAAGCCAATAATAAATAATCGTCAATTTGGGAGGCGGGAATGGGTACCGCCGCCCCGGGAACCTTTATTGGATAACCAACACCTCTACCACAGGTCACCCCAAGTGGTTCGCTACGTTTGGTGATTTAGCAGGGGTGCCCGGGTTTACGGGGTGTTATTTTTTTCTAGGTCTTGGATGCGGATGACCAGAACACACTGAACCCTAGATTCCTACCCACCCCTGTAATAATTACAAGTCTTTTACTTCTCAATCTCGGAAACTACTTTACCTTTACCTTTACCTTTTAGAAGTTTGCTCTGGCTTCTCCGGCTAGTTCAGCTCTCAGGGGCGGGTGCTCGACCCAGTATCATTGTTTTTTTGTCAGGTTTTCGTAAAGGAAACAGCATATAATGGCAGAGAGGTTATATTGTAAGAAAAACAAGGTCATGGATACAAGTAATGCGAAATACCTACCTAGGTTGGCTCTATTGAAATCGTTTCCTAAAACGATACGGAGGTTTGCGAAGTACGTTACTTGTGAATTCTTGAGGTTGGTGTCCGGCGTTGGTCCATCAACGAGTCTCGCCGCCCGAGGCTCTCGGCCCAGGCAACGAGCGTAGTTGAAGCGTGGACGGGAACACGTGGTGCTCGGGTCCTGGCCGTCCTGGCGCAGCGGGTCCAGGGGGGGTTGGTTCTCGATCCAAGTGATGTGCGCACCCGAGGTGTGGGCGGTAGGGCGCAAATCGGGATCCTCGTCGTTAGGGGTAGGTGGGACCGGGAAGGATCGTGGTCCGTACTAATCGACGTCGCTTGACTATTGAAAAGGTTCAACTTAGCACTTGTTGCGGTATGAGGAATGCAACTGTTTTAATTTGGACTTCCGCGTGGAATAATGAACGTCTTTAATCGTGTCCAAAGTCATCACTTGATTATTATTAAAATGGTTCAACTTAGCACTTGTCGCGGTATAAGGTATAAGTGATGCAACCGTTTTGATCCGGAAACCGTGTTTCCGCGTACGATATAACGCCTTAATTCCGACCCTTGCTTCTTGCCGGACGACTTCCTCGGCCACGCGCTGCCAGTAACTGAATTTTTCTGCGTTTGTTCTCCGTATTTAAAACTAATCTTTCTCGAGTGTGCGGGGAGGTGGGGATGAAGCACGCGGGGTATCCGCTCGACTCGGACTACTGTGCATTTTGTTGTTGCGTGATTTCGCTCCTTTCGTCGATCTTGAGGAAGGGGCGCGCGGGGTATCCGTTCGTTCCGTAGGGAGGTAAGGACGGTTATTTGCTTCCTTCCCCCGTTTGTTTGAGGAAAGAAGTGAGGGGGGTATCCGTTTGCCTGGACACATTACACCCCTTAAACCCTCTTCCTTTCCAGTACTCTCTTTTCTTTCATTTCCTTAAAAAACCGTACACACAGCATCCCTAAAGATGGCATGGGCCATGATGGAAATTATTTTTTTGAAATAAATTAAATCCAGTTTTTGTATTTTGTAAATGTCTAAAAAAATCGAGTACCGTTCACACGCGGTAGATGCGAAACTTTACCAAAACAATCTCAATCAATAGGAAGGAGCCTCGAATAGTGGGGTCATAATCAAAGCGGCCAATGAGCGAAGACCTAGCGTCATTTCCGTTTCATATCACAACCAATAGGATCCTTGAAAAGTGACATCATAATCAAAGTGGCCAATGAGCGCAGTTTGATGCTTCGCAGGTGCTGTAATGCGTCATTTCCTTTCATCCTAATTTCAAATCACAACGGGGCTATAGAAGTTTCACTTTATATCTTTAAACATGAACCTTGACTTAGCCGTTAAAAAAACTTTTATTAAGTTTTATTTACGCATAAAATAATTTAATTATACATTCTCCTTCACTCAGTCTTCAACTTGAAACTTTTTAACTAGCGCATAAACGAGCCCTCGAAAAACTACCACCAAAGTCGGGAGCCTTAATTTAATAATGACAATTTCCCTTATTAGACATCTTGTACACTTTAGCCCTATAACTTGTTACCCAAAACATGCCGGGATAAATGTTCTGACCGTTACAAAGAGAAAAGTTGAACCTCTCCGGCTCCTTATTTGCTCCTTGGAGTACTAATGATATTTTGAGAGCTAGACTCGCTAGGGAAAGTTTGTCGGGGGGCCAAACCTCTGCTCGGCAACAACCGACAAAATAACTTAAAAACGGACCCATAAGGTGAATACTTGAAGGCGTTGGGAAAATAAGTTTTCGACTTGCGGACTGGGGGTCTTAAATTACCCTCCGAGGCTCCACCCTTTCTTGAAAGGTGTCGGGAAACGGTCGATTGTAGACGCATTTGGAGTGATTAATGGAAAAAGAATTTGTTTTTTTTTTTTCTTAAAAACACTTGTACGCAGAGTTCAGTAAAGCATTTTTTTCCTCTCCAATGTTCGTTGCAAAGCTTTAAAAAGTGGTAAATAAACATTTGGCACTTCTTCAAAATTAATTGATTATTTGAAAATAAATCATTTTTTCATCGAATGCCACCTTTTTTGGTGACGTTTCACAAAAGCATCCCTATCTGTACAGTGTGTAAAGACAGGGGATTTAAATGGCCGCCTGGTTGAGGAGCCTTGTGAGGCGGGTTAATATAGCGGCTGTAGGAAGAGACTTATTAATGCAGGTCTTGAAGGGGTCCGGACAAGTTAGTGGTGGATATCTTCGTTATATTAAAACACATTTCCACTAGCGTAAAAATCCTGAGAGAAAATTGGGGAATAATATAAATTGTTTGGGCAAAACGCCTCCCGGTTTCCTGTGAAGCACGTGCACCGGGTTTTTTTTAAATTTAATGTGAATATCGCCCAAGAGTCCCAACTGCTCCCGTCTGGAGCCAGTGAGACAATGGCGTCCCCAAATTGGAGTATGTTGTGAGGCTGAAGGTAGTGAGGAGTTGAGGAGGGGAAGGATATGGTGAAGAGGAATGTGGGGAAATACCTGGCTATTCAGATCTGGTAACGAGATAGGCTAAAGTCGTTTCAAGCAACTTTTCGATTCTCAGTGATGGATGCATTCATTCCTGGATATATTCATTGGAATATTCATTGGAACGTGACGCAATTTTTTTGATTAAAAAAAAAAAAAAAATCATTTATTAACCAAGATATATACAAAACACAATATACATTTTTTTTTTGGTGTGTACCATCTCACTAGGCTAGGCCTATTCCGAGGTGTGGCAGGAATTTAAACTAATTTTGATATATAAATAAGTGAAACAATTCAACTTTGTTTGAAACACTTAATGAGTGAATCCGACCGGTTTCAGAACAAACGTTCCTTCTTCAGGGCAAGCGTACACGTATATTTGATATCTTAATCTTGGAAGAAAAATAAGAAAAAAATAAAAATATTTTAATTTAAATAGATAAATAAAATAACATAACAATAAAAAGAAATGAAAAGGAAAGAGTTTACAAGAATAAAAAAAATATGAAAGAAACAAATTAGAAATACAAAAATAATTGAGAGAAGAGAAAAAATACAGGCGTTGAGTGTGTATTTGTATTGTTCAAGTAATACGCCCGCAGTACGTAATACCTTTGATGATTATCCACGTTTGAATTTTGCCTTTTAGATTTGCATTTTTGGTCATGTGGTGTGGATATCTTTAACATATTTTTCAATTAAATTAAAAAAATTTGGAGCCAGATTATGATAATGTCTTTTTCCATATGTAATATTTGTTTTCGGAATCGTGTGTTGATGTTTATGTCTTGTGTCGTAATTGTGTTGTGCAGTATGATGGTTTAGTTTGTCTTTTTGGTAATGTATAGATATAATTTTGAAATACAGTTGCTGTATGTTAAATACAGCAAAATCTTTAACTGTATTATCGAGAATCTAAAAGGTTTTTTTTTAATAACTTTAAGGCCTTTAGCGCTTTGTTGAGAGGGTCCATGTTAGTTTTTGCAGCACCACCCAACTGATCATACCGTGGGTGATAATTGATACACTAAGTGTATATTATTTTTAATTAATTAATTGTGAAATAATACAAATTAAACAAATAAAATTTATTTGCGCACGCGGGGATTCGATCCCGCGATCTTCGGATTGCGAGTCAAGAGCCTTAACCCTCGACCACGGAGGAAGATGAATACTAACCAATTTTTGTAAATATTTAAATTAAAAATTAGGGTATGAAAACAATATAACTTTAGGTACTAGTTGAAATAATACAAATGTATATCAGAAAAAGATTTTTTAGAATTAATGAAAAAAAATAGAAATAATAAATCTAAAAGACTTATTTTAATGATGTGAAGCATTTTTAAAATAGTTCTTTCCTTTTATAAATATTCAATTCTAAACACTTTTGGTTAAAAGATCATTAAATTTCCTATAATAGGATAATAATTATCAATACTCAGAAATACCAAATCAAAATGCTAGCGCCTAACCTTACGAAATACAGACTGCATATTTCGTATCGTTCAAATACTGTGAATACTTGTATACTTGTGACTCTCATCTCTGGGAAGATGAACATGTATCGCCAAGGTAATATTGTTTAAATATCCAGATTATTAATAAATGTATCGCTAAGGTAATATTGTTTAAATATCCAGAATAAGAGGGCATTACCAGAGAAAACCAGAAATATGTCATTTTCCAATTAGATTTTAGACGTATTGACTCTTTTCCACAAAAAATTATAAATGGATTTCGAAAGATTGTTCTTTTATCTAGCATTCGCATGTAATAAATTTTAAGATTTTTTTTTTAATTTTTAGTACAATAAGGTTATTCCATAAATCGTTGGCAGATTTGTTAAATTTCCAAAAAAGATTTTGTATTATACCAAACCCATTTCAAATAATATAATCATGCAGTAAAATAAATCAATACATTTTCTAGCAGGCGCAAGTTTTAGAATTTTAATTTTAGTTTCAATAAAATCATTAAAAAATATGTACGTAAATGTGTTTCTTGACGAAAATTGGTCCATTTGTGTATTTATTTCCGCAATTACAAACTAATATATTTCAGATTTTTTTAACATTTTTATTAAATTTAGACATTATTGAAAAATGACAAATACTTATAATCAAAGTAAATTATTTTAATAGTTTTATCATCACGCCTTTCAGCATTTTTGGACAAAGGTATAAATTAAAGCTTATTTGAATTGAAATAAATTCGATATTGAGTTAAAATTTTAAAAAGCTGGTAAGGAGAATTATTAATCTTTCTCATTGTAACCGCCCTGCATGATCATAAGAACAACTTTCGACGAAATGTGGATTTTCGTCCGCTGACTGGTTAAACGCTCTTAACAATAAATTTTGGTGGATTATTTTAAACTCAATATTTTAAGGGGATTTAGAATGATCTTTGATTATTAAATAGTACATGTTTACAAAAAGACAAAAATCATTGTTTTTTTCAACCATTTCAGAAAAATATAATAAAAATGAAAAAATATTAATTTAAAAAGATATATAATATTACAATTACAAAAGTTATCATAAAATCTTTAATGCTTATTGGAACTGAAAACAAATTTATTAAGCACACATAATTAATATGTAAGGCGAGGTTTGGTAAATACCATTAAGTTTGATTTTTTCAAAGAAAAAAATTGTCAATATTACAAAAAAAAAATCGACAAATAATCACGAATTAATGCAGGTACAAATAATAATTAGTATCGTTCGCCCGACCCCAACTCTCCAATACTTACTTTTTTTCAACGTTTTTAAATGAAAAAAAGACACCAGAGACAAAAATACTCCATAAATTGTTTACTCAAAATAAGCTCAGGTATCAATCGGTGCTTTAAGTTTGTGGGGTTCGTTTTGACGTGGGTATACGAAGGTATTGTATTGTTTGCCACATATAAGCTTAGGAATCACTTAATAGGAACAATTGTATAAAGTTTCTGGGATTCGTTCTGATGCAGGTATATTAAAGTGTTATATTGTTTGCTACGAATAATCTCAGGAATCACTTAATAATAGAAACAATTGTATAAAGTTTGTGGGGTTCCTTCTGATGCAGGTATATGAAGGTATTATATTGTTTGCTAAATAAGTTTCTGGGATTCGTTCTGATGCAGTTATATGAAAGTATTGTATTTTTTGCTACAAATAAGCTCAGGAATCACTTAATAATACGAATAATTGTATAAAGTTTGTGGGGTTCGTTCTGATGCAGGTATATGAAAGTACAAGTATTATGTTATTTGCTACAAATAAGCTCAGAAATCACTTAACAATAGGAATAATTGTATAAAGTTTGTAGGATTCATTCTAATGCAAATATAATGTACGCATGAGACATAATTTGGATAAAGAACGGACATGTATCAGGGCAGAGCTGTATGGTGTTCCATCCTCTCTCCCTAACCTCGGGTACGCAGACGCAGTAATATATATGGCATTTTACACAAAATTATTTTAAAATTTACGGCAGCATATGGAGAGATTGTAAAGTTCTTATTATTCCTTATTAAATATTGGGAAAAGTTGAACTGTCAGTGAATTCACCGTTTCATCTTTGGATTTTATTTAACATTTGAGCCGCCGACGGTTATATAACGCAATCTGAAAAACTTTTATTATTTCTCCATCTTTCTCCTTCCCGGAGAGGAAGAACTTTACGAGATGAGAGTCGGGAGTACCTTCTCAAGACAAAATCAGAACACTGGAGGACCCTTGGCGCGGACTTGACGAAAATAAAATTGATGTTTTTATTGTATTAATATTTTAATATTATAACAAAGCACACCATTTTTAGAATTATTCAAGATTTGACAAAATTCAGAACGAAGATTATAACTCATCTTGTAGCGATTCGTTCCCCATCCCTACACCTTGTTGCATGCACATCACTATCTGCAACTGACCATGTGACCAGCGAACGTTTCCGAGGGGGCATTGACGGCTTCACCCGGCAGTTTGGTTTTGAGAGACAATTGGAGCAACACCCCTCTGCGGACGGAAGATGGCTTCTGGTTGCCGGACCTATAGATTTCTCCTTCGGACGAGTCATGCTGTTACCTTCAACGATGTACTTCACGTAACGTAGAATTAGCTTTATTATCTAGCATCATGGTTTATTTATAATTTAAATTGTTTTCTTATTCACCTAAAAATAAGATGGCGCTCAACCTTTTACCACATTCTTTTATAAGTAACTTTTAACTACCCACTTCTTTTAATATCAGAAATTACTTGATCATTGTCCCTTCGGGAGAATGACACGCTCTGTAGATTACATTCAACTTATTTTAAATTATGTTTGATTGTTATTTAATAAATTTAATATCTCATGCTCTGGGTTTTAATTGCAACTAATTTCCTTTACACATCATCACATAGCATCATTTAATAAGTATGCTATATTTATGGAAGATACTAGTAATAATCCCCATTACAAAATGGCGCCCAACGTTTGATAGTACGCGATAACCCATTACAAAATGGCGCGCAACGTGGTTTTAACCTCTGTAATTTCGGTTTCGTATATTTTTTTCACTGGGTAGGAAATTTTTTTTCTTTGATATGACTCTGAAGTTGGGATCTATAGGTTCCAGCGCATCTGCCGTTCGCGGGGTGAGTGTGTTTTATTTTTTATTATTATAATGTCCTTATTACTTCAATTTCCACTGTTCTCACAACCAAACTCAATTTTTGTTTGTTTCGTAATAAGTGTACCGTTCACAAGAATACTTTATTCATTATATAATTTTGCATCATGTGTTCCCAATCATGCCTTGAAATATTCAACGTTACCTTCATATTCTTATGTTTCAATATATAATCGCGGTTATCCTTAAATCGCACATTAATGTTGGTTGGTTTACCTTTCTAATAATGTTACAGATTAATAATAATATTTGCTATCACGGGGTCTCCGCACATTATGTACAAGTACTTTCTTGTTTTCGATCGGAATAAATATGTACCTACGGTCATAATGGCACGCGTCCCACTACGTAAGTGTATTTCAATTTTATATTGTATCTCTTGAGTGAATATCTTTCTTTTATAATGCGATGTTATTACAATATCGTTTCATATTTCTTATTGCAACATCTGATTCATAAGATTTGCTTTTGAACGTTATGCTGCTCAACATTTTTATTATGAGAGACGGGGGATCTATGTCAGTAATAATTTTTTTTCAGATTTATTTATGGATTTCCAAGTTGATTGATTTATGTTATAGTATGTGGTTGATAATTATCTTCCTATTAGTTTTGAGTTTATCTTGTAACGAGTTTTTCAAGGGATTTTAAATTTAACCTTCATATTTAATATTGTTACAGTTGGATGGGCACTAATTTCAATTGGGTTTGTAAATTTTATTGTCCACGCGTTAATAATTTGCAAAATTGTCACACTGAAATGATTTACATCTTTATCTAGGAATTATTTTCCTGTGTTTTGGAAATTTTATTTTTGCTTTATTTCAAATGTGTCAAATCATGCATTTCAGAATTGCGAATTGCTGGTCTTCCTCAAATGACTGTTGGATATGAGAGACGTCGATTATTCAATGGAATTGCCGAGTCCAGTTTAACGGTTCTTCATGGATAAGAGGTCTTTCAAATTGCTTATCTTATTTTCGGTTGAGTTGTTGGTTGATTTTACGGAAATATTTTGTAAATAATTTTTGTTAACTTTCCTTGGAATCATTCAGTAACTTTAATTGTTAATTATTTTGGTGAATTTTATTGACATCTTGTCACAGTCAATTCATGTTGAATTATTGTCGATTCTTTTCAATATGCAAGAGCTCATGTATCTTGATTAAAATTGCCTTAATTTGATTTAAATCATAATTAAATTCTTAATAATCGTGATTTAATTTTGATAGTACGCGATTAATTGGGTTATTTCTTTCTATAATTTGGCTTCCTGGCAGTATTAAAGTTATCGACCTTTGAAAACACTTGATAATTTTAATAGCTTCTTTGGCATAATAATTTGTAGAAATTATCTAACCTTCGATGGATTACTTCACAAGCTCTTATGTTAGTTCGTACAGGGAAGAACTGATAATGACGGTTTTTGTAGCTGTTCATCTTACATCGTTTTTCTTTAATCTGACGGGGTTTATAATTGGGTAGTCATACAAATTCATTTCAATTAATATGTTGTTTAGAATAACTTTATGATTCATTAAATTAGTATTAAATTAATTCTATTTTACCTTGATGTAATATCATTTATTTAAATTTCTCGGTGTACAATTACTTGTTTTGCAAGTAGTTATTTTGGGCGTATCAATTAATAAATAATTTACCTTCTCTTTTCTAAAACATTAAGCTCAATTTCGGGGTTTTCCAAAATTTTATGCAATATTTTTTTTCGATAGGGTCATATTGAATTTACTTAAATGGTTAGTATTAAATTCAGTTTTCTTTTAAATTTTATTAAATTTGAATATTTTTCTCAATATTTCACCGTTCTCGATTATAATTATTTCAAGCTTAGCGGTTTCAAATAAATAATAACAATTAATATGATAATTATTATGTAGCGGTTAGTTCCTCAGACGTTTTAGCGGATTTTCATTCGTTTGATTGTACACCTTTTGGGATTTGTATTGTCAATCAAATGTCGGTTGATTCGTTATTTTGTCTTTAGTAAATTTATAATGTTTAATTATCATTTCGGTTTATTTGAATGTTATTATTTAACTTAATAAAGGTGATTTTATCCTTTATACACAGCCTTTGGTTAGTACATTTGCTATTTTATTATTTAAAATATTTATCGCATTTAACGACATCTGTGCGGCGCGCATCAGTTTAATATATTCATACACCATAAAAATTCTTCGTTCGTAACGCAGTTTTGGTTCGAGTCTTTGCTTACTTGGAATACTAAATAATCTTTATAAATTAAATACGGCTGTTATGAAATAATAAATATTTTCTAATACTTAGAGATACTTTATTGGGATTCAATATTTAATTTATTTTAAACCAGTTACTTTATTTCAAATAATAAATAATTTTTTTCGTTTCGGAAACACAATATACCGACCTTAGAAGTGATTTATACTCAAATCTTTCATTACAATTTTTTTCTTTTAGGAACATTTTCAGGTATTCAGAGATTTATAATAAGTTAGTACACTTATCTCTTTAATTAGTCTTCTTTGGCAACTCAAGTTTGGCTATTGTTAAACATTCATCAACGGTTATGTTGGATTTATATGGATATTTGTTACAGCATTGTTGTTTGCTATAAATTTTATTCGGAATTTTATACAAATATTTATAGAAGCTAAAGGATCGATATATCTCCGTTTTGTCTTCGAACATACTTCGGTTAATAATGGCATAAGTCAATTTAATTTTTCAGATTTTTTATTTTTTGCGGGAACACATTTTTTTTTGTGTTGTTGTTGTTTCAACATTATTATATCAACTGTTATGTTGGATTTGTATGAAAATTATGCAACGTTTAGTCGGTTTCTATTATGGATATTAGATCTGACTTTGGTGTTAGATTTTACATCACATTTCGGGATTATTTTATTCCTTACTTCGACTTTTAATTTTTTTTGGAACGGTTTCACTTCATTTGTGGTTAGGTTTGTACTGAAGGAGCATCGTTTCACTTTGTCCGGCACAAAGAGGGAGTTTATTCTTTCTTAGGAACACTCATTCGACGTTCATATATGAACACGAATATGAACTTCAAATGGTTGTTTTGTTTTGTTCTGTCTGTCCTTTCGTGGCGTCCATGTGATGTTTCTTTTGTTTCTAATTTCGGGTATTTACATTCATAACTTTCCTTTCGGTGGGAATGTTTCGGCATTTTGAAAGCGATATGCGAATAATTACGAGCCTTCCATGTTTAATACCTCTGAGTTCGTGAGTAGTTAGTCTCGGGTTCTATGTATAGTTACCTCTGAGTTCTCGGACGCGATTTTTTTTTAAATCGTTTCGCGGAAATGGATTTGGGTTTTCCTTTCCTTTTCAATCGCAGGAAGACAGGGGACCTACTAATACAGATGATTTGCCTGTAGTGGTGGGAGGCCTGTGGTCCTTTTCTATTTGCCATTATTATTACGTCAATCGTTGAAGACGTCTTAACGGTTTCGTTATATTTGGAAGTTTTCCGGGGTTTTCCAACTCATTATGAGGATTTATATGGGAAGTTTGTTCAAATGACATTTGGACATCAGTTGTTTTATTCGGTAATAAGACAATTTGGGGTTTTATAACATTTATATTTTCTCGGGAATTTTTTTTTTTTTTTCTCCAGATTTGATGTTCTGGGATTTTTCCGGTTTTCATTCTCATTCTGAGGATTTATATGAAATGTTGGGCAGATTGTGTTGTTCAACAGTCGTTTTATTTTGTTCAGATAATTAATTTGATATAAAGATTATATATGGATTATAGTTTTACGAAGTACATTATCGTTCGGGATAATTATTTTAATACAGTTCTTGACGTCATATTTTATGATCGTTTAGTTGGGTGATTATCTGAGCAATTTTTATTTTATGTGTTTTTCGTGTTCATCTTCTTAAGCACTTCCCCTATCTTAGGGAAATTGCTTGACGAGCTTTTACATATGAATTAAAAGATTAATAATAATACAATTTCTTCTTACGTCAGATAGAAATTATCTCTGATTGTTAATTTCGATCATTACTTGCATATACCGTTGGCATTAATATTGAATTTTCTTATTAAGAATATACCTAATACATATTTTAGTGGATTACACACTGCATTTTTAATGTTTTGGCAGTTTTCAATTTCAATAAAATTTTGATTTTTATACATTGAATTAAAATTAATTCTTTGCCAAACTTATAATTTTAAATCAATTATCGGTAGTTTGATAACTTCGGTTTAATTTTACGTTGTAATATTCTTTGCGAATTCTTCTCTCATATATTCGGGATTGATAAGGTTTTGTATGCCTGAGTTTGTTTAATTACCTATTTAATTAAAAATTGAAATTTTCTGGTCATGATATATAGTCTGGGATAGGCTCGATTCTTCAAAAAAAAAAAAAAAAATTTTTTTTTATTGACAAAATTTTATTTTCAATTCTGCACTTTATCGCTGGCTAGCGTTTCTCATTTGTTGAGGACAAATGTTTGATAGTTTTCTCGTATTTGGAAAATTTTCTTTAGAAGGGTAGAAAGCGCCTAAAATTTGCTTTAATTTTGAATAACAATGTTTTTTCTTAATTGGTTCAATTCCTTGCTGATAAACCATAGTTAGGCAGTCGTAGCTGTAGAGAACATCAAGAAGATTGGACTCGTCATACAGTTTCTCAACATTCTGGTGGTTCAGCCTGTCACATTTGGGTTTCTTCATCAAGAAATGGACTTCCTCATCAAGTTTTGGTTTTCTTCATCAAGAAATGGACTACTTCTCATTTTGCAGTCTTACATTTTGGACCTCCACAAGTCAATATAGGGAACTCCAACTTACATTGATCTGCTTCTACATATTGCAGTCTTACATTTTCATGGACCTCTACTAGTCAAGAGAACGAGCGCCAACCTACTTTGTTCAGCATCAACATATGCAGCATTCGGGATGGATACCTCTTTAACCTGGTCTCAAGGGTTGTTGATGGCTTCTCCTCCTGATCATTTATAGAAATGGAACCTCATCAATGTTCCTGTTGCTGTACTAGGCGCCAGGAGGGCCTACATTTCCTGCTGGAAATGTTCTCTTTGGGGAGGGGGTAATGTAGCGATTCGTTCCCCATCCCTACACCTTGTTGCATGCACATCACTATCTGCAACTGACCATGTGACCAGCGAACGTTTCCGAGGGGGCATTGACGGCTTCACCCGGCAGTTTGGTTTTGAGAGACAGTTGGAGCAACACCCCTCTGCGGACGGAAGATGGCGTCTGGTTGCCGGACCTATAGATTTCTCCTTCGGACGAGTCATGCTGTTACCTTCAACGATGTACTTCACGTAACGTAGAATTAGCTTTATTATCTAGCATCATGGTTTATTTATAATTTAAATTGTTTTCTTATTCACCTAAAAATAAGATGGCGCTCAACCTTTTACCACATTCTTTTATAAGTAACTTTTAACTACCCACTTCTTTTAATATCAGAAATTACTTGATCATTGTCCCTTCGGGAGAATGACACGCCCTGTAGATTACATTCAACTTATTTTAAATTATGTTTGAGTGTTATTTAATAAATTTAATATCTCATGCTCTGGGTTTTAATTGCAACTAATTTCCTTTACACATCATCACATAGCATCATTTAATAAGTATGCTATATTTATGGAAGATACTAGTAATAATCCCCATTACAAAATGGCGCCCAACGTTTGATAGTACGCGATAACCCCTTACAAACTCTTAAGAAAATATTTGCATAAATAGCACTGTTGCAATCATAATTTACGTAGATAAGCTAGCCGATGAGTATCTATTTAGTCGTTTACAGAATAATATATATTTTCATCCGAAAGTGTATAATAAAATCCCTCCAGAATTAAATATTAAAACATACAAAATGTTCTACATCGGTTCAATAAAACTAAATGGTTGATTGCCTTGGGTAGTGGGGTCTGAAAAACTAATATATAATGTCACTTAAAAATATAAATTGTTTCCTATTAATGGCAATACAAAGTAAAAACTTATCATTTATAATATAATTGGCTGCATGTTCCTGTATCTGTGTGTAGGCACCTAGGTAGACTAAGATAGTTTTTTTTTTTTTTTTTTTTAAAGAAAGACAAACATTCCCGGGTTACGAATAACCCAACAATGTTTGAAAATCTCCTACTACCACCACAGAAAGCCGAAAATGTTGCTTGTGTTGTGATGGAGGATATGGCCAGCCGAGGAATCGAACACGCGACGCTCGGGTGGGACCCAAGTGCTATGCCCACTCAACCACTGACCAGTCGTTCCTAGCAACTGATTTTTGTTTATTGGAGGGGACCCCACCACTTTCCCAACGGCGTATTATAAGGAAAACAGACTTACAGCATTACTAAAAAAACCCCGTGAAAATTTTATTCAATTGACAAACGGCCGCGGATGTGAAAACATTACTAATTAAAAAAATTGTTCATTGAAAGAAATACATATTGTTTACACGGCCTGAGAGGGTAGTTTATCTCTGTTTTAACGATTGATGTCCGAAGGAAATTTGGAATTTTTTCAACGTATTTTAAATGTCTTGTATATTTCTTATTTTTGAAGATGTCGTAAAAGAAAATACCTGTATAGAAACTAGATAGAATTGCCTTTTAGATTTTTGTATCTGAAATATATAATCGTTTTTGAAAATTGCAGTATTTTAAGTTTCAACATGAAAAAATTTGAAAAAAAACGGCTGACTGTAAACATATTCTATTAAATGGTCGAAAAATTTTGGAAAATTCAAAATTTAAAAAATACACACCTCTTACTTTATAAATTTGGAAGAAAACTATCACTTCACTTTTTATCTCGTTCATACAATTAAAAAGGATTAAAAAAATATAACAATAATTCCGAAAAAATAACTGAAAAAATCTGATATCTTGGATTCATTTTTACGCAATTAATACGTCGATTTCTCGAATTTGTTTTTATTTACACATGCATGAGGCTTTTACATTATTAAATAATATTACTTTTATGGAAGTTTTATTAAATTCACGCAGAAAAGTGGTTAAAAAAATAAAATTTCAGAAATAACCTAAAACCTATCTTTAACGAAACTAAATCATCAACAAAACAATATTTAAAGGACTAAAACTGAAAAAAAGTAACGCTAGCATTGGTAGTTATGTTGAATTACACTAATATCAAAGTGAATTGATCATTTAAACGAAAATTATCTTCAAAAACATAAAAATTAACTGCAAATACAAGTGAACATTGTCAACCATTGTTTTACCGCGAAGTTTATAAAAGAAGATGGCCGCGCGTGTATGTGAGATTCAAGGGGACCAACATAAAAATCATAAAATACGTGATTGTGTTATTAGTAAAGATGTAAAAACACAGTGCACCGCGCAAGCAACAAATATGCAGTTGACCGCTCGTTAAGGCGTTTTGTTATTAGTAAGGCTGTTAGAGTGTAGACTTAGGATCTTAATAATATACAATAATGTACGCGAGTATGAGATGAACATTTATTAGGTTCTTTACAGGTTATAGAGCTACGTACTAACTAACGAGCTGTCGGTAGGGAAAGAGAGCGAGCAGATGCATACATCTTTTATACCGAGATCTGTTGTCTCGCTCTTACATTTCCAAAAAGCAGGCGTGCCACCCAAAACCTTTCTTACATCATGGTTTCCTTCTTCACCGCACACGTCAAGAATCTATTTTATTGAACGAAGCTACATTTATTTGAACGACTCTAGACCCTCCAATGTCCATGCATACGGGGTTAGAAAGCAGTATGCAAGTACTTACATTAACATAATACAAAACAATAATAAATCTGGCAGCCTGTAGAATAATTAATATAATAAGAGAGCTGCGTCCGGTTGAGGAAGCCTGGATAAGAGAAATAACGAAAAAGTAACGGTGATAATATAATGCAAGTATATACAATAACAACTGAGAGAAGAAAAAATGCGTAAAAAGAACATATACAGAGAAGGTATTCCACAAACCACCAGGCAGTCCCAATGACAATGTGCATGGGGATCGGCCCAACCGTAGAGGAAACCCGGACTCCGCGCCCTTTAGCCGACTCACCGATTTTGCCACGAAGAAATGCCATGATTTTTGTTTAGCTATTATTTACTTATTATTATCAATATGAATTTCTGAATTATTAACAGCTAGATTAGCGTTATTGGAAGAAAGCGATACCCAGAGCCGAAAAAGGTGTAGCCTGACAACGAAAAGAGCCGAATCCAACAGCCTACCTTGGCAATGATTTGGGAGTGTGCAAGGAAGAAGAAGAAAGATTAGCCTTAAAAATTCAAGATCATTTTAAATACAGAACAACAACAATCAATACCAGAACAACAACAATCAATACCTGTGACTAGTTCATATTAACTTGCTCCGTAGTAAAGCGTATTTTAAAATCTACAACGCTCAAATTAAAAAGTTACTTGGAGTGTTACGTGTTCGTACTACAAAGTTCTAAAATATTTTTATATCATTTGAGTGATTTAAAGTTCCTTCCGAATTTAATCAGCAAAACTATTAACAGTACAATTTGTTTTAACGCGGGTAGTACGAAAAAAACATTAATTCAAGATGCATTGCCGAGTGTGCTCAGTAACGCTACGTACTGATGAGTTAAAATTCACGTGTGCCGCATGCAAAGGCGCATTTCATTTGGCTTGCGGAGGTATTATTGAGAACACTTATCGTCGACTTAATCAAGAACGGCGATCACAACAAGTGTGCAAGCAATGCAATACAGCCAAGCCCGGCGCTGCTAGCCCGTTGCAGAAAATCAGTGATACTGAACCTTTGGAGCAGATTAAAAAAGTTACTGATATTAGTACAGCGCTCGCCGCTCAGACACCGACAAATCTAAAAGACATTCAAGATCTAGTGATGAACAAGACATCTAACCTGGAAAAAACCCAAAATGATATTCTAGACCAAAACAACAAAATACTTGAAAGTATTCAATTTATGAGTTCTCAATATGAGGATTTCATGGCTAAAATACGTGACATTGAACTAAAGAACGATGAACTCACTAAAAAGAACTCAACCTTGGAAGCGAGGATTTATGTCTTAGAAAAATGTGTGGACATGCAGGAAAGGGAACTCAAAGCGAACAACGAAAAGCGGCAACACGAAGAAAGGACCAATCCCAATTATTCCTTCATCTAGTGGGCCATCGGCCCCGGACGATTCGACAGAAGGTGCAAATCCATCAGCATCTCCGATAAATGAGGATCATCTTGGGAAATCTAACCCGGACGAAAAAAGAAGGAAAAGCAAACCAATAAAAAATAAAACTAAGCCACTGAAAGAACCAGTCAATTCTAAACACGTTGATGGTCAAGGTGAGTGGCAGGTGCAAACAAGAAAGCCGCGACATCGTACATCCCACATAATAACGGGCACTAAAAAAGAAACGGCGTTGCGAGCAATAGAGCGAAAGCATTATATCCACGCTTGGCGCTTTAGCCTAGATACCGATAGCACACAGGTGCACACATTTCTTAAAACCATTGATCCGGACTCCGAGTTTGATATTGTCTCATTGAAGGCAAAAGGGAATTACACTTCCTTCAAAATAGGTGTTCCGGAAGAAAAGAAAGATACATTCCTAGACGCTGCCAACTGGCCGGCAGGTATCGCTGTGTCTAAATTCAAATTTTTTTCATCATCAAATAAAGAAGGTGGCCCACAACCAGGTACATCTATACCTACTTAAAAATGGCAAAACTATCTTTGAAATACCAAAATGTTCGTGGTTTAAATACGAAAATAAGTGAATTTTCGAACAATGTTATTTCACAAAATACTGAAGTCATTGCTCTAACCGAAACATGGTTGCAAACCTCTGTATTCGATGCAGAGCTGTTGTCCACCAATCAGTACACAATACATCGCCGGGACCGAGAGGGGCAACGAGGAGGAGGGGTACTGCTCGCAATACGCACACCACTGGAATCAATAAGAGTAAGAGAGCTAGAAACAGATGGTGAACACCTCTGGGTAAAAGTCACTAAAGATAACTTTACTGTGTTTATATGTGTAGTATACTTTTACTGCACAGATGACAGTGAAAATAGACGTATTTTCTACGAACATTTAGATAATAAAGCCAACATATTATTAAATAAGAACATATTAATTTTGGGGGATTTCAATTTGAATAATAAACCCGAAGACGTTTTAACTGATTTTTCATATTTTACAAGCTCAAATGGACTGACTCAGTACAATAAAGTGAAGAACCGCAGCGACAATATCCTTGATCTTATCCTTAGCAACATTAATATGTGTGACGTGACGAGAAGCGAGGAACCATTGGTGATTGAAGACCAGCATCACCCGACGCTGGACATATCCGCGCGACTATCAAGAGAGGTTCGGTGCAGACGGCGATGCCGCCAAAACGTTCGCCGCGTCCCCCCCGGGCCCCCGCCTTCGTTCCTCAATTATAATTTCTACAAATTTAATTATAAGCGAGCAAACATAGAAATGTGCAATAATATTCTATCGCACTTTGATTGGACATTTTTGTACACCATAAAATCGGTGGACGAAGCAGTGAAATATTTATATAATGTATTGTTCAGTGTTTTTGAATTATGTATACCCATTAAGAAACCCAATATCACAAACGATGTATATCCGATATGGTTCAATAAGAGTATTATAGATAAATTGAAAAGAAAGGAAACGCTCCGGAAAAGATATCTATTGCACAAAAAGCAATCCGATTATCTACTATTTTCAGCGAGTAGATCCGAGCTAAAATATGAAATAAATTTTGCTAAAAAACAATATATGAAAAATGTTCAGAATGGGATCAAAGACGATATAAAGTTTTTCTGGGATTATATTAGGTCACAAAAAGTTAACCCAACCTCAACAACATGCTTGACTGAGGAAGGCGTAACTTTTACTAACCCTGACACAATTGCTAATAAGTTTGCTGACTATTTTCATTCCGTTTATAGTCAAGTAACCCCGAAACTTGAAACCAATTTCCCAACAGCATCACCCTGGAACGTTGGAGATATCTCACTCGGATTGACCAACATCCAGGAAATAGAAGCCTGTATCCGGAATATGCGACCTGACAAGGCTACTGGACCGGACAGTATTCCTCCTTCGATAATTATAAAAATCGCTCCAAATATCAGTGTATCCCTTGCTTACATATTTAATCTCTGCATCATATCATCCACGTTTCCACAGTGTTGGAAATTAACGAGGGTCAGACCTATTCACAAAACCGATGAAAAGACTGATGTCAGAAATTATAGACCAGTTGCAGTACTGTCAACAATTCCAAAAATTTTTGAAATGATTATCTGTGATAAAATCAGTCCGCAAATCGCGCCTTTCTTAAGAGAAAATCAACATGGCTTCTTACCGAGGAAATCAACGGTAACCAACTTACTCTCTTTTTCTCGACGGGTAGCAAAAGGCCTAGACTGTAGGCATCAGACGGACGTAATCTACACGGATTTCGCAAAGGCATTTGACCGAGTAGATCACGACGTTCTATTAAGAAAGATGCACAAAATAGGTTTTAATCAACCCTTACTGATATTTTTTGCATCATATTTAAAAGATAGAAGCCAGTATGTAAATGTAAATGGATACGACTCACATAAGTTCGTAGCTCTGTCAGGAATTCCTCAAGGATCGAATCTAGGTCCCATGTTATTCCTTATTCTAATAGATGACATTCAGGACTGCATACGTCATAGCTCATGTCTCCTATTCGCGGATGACATGAAACTGATGATGGAAATCGAATCAGAGGACGATTATTCCAAACTGCAGGCAGACCTCGATTCAATCATGAAATGGTCGTTAGAAAATAAACTTAATTTCAATATTAAAAAATGCGTCGTTATGACTTATAGTCGTTCACAAAATCCGTTATTATACCCGTATATAATGAATGGAGAAGTACTAACACGCGTAAATATCATCAAGGATCTTGGGGTGACCTTTGATCCCAGGCTGACATTTTCAAATCATATAGTGCAGCTTACTTCGGCTTGCTCCAAAATGCTTGGTTTTGTAATTAGAACTTGCAAACAATTCAGTAACATAGAAGCAATGACCGCCATGTTCAACGGAGTGGTCAGAAGCAAGCTGGAGTACGCTAGTACTGTATGGATACCTTATCAAATTAAATATATAAATATGATTGAACAAATTCAAAAAAAATTCCTAAGGTATGTTTACATGCGATCATTCGGAATATATCCGAAATTCATGCATCACGTGGAACTGCTAAAGGAGACAAATTATCAAAGCCTGGAGACCAGGCGTAATGCCGGACTCATGGTATTCCAATTAAAGTTAATAAAAAACCTTATTGATTGTCCGTATCTCCTGTCATGCTGTGGCTTATTTGTTCCTGACAAATACTGTCGAAATCGTAGCCACGACCTATTCTACATACCGCAGGGTCGGACAGATGTCATGGCTCAACACAGCATGACAAGAGGTATGACATTGCTTAATGCCCTACCAGCGGATATAGATGTGTTTGATATCACCATACCATCTTTTAAAAAGAATATATACATGTATTGTTAGTTGTTAAAATTAAAATTGTACTATAATTGGACTAACCTGTCTGTTGTACAATATAAAAAAAAAAAAAAAAAAAAAAAAAAAAAAAAAAAAAACATAGAAATAAGAGGCATCCCAGAAATCAAAGGAGAAAATCTGCAAGACGTTTTATTTAATATCTGCAAAACAACAAAGTCCTCCACTGATACAAAGGACATTGATGCCATTCATCGCGCCGCAAAAAAACACAACAATAGTCATCCGAGAGATATCATTGTCAAATTCAAAACGAACATAGCAAGAGAACACCTGTTAACAGACGTAAAAACTTTTAACAAAAACAAACAGAAGCTAGAAGACAAATTGAACACCTCAAACATCGGTATAGCTGGTTCCTGCTCACCGATCTTCATTTCAGAACAACTGACATTTCGCGGTAAACAGCTGTGGTACAAGACACGAACTGCGGCGAAGGAGAAACAATATCGCTTTGTTTGGACTAAACGGGGGCAGATCTATATTCGCAAAAACGAGGGTACTAATGCCAACCGGCGAAGGAGAAAAAAAATAATTAAATATATACATACATATTCATTGAATTCTTTTTTTGAAAAATAAATCCATACCATCTAAATAAATAACAAGTAATTGTCGACAACAGCACCTAGTCAAAATCACACCCAGGCATAATGGCAAATAACAATAAAGTCCAAACACGGTCAAAACAAACCGAAACTGATGCCGGTGGAGAGCTCTATGATAAATTTATAAAATATGTCGACAAAAAGATGGAGGAATTAAAGCAACAGCTGTTCAAAAAAATTGATGATGAGACGCTAAATGTAAGAAAAAATTTAGAATTTGATTTATCAGATATGAAAAAAAGTGTTGATCTTAGCCGTCAATATCTCATAAACATGACAGAAAAAATTAATGAAGCAAGCAAATCTCTGGAATTCGAAGATAGACAACATTTGAAAGAAAAAATAAAGAAACATGAACCGATTGTTATAATTAAACCCAAAAATCATGAACAAAAAAACACAAAGACACAAGAAGACATAAAGAACAATATAGATCCAGTTGATGTGGGCGTGGCCGGAATCAAAAATTTCAAAAAAGGATCTGTCATAGTGGAATTAAAGAACACAGAGGCAACAAAAAAGATCCAAAAAGAAGTTATCACTAAGCTTGGGGATAGGTATGATGTTGATATTCCTAAACTCAAGAACCCAACAGTAAAAGTGATAGGAATTACGGATAAATATACCGCTGAAGAAATTGAAAATAAAATAAGGATGCAAAATGAATATATAGATAAGGAAAATTCAAAAATATCAGTCAAATTTATAAAAGAAAATAAAAAAAGTAGTGGATATAATAACTTTACTGTATTCATAGAAGTAGATGGAAAAACACACTCTAAAATGTTAGAAGAAACGAAAATAAATATTGGATGGAATAGATGTGCTGTCTACGATCATCTCTCAGTTTTGAGGTGTTTCAACTGCAACGGATATAGACATAAAGCAGGTGATTGTAGAAATAAAAAAGCATGCGGAAGATGCTCTAATGCACACGATACGTCTGAATGTAAGGAAGATATTGACAAAATCAAGTGTGTGAATTGCAAACTCACAAATGATAAACTTTCATTACACTTAAATGATAACCACCATGCGTGGAGCAAGGAGTGTCCTATTTACAAAAGAAATATTGAATCGGAGAAGAGAAAAATTGATTTTTTAGGATAAAAAGAAAAGCAACCATATACTACTTAAACATTTCAAGTCTTTTGGCTCATGTAAATGAAATTGAAGTATTATTACAAGAACTCAAACCAGAAATTTTAATGTTAAGTGAAACGTGTATAACTAGTGATATTTACGATTCTGAAGTATCATTTATAGGATATTCAACTGTAAGATGCGATTCATTTAGTCGGCATACGGGAGGAGTTGTTATGATTATAAAAAATAGTATATCCTTTAAATTAATATCAAATGAGGTGTTTGATGAAAAAAATACTTGGATACTGGCAGTACAAATAAGAAAAAACTTGATAAAAGGAACATACGCTGTATTATATCACTCACCAAACCAAAGCCATTCAAAATTTTTGGATTTCTTCGAAAGTTGGTGTACTAAAAACATGAAAAATCAAGATTTATTTTATGTAACCGGTGACTTTAACATTGACATGAAAGCCACAAATCCCTGCAGTAATAGACTTCAAAGTTTAGTGAATAATCTAGGACTGAAACAACTTGTGACCAAACCAACTAGAATATCAAATACATCAGCAACCATTATTGATTTAGTAATAACAAATAATTTTTACTTGAATGTTAATGTTACGGATACTCCAAAAATATCAGACCACGAAAATATATTAACAATATTTGAAACGAGTATAATTAAAAATGAATCAAGGGAAATTACATATAGAGATAAAAGGAAATATGATCAAACAAACTTTTGTGAAACTTTACAAAATAGTATTTCTCAAGTTACCGAATCAAATGACCTAAACGACAAAGCAGAGAACTTCGTCAATATTTTGACTACAGCAGTCAATAAAATTATGCCAATGAAAGTGGTTAAGTTTAAAAACACGAATAAATGGTATTCAAAACCGTTACACAACCTTCAGCAACAAAGAGATAATGCATATAAAGCGGCAAAATTGGAACCATCAGACGAAAAATGGAATGCATATAAAAAAGTTCGTAATATTTACTCCAAACAAATTAAACAACATAAATGCGATTATTATAAGCAAAAATTAGAAACACAACAGAATGAACCAAGAAAACTTTGGATAACACTAAAAGAAATCATAAAGGGTAAACAAAAAGAAATTGTTAAGTCAATTGATTTCCCAGATGGAACTGAAGAAGAAGTAGAAAAGATAGCGACTAAATTTAACAAGCATTTTATTTCGAGCATAGATCTTATAATCGAAAGTATTCCACAACATCCTGAGAACCAACTAGACGAGCCTACACGCACCCATGAAGAATTTAAATTTAAAAATATAGATTTACCGTACTTGAAGAGGGTGTTGAGTAATATGAAGTCGAAGGAATCCCCAGATGGTATCACAATAAATATAATCAAAGACTCTATACATATTATTGGCGAATCGATGGTCCAAATTATCAATGAATCTTTGAATAGTGGAGTATTCCCCAAAACTTGGAAGACATCTGTAATAACTCCTATCCCGAAAATTGATAACCCAAAAAAATTTGACGACTATAGGCCGATCAATTGTTTACCCAAATATGAACAAATACTGGAACACATTGTAAAGGAGCAATTAACTGAATTTATTGAGGCCAAGCAGATATTAGTTCCACAACAATCTGGTTTTAGAAATAAATGTTCGTGTGAAACCGCTATTAACTATGTAGTAGATGAGTGGAAAAATTTTAGAGATAAAAAAAGTAAAATTATTGCAGTATTTCTAGACTTAAAGCGGGCATTTGAAACAATCGACAGAGATAGATTAATCAAAAAATTAAGTAACATTGGAATTAATGGTAAAGAAAGTAAGTGGTTTGCAGATTACCTATCAGAAAGAACACAAATAACAAAATATGGTGGTATAACATCTGAACCACATAGTACTAATAAAGGCGTTCCGCAGGGTTCTGTCTTAGGTCCATTGTTGTTCATTATATACATGAATGATATTATCAAAGTGTTAAAGCATTGTTCAATTAAACTATTTGCCGATGATACGTTGTTATACATAGCCAGTAAAAATTTACAGGACGCCATTGAAAAAATACAAATTGATTTAAATTATGTAGCGTTTTGGCTTCACCAAAACAAACTGAAACTGAATGTAGCGAAAACAAAGTTTTTAATTGTGGATAGCCTAGGTGGAAACGAGCAGGCAATACTAAAAATTGATAACGAAAGCATAGAAAGGGTTAACAGTATTAAATATCTGGGTGTAATATTGGATGATAAATTGAAATTCGACGAACATTTAGAATACATAACAAAGAAAATTGCTAAAAAAGTTGGATTCCTAAAAAGGATCAGAAATAACTTGGATCTGAAGACAGCGTGCCTTGTTTATAATTCTATTGTAACTCCGCATTTAAATTATTGTTCTAGTGTTTTATTCTTATGTAACGAAGCCCAAAATAATAAACTACAGGTTATACAAAATAGGGGGATGAGGATGATTTTAAAATGCAACATTTTTACTAGAGTTAAAATTATGTTACAAAATTTAAATATGATGACTACAAAACAACATATAATATATAATACATTAACAATGATTTACAAACTTAAAAATAATATGCTCCCAAATTATCTGCAGAATACTATTGTGTTTCAAGAAAATGTTCACAATTATCCTACGAGAAGACGCGGAGACTTTAGGCTTCCCAAAACTAAACTTTCGTGCACACAAAATAGCGCATTTTATAAAGGGCAAAAACTATATAACAGTCTGCCAAATGTTGTAAAGGAAGCCTCAAGTCTCAGCACTTTTCGAGGGATATGTGCATTATATGTAAAAAATAGTTTTTGATTATTTACCAATGTTATTCTCATATCTTATTCTTTTATAATGTATTTTTGTCTAGCTATCTTTTTTATTTAGTATTCTTTTTTAAAATGTATTTGTAAATGTTACTGTACATACTTGTTAATTGTATTTTTTTATATTTTCCCACTAGATGTATGAAAATATTTACGTACATCTAAATAAAAATTTCAAAAACAAAAAAAAAACAAATTATTATCTCCGACGAAAGCAAATTGGCTGCGCTTTGATAACTTTGATAAATTTGAACTAATGGCTATTCTTTCGAGGTATGTCTTGACCCGTGAATTTATGTCTCGCCCTCATATTTATATTTGTATTTGTATCATTTACTACCCTTCTGGAATTAACTTGATATCACGCAGTTTCTGCTACCTTATTATTATTATTGTTTTTGCCTCCTGCTATCTCTATCATAGTGCTACATCTAATTACTTTATTTATACTATATTATTGTATATTACTCATATTCGTATAATTTACTACAGTTCTGGATTTCATTTGATATCACGCAGTTCCTGCTTCCTTTTTGTTTTTAATTCTTGTTATCTCATTCATCAAACCACATCTAACCATATCGCTTATACTTTTTTATTTATTTTAAGCACACTTACCACTATAACTTCATTTGAATTCGCATTTATTCACATTTTACTCGGGAACCAACTTCTATACAACACACAACCAACACATACTTATGATTCAATTACATTTTGATACTGGAAATGATTCCGGTATAGATCTTAACAAGAATGTTATTGATGATCTGAACAATCTAAATAACTACAAATGGTGCGCTTACAACGTTAAAATTATACACCAAAATATTAGAAGCATTTCTAATATTGACGATTTTTTAGTTTTTCTGGATCAATTCAATTACCAATTTGATGTTATAATTTTATCGGAATGTTGGCTTAATAAAGATTACACCTCAAAAGTCATTCGCAATTACTCTGAACACCACACAAACATATATCTCAATAAGTCTAGCGGGATTGTTGTCTACATCAAAGACGGACTTCAATGTCAAGTTGATGAAATATTCTTATCACAAGCCAACTGCCTAAAAATTGTACTGAATAATAACTTATGCATTTTTGCAATCTACAGATCACCCTCTTTTCAAAATATTGACACTTTTCTGAGTTCACTCCAATTAATTATTAACAGCTCAAAAAAAATAGAACAACAAATAATTATAGGCGACCTCAACATCAATACGATTAACGAATATCACCGCCAATCCAACGATTACTTATGTTTGCTAACAGAAAATGGATTCATTCAGACAATTATGAGCCCCACTCGTGAGCAGGGCAGGAGTAAATCTTGTCTCGACCACATCAATGTCAAAAAAATTAACCATGTTGACTCATTTGTCATTCACTCTACAATCTCAGATCACTACACAACAGCACTCTGCCTCAAAAACACACCTCCTAATCCTGCTAAAATTAAACACGTTGCAAGAATAAATTACAATAACTTAATTGAGGACTTGAGCTCAGAAAACTGGCAAAATGTTCTAGACCAAACTGATGCCGACTCATCAATGAACGAATTTATCACTAAATTACATTTATATATATCTAAACATTCAAGCAATAAACTTATACCACACAAGCAAATAAAACTCACGCCTTGGATCACCCCTGGCCTTATCAAATCAATTAACATTAGGAACCAACTTCATGCGAAGGCGAATAGGTGCCCTGAAAATATCATAGTACAAGCTCATTACAAAAAGTATAGGAACCTTTGCAAAAAACTAATAAAATCGGCGAAAGAAAATTATTTTAAAAAATTCATTTACGATAATAACTGTACTCCAAAACGTTTATGGGAAGCATTTCGCAACATAACTAAAACAAAAATAAATAAATCTTCAGATATTAAATCATTGAACATCAATAACGTGAACACCTCAGACCCAAAAATCATTGCGAATTTTGCCAATAATTATTTCACGTCAGTGGGAGTCACACTTGCAAAAAAAATTCTCAAAAATCTTAATACAACAGAATCCGATCTCGCTAAGTTAACAATCTCTAATTTCGGTCATAAATTAGACAATATACAAACAACTTCAAATGAAGTCATGAAAATAATTGACGATCTCAAGTCATCGAATGCTTGTGGTCCTGATAACGTCTCATCAATTCTGCTAAAAAGTATCAAATCCTTCATAGCAACTCCAATAGCCTATATTTCCAATCTAAGCTTCGATTCAGGAAAATTTCCAAATCATTTAAAACGCTCTATCGTTATACTGCTTCACAAAAATGGAGATAAATCGCAGATACACAATTACCGGCCAATTTCTTTGCTCAATTCTGTCTCGAAAATTATTGAGAAAATTGTGAAGAATCGTCTCAGTCACTACCTTGAAAAAAATAACATCCTTTCCAATAGACAGTACGGCTTCAGACCAGGATTGAGCACTGAAAATGCCATTACAAACCTGACGAAATTCATCTCCAACAATATCGATAGAGGAAGAAAATGCGTTGCAATCTTCTTGGATCTAGCCAAAGCGTTCGATACTATCTCACACAAAATTCTCTTAAAAAAACTACAGCGCATCGGTATTCAGGGTCAGCTACTAAAGTGGCTGGGTAGTTATCTGGAAAATAGGAGCCAAAGAGTGAATATTAACGATACTCTAAGCGATCCAGCTGATATTAACTTTGGTGTACCTCAAGGAAGCACTCTAGGACCACTTTTATTCAATATCTATATAAATGAATTATGTAACAGTTCATTTGCCGATCACATTATCACCTTTGCCGATGACACAGTATTATTATTTGAAGGAAAAAATTGGAATGAAGTTCATAATAATTCAGAAATTGGTATTAACAAAGTAAAAGCATGGCTGGATAATAATCTTCTCACTCTCAACACTGACAAAACTAAATTCATCCGCTTCAGTGCAACTCAAGCGGGACAACCAAGAGAAACTCACAGAATTATTATACACCATTGTAATGACCCAAACACTTGCAATTGCAATACCTTAGAATATGTGAATAGCATAAAATATCTAGGAATTATCGTAGACAAGAACCTGAGATGGAATGAACATATCGACGCAACTTCCACAAAGGTCAGAAAACTCACGCATCTTTTCATGGCTATTAGAAATATTCTCAGAGCAAAAGATCATCTGAAACTAATGTACTATGCCATGTGCAACTCATTACTTGAATATGCATCTTTAGGATGGGGAGGATGTACCAAATCAACTCTGGACCCCTTAGCCAAAGCACAGAAATCATTACTAAGGGTCATCCTTAAAAAACCATACAGATACCCCAGTAATGATTTATTCAAAGAGATAGGAGTTTTGGATGTTAGGCAACTATTCATAAGAAAAGTTATATTGTACACAAAAAAATATCGTCACCTCTTCCACTCAGTAGAACATTACCACAACACCCGACATGCAGGTAGGAATCCAATAGTTCCACTTACTACTATGACATCCCTTGCTCAAAGACAATATTCTTACCTAGGTCCAAAAATGTACAACCTTATACCCGGTTCTTGGAAATTGAAAAGTGCAAGCGTCCTGCGTAAATTAGTGAATGATTGGATTCTGAACTTAGGGAGAGTCGAAAGTGAACGTATGTTGTATAACTGGTAAACAAAATCACATAACTTTCCTTTTCACTAGACCAAAATTCCTTCCACACTACATTGAGTTCTGATATTGTTCCGCAATCATAGACATCAGAATTCAAGATATATTCATATGTCAGTGTTCGCAATGTTTCGACATCCTTTCTGATTTTTTATACATGGGAATCATGGTTATGCGCCCCTGAAGCCTGTCTGCTCTGTCTCCGTGTAGGTACATCAATGCTGTAAAGCGAATCACACACCTACACGTCGCACGCTAACTCCGTGTGTAACTTGGTACCTACCTTACAACGGTAAGGATTCATGATTTATAATAAATAAATAATACCTTTATAACACAACATGTATGGCGTACGAAGTAATGCAGCAACTTCACCAAAGTAGCACTAAATTAGGTACTATTTTATTTTTATTCATAGTTTATATTTCTATCTATATTTATAGTTATTGTTTTTATATTTTAGCAGGAGTACCTAGTTCAAGACATGAGCGCGGTGTATATTCATATTGTCGTACTATCATGTGTATTCACGTATATTCTATCACGTATATGCATATTGTCGTAAAATCATATAGATTATTACATTCATAAATTATAGCTAATATTTTAAATTTTACTGTTCCTCCTATAAGTGTACTATGTATTAATAGTTCAAAATACTAAACCACATAACCTAACGTAATTTCATATATTTATGTTGTAAATCTTTTGTAATTCCTCCATCATGTTATCAGGTATATGTTACTCTTTTCAATACTATTAACTTACTTATCTCATACTCTGTAAATCTGAATGAATGAAATATTACCAGGTTAATTCGGTAAATCCGATTATAATATATGCTACCAGACCTTTTCTACTTTGTCACAAAAAATGTATGTGTACTTATATTTATATATGTTATATACATTCTCTTTATTACACAGTTTCAGTTACATTAGTTTCAGAGTAAAAAAAAAAAAATTTTTTTTTTGTATTTGTTATGTAATTATGTATCTGCATTTCAGGAATAATATTAATATGAACTAAACATGTCAATTTGTCTGTCCTGGAACGGGAAACTTTCCTAGTTGGACAGGCAAAGCTTTTCAAATTATAATTTGTACTTTCTTTTGTATCTATAATAAATAAATAAATAAATAAAATAAATAAAACATCCATTTGAATTAAGATTTGGTTTTGTTGATGACAATGCAATCTATCAACTTTGGTGGCAATCATGCACACGCACGCGGACATTTATTCATGTATACTGTTACGTTATTTATGTTTTTGTTCTACTTATAGGTATGTTAATTTAATTACGTGCGCGTAATTTAATTAGTTAATTTAATATAATAGTTAATAATAGTTAATAAATAGTTAATAATAGTTAATTTAATAACGCTCCGTATGCGCGTTCCGAAGCATCGCAGAATCCGTGTAATTCTGAATATTCTTTAATAGTAGGTACATGTCTAGGTACCGAGAGTAGATTGATATCTTTCAACTGATGTTGAAAGTTGAGCCATGAGTGTTGAATATGACTTGGAACGTCGGAGTCCCAGTCAATTTTTAATTGCCATAGATCCTGAATGAACAATTTTGCAGTGATATTTATTGGAGCAATGAGACCTAGAGGGTCAAATAGTTTTGCTATTTGTGACAAGAGATTTCTTTTTGTAATCGATGAATTGACAGATACTGTATTATGTTGATATCTAAGTGTATCCAGAGTAGAATTCCAACTCAGACCAAGTGTTTTGGAACCATCATGCGTAGGTCTGGGTGTGGTTCTCTCCAGATAGCTGCAGTCAGGTTGTAAGGTTGAGCTGCTTTATAGGCTTCCTTCTGTTCCACACCATGGAACCGTACAATGAGTGATAGAGTTTGAGGTAGTTTGTAGTAAAAACACTTGTGTTTGTGATACTGGATGTTTGTAACTATTTATTCTGATGAATAAATTTTACAGAGTGGTTTGTCTGAACACTTGACTGATGACAATAATTGAGACTAATTAAAGTAACAGAAATGAACGACGGTGTGCTAAACAAGCAGAGTTTAGACGAGGATAGAGAGAGACTGTTTGTAAGATTGATAATGTTTTCAAGAGAAGAAGAATAATGACAACAAGCGTCAAAACACGCCATTCTATAGACACAGAAAAGTGAAAGTTTATGCGCCACAGACAACAAAGAGTTTTAGATAAAACATTTTATGGCGATATGTGAGTAAAAGGTGGCATAGACGCGAAAGTTTAATATAAAGGGCTCTACACATCGAGATTTAAATGAATGATAAGGAAATGTTCAGTGCTACATGAATTTAAATATAAAATAGGACAATCACAACACACAACATCCAACAAATGGCACTGTGGCGACACATCATTATTAGCTTCGCCATCAAAAGAACATACGAGAAACATCTCCTAATATTCACGCCCATCGGCAAACCTACTTGCCTAGGTACCTTCGTACCTATACTGGCCGCGATGTACTTTCTCGCCTCCCGTGCCAGCCCGACGATAATAATATCGCCCCCGCCTAGAAAGGTCTCGAGACAGCACCGTACAATATCTGTACGGCGCCGAATATTCTCGTCAACTGCCGAAGTGGCTCGTATTACCTACCGCGAGGTAGTTACTCTACCGCGGCTATATAAGCAGCTGATCGCTCGCCCGCTGCAGTTCAGTCTCACATTAATCGTCGGCCAACATCTCAACATGTAATCAGTGCTCCTGCATGGTATCGCTACGCTCCAGGGCAGCTTCCTCGAGGTCCATCACCACGTCTCAGCTACAAGGCCCATCGTGTCTTCAGCTCCTGAGAACAGCTACATCCCGCGACTTATAAGGATTGAAATTGGAGGACCCACCACTTACCCGCCCTGGTATAGGTAACAGATGGTTACCCCTTCAAGGCTCTTGCAAGGACTCTAATTTTTTTGGTAAAAACGACTCTACATTTGAAAACGAAACTAAACCTCCAATGTCCCTGCATACGTTGTTAGTAAGCAGCATGCAAGTGCTTAGCGGGAAATACAGATACAATATGTGTGAGTAAGACAAAATATAGACAAGACAGTAGGACATGTTGGTGAAAGTTCATGAGGTGGCAAGCGCTGGGTGATTGTATCCAGCGTATCCTACAAGCACCTGTTTCGGAGGAAGACACAGTTGATAAGTAATAAAGGCATGGCAAACGGTTGGCAGTCCTCTCCAATCGATTGGCAGTCCCAGCAAGAATGCGCATGACGTTCGGTCTAGTAGTGAACGACACTCAGCTTCCGCGCCCCTTAGCCGGTAACTTATAAGGATTGACGCACCTTCAGCCAAAGGATCAGCTCACCACTTCATGGCACCCCGAAGCCCCTCCGTGCTTCGCTGCCATGGAAACACGCTCCGCCTCGCCAGGACTACCTGCTGGTGGCTCAGCTCACCGAGCCACACACCGTTCATCTCCGCGATTCAAAGCGTCGAGCAACGGCCTGGAAGATAGGTCATCTCCACCGCCATGGTGTCGAGCAACTCGCTGACCTTCACCACTCCATCTTCATCACACCGTGCGCCTGCAGAATCTCATCACGGCACCCGGCATTACATCATGTTACCGCTTTACCGACCCACGCTACGTAGCCCAATAAACGACTGGCTCATACTTCGACCCGACGCCTTTTATTTCTCGTTCTGTCTCCCGCTCCCTCAGCACGTATTGTGCCACATATATGCGAAAATAAATAAATTTCTCTGAAATTCGTCGACATGACAGCAGTTGATTATCAAAATAAATGTCAATCTGATCAACTCAGGACTTGGCCCGGTTGGTAGCGTGATACCTATCACTGGGTAGGAATGTTCAATCTTCAGATAAATCAACTTTATTTTATTTTTTATGTTTTTGCCTTCGGCCTTATGTCAATAGCACAAAGCCCAGGATTAGAATTAGAATGAGTTATACACTTAAAATATGGCGTTATAAAATACGATGTACCGTCGATAACTTGCTACCCGAAAATCTCAATGTGATTGGATCAAAGTTAAAAAGTTAGGTGTTCCAGAGACAAAGGACGGAATACTTATTAAATAATATATTTCTCAATCGAGGTAGCAACTGTAATTCTCTTACCTAATTCCTCACATAATAACAAAGGTCCAACATAAATTCATACCATGTCAAACATTTAGTTTTAAAAATATTTTCCGGAATTTTACTAAATATTTTGTTTTGAAAAGCCACTCATAATAATGTGTCACAAGGTATCTAGTAAACAATTTGTTTTAACGATTAATACTAATTGTTTGAAGTTTGAAGAAAGGTTAATAACAATATTCATAACCCTAGGAAAGCTCGACTTGGAAGGACATGGAAGATAGTGATCACCGGAGAGGCTTTTTTACAATAAGTCTGTTGAACAAGGGAGTTTGGAAAACTTATTTCTTTCTGAGCTAGAAGCGGCGAGGACTCTCCAAGGGTCTTAGAACCGACGATAAATACCCAAATTGTGGTAAAGCCAAAAAGGCTCAATACGAAAATGTTACTAGAATCCTTTCAGAAATTCTTCCTTTCCGTAGAAACCATTTATCTCAGATATTCATCGCACTAACAATCCTTATAAATACAAGATTAATTGCCAAATGGGGTTGATGTAATACAATATCGAAATGCAGACAAAATTTTCATAGATTGACAAAAGCACACAACAGTTTCTGTTTTTTTTTTTTCCAGAAACTTATCAGTGAGTACATGCAACGAGATCTAAAGCATGCGAACCCAAACCACCCATGAAAGCATCATGCACATCCCATGTTTTATCCTTTATTTTCATTCTAACCCTTTAAATCAGTACTCTATTAGTACTCTATTGCCAACTGAACTTATCAGACTAATAACCCTGTGATACGCACATTACAATGGTTCAGAGACATGATCACATTCCTTCTCCAATCTAATGGCATCCAATCCTTATCTAAACTCTGGTTAAGGCTCCGCAACCGGGTTCGAAAGGAAGAAGATGAAGAGATACGAAACTACGAATGTTAGAGGAGCGCGCTAACATTTACCGCGACAAAATCGATGAGATGCGAAAATGTTTAATAAAATACGACTCGTTTAAAATAGAGCAAAAATCTCGCGGGGTAAAGTATCATTTAAAGAAACATTGTGATGTTTTTCACAAATATATTTTATAAGATAATAGAAACAGACTTGTTTTTAATATTTGGAGCATACTTTGCGATTTTTTTCTATCGAGGGAATTTCGTATAATTTGCGTTTCGGTGCGGGCTTCATCTAGATATTATCTTCAAAAATAACAAATATTTTTTAAGCTTAAAAACTTCAAATGTTTAAGAGAGATATGTGAGAAATCGGTAGAAATTCGGGTTGCGGGGCCTTAAAAAGTTTGCACAGTCATGTATGTGACAATAAGGAACTCCAGTGAAAAATATTATGTCTTTAAAAAAACATGTTTATACAGACCAATAAACGCTGACTCTGAATATGAGTTTTATTTAATAATATTAAACGCAGAGTTTTAAAAAAATTATTAAAAGGTCCATTTTTAATCGGGTCGTAAAAACACGCCGTCAAGTTGGCATTATTGAAATTTTAGTGGTGACGTCACTGTTCGACGTGTCGTCACCGTAAAGTCATTGTATGGGAATGTATGATATGACGCAAGCCATCGCATTAATTTATTCGTGTATTTACATACTGTTTATAGAAATTTTATTGTTGTGTTTATTGAAACATTATTTAGGCCTAAATAATGTTTAAAAAATAAAGGTATCTCTTATTAGTTTATCTCTATTGTGGCGACACATCATTATTATCATCGCCATCAAAAGAACATTCGAGAAACATCTAATATCCGCGCGCATCGGCAAACCTACTTGCCTAGGTACCTTCGTACCTATACTGGCCGCGATGTACTTTCTCGCCTCCCGTGCCAGCCCGACGATAATAATATCGCCCCGCCTAGAAAGGTCTCGAGACAGCACCGTACAATATCTGTACGGCGCCGAATATTCTCGAAGTGGCTCGTATTACCTACCGCGAGGTAGTTACTCTACCGCGCCTATATAAGCAGCCGATCGCTCGCCCGCTGCAGTTCAGTCCAGTTTAGTCTCACATTAATCGTCGGTCAACATCTCAACATGTAACAAGTGCTCCTGCATGGCACACATCCAGGGCAGCTTCCCGAGGTCCACCATCACGTCTCAGCTACAAGGCCCATCGTGTCTTCAGCTCCTGAGATCAGCTACATCCCGCGACTTATAAGGTTTGACGCACCTTCAGCCAAGGGATCAGCTCACCACTTCATGGCACCCCGAAGCCTCACCGTGCTTCGCTGCCATGGAAACGCGCTCCGCCTCGCCAGGACTACCTGCTGGTGGCTCAGCTCACCGAGCCACACACCGTTTACCTCCGCGACTTAAAGCGTCGAGCAACGGCCTGGAATATAGGTCATCTCCACCGCCATGGTGTCGAGCAACGCGCTGGCCTTCACCACACCATCTCCACCTCCGTGCGCCTGCAGCATCATCTACGGCACTCCGCATTACATCTTGTTACCGACCACCGACCATCTGCTACGTAGCCCAATAAACGTCTGACTCACACATCGACTGCACGCCTTTCATTTCTCTCTACCGATCCGGCCCGCTCCCTCACTATTATTGAAAATATTCAAAAACTAGTATGCACAAAAAAATAGTAATGCTCCTCTAGGGAGAATACTTCGAACAACGGAATTCAAAATGGCGGCAGTCGATCAGCTAATCACCCGATCCTATAGTAATTTTTCAGGAGTGACGACGTCACACGATTCACTATATATACGGTGGTTTTCGAGAGGTCTTGAAAAATTAAAACTTTGAACTCTAAAAATAAAAATAAAAATGCAGATTCATTCAAAAAACATAAAAAATGGACTGGAGTTTTCTTTTGTACAATTGCCTAGGTATCTCCTTAAAGTATTCAGCAGTAATATTGTCAAAAACAACTGCTATAAATGCTGATTTTGGAAAATTCAAACCACCACCATTCAAAGATACCTGATTCGCTTTGAAATCACTGCAAATCATTCTCGGGTTGCTGCCAAAAACCTACTCAAAATATTTCGTCTAACTCTTTTTTCAGTGAACTTGCGGCAACATTTGAAACCGTGCAGGTATATTTAAAAGTCGAGATCCGAAGGCCACGGATTGAAATCCAGGCTGAATTGTGTAATATAATAATACTAGCCTTTTCCCGCGGCTTTGCTTGCATGGTATTAGGGGATTCCTACTCAGCCTCCTCCACCTTTCCTCTCTCCACTCCACTCCCCCGTCAAACTCCCTCCCCCTCCACCCACCCCTCTCCCTCCACCCACCCCTCCCCCCACTCCACTCCCCCCATCAACTCCACTCCCCCTTACCCCTCCACCCATCCCTCCCCCCACTCCTCCCCCCCTCAACCTTCCCTCTCCCGACTCCACTCATCCATCAACCCCCCTCTCCCTTCCACTCCTACTCCACCCTCCCTCCCCCACTCCATACCCTCCCCACTTCACCTCCCCCTACCTTCCTCCACCCCACCCCTTCCTCTTCCTTCCCTCCCCCCCTCTCCCAACCCACTCCGCCTCCTCCACCTTCCCTCTCTCCACTCCATTCCCCCCATCAACCCCCTCCCCCTCTCCCTCCACCTACCCCTCCCCTCACCCCCTACCCCTCCACATTCCCTCTCCCCACACCACTCCCCCCATCAACCCCCTTCCCTCCACCCCCTACATCCTTCCCCTTTTCCCTTCCTTCCCTCCCCCCTTTCCCTCCCCTAACCCCCTCCCCCCTCCCCACTCCCCCTTTTCACCTCTCGCATTCCACACATTCATTCCCGATACAATCAGTTTTCAAACTGCTAGCGTGCCACCTATTATCATTTTTTATACAAATTTCATAAGGCCAGAACTCAACGGTAGTTTCATACAAAATAACAAACAAAAAAAATAATTATCCAATTTGGTGCAGTCGTTTGGGTTTATGGCGTACATACTCGTACATTTCGGTAATTCATTTTTAAAGGTATTATTAAGTACGACGCCAACGAAGCACTCTTTTTAGGTGAATTGCCTAATTATAAAAAAAAAAAAACATCGTTTCCGAGGCGACAATTGGTTGACGTTTGCAGAAAATCGATTTTGTTATTGACGGAAAACATATGGTAAATAATTTCATAACGCCTGAGATTATTCATAACGCCAGAGCTTACCAATATATATATAGCAGATCGTGCGAATAATGTAGCTTTCTATTAGTAAAAGAATTTTTACAGTCCATTCAGTAGTTTTTGTTTGAAAGAGTAACAAACATACATCCATACAAACTGTCACCTTTATAATATTATAATTATAATAGGATTTATAATATTAATAGGATTATAATAAATGATACGAATAAATTCAATCTGCAAACTTCACTCACCATAACTAGACAAAATAGTACTAAAAAATGTAGTGCTGTTATATAAATCAACTATTTTATATTTTTACACATAAAAATAAAGTTAACAATCAAACACAAGCACGTAAGAATCTCACCTTGTACTATTTTTTTTTAACTTAAAGAGTAAAACCCCACATTGTAATCAATATATATTATAAAAGAAAGTCCAAAAAAACGTGCGGAACGCAAAAACTCCGAAACGAGTGCCTGTACGATCAAGATAGTTATATGGTATGGTAGATCTCTATCCCCCCTAGGGAATAAGGGTATTCGTTTTTACCTAAAGTGCTTGCTTTTGAAGATATAAGGGCTGAAAGTTCTAAGAAGACTCTATAAACTTCAAGAAGAGACTGTAAGATTCCGGAAACTTCTAGAAAATTCGATAAGACTCTGGAATGTTCTGGAAGAAGAAATGGAGGAGTATGTCAGCGAGTCTAGAAGGTTCTGGAAGGTTCAAGAAGGTGCGATAAAGCTGTAAAAAGTTCTGAAAGGAGTGGAGGAGTGTGTCGGTGTGTCTAGAAGGTTCAGGACAATTCTAGAAAATTCCACAAAGCTGTAGGAAGTTCTAGAAGGTTCAATAAAGCCGTGCAAAGTTCTGGAAGGAGTGGCGGAGTAAGTCTGTGAGTCTAGAAGGATCTGATGGTTCACAATGCTAAGAAAATTGTGTATGGAGAAAGTTCTAGAAGGTTCGGTAGAGCTATACAAAGTTCTGAAAGGAAAGGAGGAGTGTGTCGGTGAGTCTAGAAGGTTCCAGAATATTCCAGAAGGTTCCATAATGCTGTGAAAGTTCTAGAAGGTTCTATAGGGCTGTACAAAGGTCAAGAAATAGTGGCAGAGTATGTCGGTGAGTCTAGATGGTTCCGGAAAGTTCTAGAAGGTTTGATAAGGCTGTAGAAAGTTCTGAAAGGAGTGGAGCAGTGTGTCGGTATGTCTAGAAGGTCTCGGAATATTCTAGCAGGTTCCATAAAGCTGTAGGAAGTTCTAGAAGGTTCGATAGGGCTATACAAAGTTCTGGAAGGAGTGGCGGAGTATGTCGGTGGGTCTAGAAGGTTCCGGAAAGTTCTAGAAGGTTCGATAAAGCTGTACAAAGTTCTGAAAGGAATGGTGGATTATGTCGGTGGGTTTAGAAGTTTCCAGAAAGCTCTAGAAGGTTCGATAAATCTGTAAAAAGTTCTAGAAGGTTCCGTAAAGCTGCAGAAAGTTCTGATAGGAGTGGAAGAGTGTGTCGGTGTGTCTAGAAGGTTCTGAAAAATTCTAGAAGGTTCCATAAATCTGTAGGAAGTTCTAGACGATTCACAAAGTTCTGGAAGGTGTGGCGGAGTATGTCGGTGAGTCTAGAAGGTTCCGGAAAGTACTAGAAGGTTTGATAAAGCTGTAGAAAATTCTAGAAGGGGTGGAGGAGTGTGTGAGTGTGTGTAGAAGGTTCCGGAAAATTCATGAAGATTCCACAAAGCTGTAGGAAGTTTTAGAAGGTTCGAAAATTCCACCATTCCTTCGAGAAAATTCTGGAAGGAATGGTGGAATATGTCGGTGGGTTTGGAAGTTTCCGGAATGTTCTAGAAGGTTCGATAAAACTGTAGAAGTTCTAGAAGGTTCCGTAAAGCTGTAGAAAGTTCTGATATGAGTGGAGGAGTATGTCGGTGTGTCTAGAAGGTCCCGAAAAATTCTAGAAGGTTCCATAAAGCTGTACAAAGTACTGAAAGGAGTGGCGGAGTATGTCGGTGAATATAGAAGGTTCCGAAAAGATCTAAAAGGATCTATAGAAAGAAAGAAAAATAGAGCTATAGAAAATTTTGGAAGGAGTGGCGGAGTATGTTCTTGAGTCTAGAAGGTTCTGAAAAGTTCTAGAAAGCTCGATAAAGCTCTAGAAAGTTTTGAAAGGAGCGATGGAGTGTGTTGGTGATTCTAGAAGGTTCTAGATAGTTCTGAAAGCCTCCCTAATACTCTAGGATGTTACGGAAGGAGAAAATTCTAGAAGCTTCAGAAATGAGTGGCGGATAGAATATCTAGAAGCTTCTGGAAAGTTTGGATAATCTTTGTCTTCAATATACATTATTAAAAAAGTGTTCAATGTGCATGCCGCTAAAACTCAAAGACGAGTCCTGGTATGATAACAGGAGTTATATTGTGTGATAGCCCTCTATCCCACATACATGAAGAAAGTTATAGGTTTTACCTGAAGGGTGTGCTTTTAAAGATAAAAGGGCTGGAAGTCTTGCCCCTTGAAATTTCCTACAGTTCATAACATTCCAGAGTATTCTTGAGCAATCCAACACACTCCGGAATATATTTAGGAATATACCGGAATATTCCAGATCATTGTGGAACATTCCAGAACACTCCTAAATGTTGTGGAATGATCTGGAACATTTGAATTTTTTATGGGGCTACTTATATGGGGTATATAAAGCAAGATCCGTCGTGGATTCGAACGTCAATTCAATCTCACATCAACTCCCTGAGCGAAGCCGGAAACCCAGTCAGAGTATTTCAGAGCATTCCACAATGTTCCAGAACATACCGAAACATTCTGGAAAATTGTGGAAAGTTCGGGAATAGGGATTCGAGAACATCAATGTGAAACATTTCAGAACACTCTCGAATGTTGTCCTGAGCGAAGCCGGGTAACCCAGCTACTATTTAATAAAATGAAGACAATATTAGCAAAACTCAATCGAAAATCTGAAAACACGAAAATCAGAAAAAGATGCTATCACATGTAGGACTCGATCCCAGGAACTCAGGGATAAATTTCATCCATTTTATTTTTAATACGCGATACCTGTTGACTTTTCTGCAAGTCCAGGATTTGTTTTTATTTTTGACTTGGCTGAGAAAAACCTCAAATTATAATATTTTAAGAAATATGGGCTCAAGTCCTATATGTGACCGGATCTTTTTCTGATTTTTGATTGAGTTTCGCTAATATTATCTTCATTTAATTACATGAATTAGATCAATACCTCTAACAACATCAGACATTATTTATAACATCCACCACTTGGAGATTCCATTATTTCTAGCTGCACATTGAGAGATATTATTTGAAGATCTTAAAGGCGAAGCAAACTCACCAAACATACTCGTCGTGGTAAGAAGCTTACAAAATGTATAAGCTTCTTATATATTTAATGAACTAGGCGAACTTGAAGTTTTATTTGACTCTGAAGAAGCAAGACATTTAATACTATTCATTCTGAAGTCGCTCGTACTTCTGCAAAGCTTTGTTACATGTTCAGCAAATACCCTTTTCATCAACATTAATTTCATATTATGAATTATTCTATTAGTATCATAACCTAACACCAAAGTTTGATAAATCGTTCGATGGATAATACGGCTATGAGACTTCAAAACAACCAATTGGTAGAGCTTATGTACATACAACATCTTTTGCGTTGGAAGCATTCATGAAACGAAATTAAATTATTTTGTATCATGTTTTCTTTCAATAAAAGAAATATGTCATTAAAAACTTTTTTTTTTGTCATTCGTAAAGATATAATGAGATTTGTTCATATGAAGCGGATACTTTGTGATGTGACATTATTAATTTAAAATAAAACAATAACTTTGTAACACCACTTTTATTTTTTATACTTTATACCGACCGGGTTTCGCTACAACCGTAGCTTCATCAGTATAATACGGCAGTATAATACCCTACTAGCATTAGGTTACATGTGTGTTATAATATATAATTTACCAAAAATGGCGATCAAACAAATCGCAATAAATAACGGTTACAACCCAAATCTAGTCAACAACATTCTAAATAAAAAAATTTAAAAAATTATCCACAAGTAAATTTTTATACAACAGTCCACCTCATAATAATAATATACCAAGTAATAATAATCAACCTCAATGGCGTAGAATCAATAATTTTTCTCAAAAAAGTGTTAAAAATCTCCCATCAGAAATCAAACCAGCATTTTACACTAATAATAATATAGGCAAACTTTTAATGAACGGTAAGGAGAAGGATGATAGTCTTTCTCACTCGGGAATTTATTCACTTTAATGCAGCGACTGCCCAGTTTTTTATATTGGTAAAACAGCACGCAACATAAATACTCGTGTCAAAGAACATTTTAGATGTTTACAAAGCTCTAGATTTTCAGAATTTGCAAACCACTTGATCGAAAAAGACCATGAATTTGACAAAAACTCCGGCGCCAAACTTATTCATAAAAACAATATCGGTATAAGGTTGGACAATTTAGAGGCACTTGAACTTAGGAAAGCCATAAACACTAATAGTAAGGTAGTTAATAACCAACTGAATTTAAATAAAAGTCCCATACTAATATTGTTCCTTATTGATAAAGAACACGCCCGTTCCCTTCCCAATTCTCCATTTATGCCTTCTTCCTCCTTCACTTGACGAGTCCAGCCCAATTTAGGTAAATCATACATTATAACACACATGTAACCTAATGTTAGTAGAGTATTATACTGCCCTGATGAAGCGACGGTTGTAGTGAAACCCGGTCGGCATTAAGTGTAAAAAATAAAAGTGGTCACAAAGTTATTGTTTTATTTTAAATTAAAATATAATGAGTAATCCGCGTGACCTAAGGCTAAAACACTACTTTAGATTAATCTTTATTACGAATCGGTTTACATTATAAACACAAATAATATGTTTTCGTTATTTTTCATTATGTTTTGGAGTGTTATGCCGCGTTGCGCTATCTCCTTCTTTAGTCTATGTTACGGACAGCGTTGCAGTGTCCATCATCAGGGCAGATCCGGCTGATCCGGTAGATGTGATATGATTTAAACGATTGTTAAGTCCCACTTTTAGTACTTTGTAAAGTAGCTATTTTCTACGTGTATTAGCAAGATGGTTAGGTTGAATAAATGAAGTGCTATCTACTATTTAGATAGCAGTTTGCATGGGAGGCTGTAAGTGGCAGATGCCAGCCAATTTCATCTCACCTCCGCTCACCACAAATCAACTTTGATTCGAATGGAACCTTGGACGCCAATCTTCGACTATACAGTCGAAGAATGTCAATTTGCGGCAAGCATGAGACTCACCCTTCACGGCGTGGGCATTCTTAATGTAACATCCCTGGAAAGGAGTGGGGTGCTGGGCTATTGCCATTAAAACCCACTTTTAAATGAACATAAGCACAGTATATTGTTTAAAGGAATACTGGTAATAAATGGCATATAAAAAGGACTCACCCGGAACCTTGAATCAATCTAATTCTAACTATCTACCAATTTACCCCCCCCCCCGGACTGCAGCTGCGAGTAGGAGGCCCTTGTGGCCTCTCCCGGAGACGCCTGGTGTGA
Organism: Limnephilus marmoratus; assembly: GCA_917880885.1. NCBI lineage: Eukaryota > Metazoa > Arthropoda > Insecta > Trichoptera > Limnephilidae > Limnephilus > Limnephilus marmoratus. The sequence continues at coordinate 1,987,912 of OU862918.1, read as the reverse complement.
ATTCCTACCGATTGGGAGGCCCAAACTCTCTCCATCAATCGGTAAAACTCCGCTCGACTATGACAGGCGGAATCCCATGACCCTCCGCGGGATGCCGATCCTCCTGCTTCCTCTCCTGGCCTCGGCTCTGGAGCCGAACGATCACCAATGGTGGGGACCCATGAACCTCTCCTGACTACCGGTCCTATCGCAAATGGTGGCGATACTCTTGCTCCTTTACGGCGCGAGTTCTCAAAAATGGCGAGCACCATGGGATTGTCGGCCGCGGGAAAATGATTATTGCCAGCGTAAACTACTTTATACCGACAGGATGGCTCTGCTCACTCCCGATTACAATTTGTGAGCCCGGCCACAATAACATGCCGCCGAATTATTCCCGACTCGATTCAACACGATCTCACTCGCGATTTTGAGGGTTTTACTTTGAAAACCATTAATAAGATTTCACTAAAAATCAATTGTCGCCCGCGTATACTTTCTTAAATTCTTTTTTCGTATAATTAGCACATTTTACTCCCAATGTGTGACTCGTCGATTCCAAAGCGAGCCGCTCTCCTCGCTTCAAAATCAAAGTGTGCGGAACCGGAACAACGCCCTCTCGCGCCTCTATAGACAACAAAATCCTGAGAGTGTCGCCAACATTATCATTTTTTTTAAAGTACTTGACGGAATGATACATTTTTAAGAATTGCTTCATAACACGATTTTAATTTTTAACTGAACACGATGACACGTAATTGTACTTAATTGGTAGATAAGCGAAAACAATGTAATTACGGGTAGAAATACAGTTTTGGATAATGGTTCAAGGATGAATGCCAGATACCAATACTCTGTAAATGTTTCAAACAATGAATACATAAATTTAAGCAAAAGAAATACACATTTCCAATAAAGAAATATAAACTTATTAAATTAGTTTGGCACCGACTTCATCGTTTGTCTGATATAATTTATAATTTTTATAATTAAAAGTTCATTGAACTTGATTAATTTTAAGAACCACGCAGACATAGAATTTCAAATCAAGCACTCATGCACCGACAACCATAATTATTATGTTAAGAACATTTCCTGTGATTTTTCACGGGCTGATGAAACATAAATTAAAAACCAGATGAAAAACTGTAACTTTGTATTCGATGGACCTACCTACAATACTTGTAACAATACGTCGCCGTCATGTCAGTTTGCTTTCCATTTGAAATGCTGGGCCAAAATCGTAGCACAACTACAGATAAAATACCGCACGCGCGGGGTTTAAAAATCGGTTTAAAATCCGAAACGCTCGCGCTGTCGGAATAAAACAGAAATACTGTCAGGAGATCACGCTTCGAAACAGACTAAATTACAACTGCAATGTTTATATGTTGAGAGTGGATTTGACATATTTAAAAGCTCTCCCTTTTGGGCTCTGACAATAACGTTTTTTTATTAAAAATTGTTAGAGATGCTCTATGCTAAAAAAATCAGAATGTGCAATTCATACGCGGTAGAAGTGAAACCTTCAGAAAACTAAAGTAGACAAGAGTGGGGAGGTTAAATCCTATAGATGTTCGTGTGTGTCTCTTTTTAGTGTCGCTTTTCGTTTCATCGAGTTTCAAATCACAACGGTGCTTTTACTTCAAGCATGAAAAGACATTATTCACGTCGACTTTATAGGTCTTGGAAATCAAAATCGCAACACCCAGATTGACTATTATAGGAATCATAAGTATATTTAAACAACTATTCGTAAGTTGCCTGACAGAACCACGAAATAATCATGTGTACATAGGTATAATTTATTCCTGGCTAGTTTTATAAATGACCCATCGATCTACACTTACTAAATTTTTTATGTGAATACCTCACAAGAGTCTCAGCTACCGCCGTCTGAAGCCAGTGAGACTATGGTATCTCCAATTAGGGTATGTTGTGAGGCTGAAGGTAAGTGGGGAGTACCGGGCTGTTCAAATATGGTCACCAAACACGGCTAAAGTAATTTCAAGCAATGTTTCAATTCTGAATGGTGGTCTTATACCAGGGCGATTCTGAGACTATCTTCCACTTAGGACATTACATTTAAAGGTTTACAATATAATTTTCATCAGGGCCTATGTAATATTCGGGGATGCTGAAGGGAAATGATGAAGATGAAGTTCTGGGAAGGAAAAAGGTCGCCACTGACCTTGTACTTTTTGATTTTAGATATCTTAACCCGCGCTCTGTCTCTCTTATGTTTGTCTGACAATGATAACGCCATTCCATTTGAATTTTATACTAGTGCCACCAAAGCCTCGATTGGACTGTTCATGAAATACGCCCACAAGGCATCTCATCTTTTATTATTTATTGTTGAACGAAAATCTGCAATGCAAACATAACCACGTACTATAATATGGTAAACATGGGCCTATTAATACGCCAATGTTATAAAACCCACGAGAAAATATAAAAGTAACATACAAAACCAACAATACGAATCCTTGGAAGCCGATTTTCTGGCTTCACCGCCTTTTAACTGGGAAACGCAAAATACGACCCGCATAAATCCCACACACATAGTAATACGCCACACGTAAAAAGGTTAAAATGCATTATACCTATAATGATATAAGTAAATATTTTATGTGGAAGATTTTTGTACTGGGGTTGGTTTGCTTTATGAATTTTTTATGTGGGAGGAAGTAATCGTTCAACGAGCTCACCTTTTTGCGGGAAATATAATTTTATTTGAATAAGGTTATATGGATATGTAAGGAAAGGAAGCGGTATTGTGGCGGGCGCCGGTATTTTCTTGCTCAGTATAGCGAAGCCTGCTTTATTGGCCTTTGTAATGCAAAGCTGACTCACGCAAAGAAGTTGATGGGATGAATTAAGATGTGGACTTGTGCGCTGATTTTCATTTTCACGATATTCATTTTTTTATACTTTCTACTAAAAATAACGCGTTGGATGCATATCTTTATATTGCTGGAACAAAACTAGAGAAGGTACAGAGTATCGTTTACTTGTGCTGCAGTGTAAATGATAGATGGGATCCTTCACTTGAAATCAAATGCCGCATTGAGCAATCTCGTGCAACTTTTATCCGCATGAAAAAGATGTTCTGCAGTCATGATCTCAACCTTGGATTAGGAATGCGAATGTTCAGATGCTACGAATTTTCGATGTTATTTTGTGGAATGGAAACATTGACTAAAGAACTAATTAGGCGACTTGAGGCATTCGAGATGTGGATCTATAGAAGAATACTTAAAATAAGCTGGATGGACAGGGTTACGAATGAAGATGTTATGGTTCGGAAGAATAAAGAAAAAGAAGTTATCAAAACTATAAAAATCTGAAAACTTCAATATCTTGGACATGTGATGAAAAACTCAGAGAAGTAGGAGATCTTACATTTCATAATGCAGGGAAAAATTGCCGGAACAGGGGCCCTGGAAGAATGAGAACCTCATGACTGAAAAACCGGAGACAGTAGTTTGGTCAATCTACGGTTGAGCTGTTCCGGGCCACAGTAAACAAAGTTCGCATAGCCAACGTCCGTTGAACGGACAGGGCACAAGAAGAAGATGATAATTTCTATCCTGATGTACAACATAATATAAAACACAATGATTTCAATGCAGGCGCGCAACACTTGCCCTGACAAAAGTCGCTCTTGTGCGTCAGGCCAAAGTAATCATTAACAAACGATTTGTTTTTTAACTTGATAATAACTATACCTGGCGGTTGCTTCGTTCCTTTCCTGTAATTCGTGGTTCAGTTCGCGTAATACAGGTTATAACTTAAATGTGTATATTTCGTATGTAAACATAAATTTATTGATTAAGAGCGTTTAACCAGCCAGCGGACGAAAATCCACATTTCGTCGACAGTTGTTCTTACGATCGTGCAGGGCGGTTACAATGAGAAAGATTATTTACTCTCTGTACCAGCTTTTTAAAATTATAACTCAATGTCGATTTTATTTATTTCCAAATTTGCTTTAATTTATACCTACATCCAAAAATGCTGAATGGCGTGATGATAAAACTATTGAAATAATGTACTTTTGGTAATTATTTTTTAATTATAAGTATTTATCATTTTTCAATAATGTCTAAGTTCAATAATAATGTTAAAAAATCTGAAATATATTAGTTTGTAAGTACGCAAATAAATACACAAACGGACCAATTTTCGTCAAGAAACACATCTCCGTATATATTTTTTAATGATTTTATTGAAACAAAAATTAAAATTCTAATTCATGCGATACTCAGATAATGTATTGATTTATTTTACTGCATGACTATATCATTTGAAATGGGTGTGGTGTAATACAAAATCTTTTTTGAAAATTTATAAATCTGCCAATGACCTATGGTATAACCTTATTATACTAAAAATAAACATTTTTTCGAAAAATTTAAAACATGCGAATTCTAGATAAAAGAACAATCTTTCGAAATACATTTATATTTTTTTGTGGAAAAGAGTCAATACTGATTTAAAAATGACATATTACCGGTTGTCTCTGGTAATACCCTCTTAAATGGATTTGCTCTCTGAAACGCGTTACGACCGTCTCCAATCTAGGGAAATGATACTCTTACAGTCACAGCTTTTAAAATTAACATTGACAGTCCATACCACTTGGAATGTTATAAACTATTCGTAACGAACAACTACCGGCAGGGTTGTCACCACGACTTGCTCTGTATTCCACAAGGCAGAACGGACGTTCTGGGCCAGCGTAGCATGACAATAGGTATGGTGCTACTAAAAGTCTCTTGACATTTTCAACATTGGCCTTGAACGTTTCACGAGTCATTTTAGGCAAGAACTCTATAATATGTATTAATATAATTTTTTTTCATTTTAAGTTATGTATACTCGTATATCACGTGTTCTGTAATAGGATCACATCTATCTGAAATGCACATTAAGCAAAAAAATATGAGACGTTAAAAATTTCGTGTCTTGACAAAAACACAAAACCATATTAAATATTATTTTATGTAAAATAAATATATAAGTTTGTTTTTTTTATTTTTTTTTTTATTTTTATTATTATGTAATCAATAATTTTATTATTAAATTATCAAAAACAATTTATTTTTAAACAAGTTCTGCTATGTAAATATAATTACGCGTTACAGCTGTTTCGCCTTTCTGAAGGCCTAATCAAACTGTGGCTGTGGCTTTCAGTAGGCGAAACAGCTGTCACGCGTAATAATAATTACACAGCAGAACTTGTTTAAAAATAAACTATTTTTATTAATTTAATAATAATATTATCTTTTAATATATAAAACAAAGTCGGATTGGTTACACTATTTATAACTCGATATCGGCTGGACCGATTTTGATGATCTTTGATTTGTTGGATTTGTCTCCGCCCCGGATAACAGAATAACTGTTAAAACATTGCAAAAATTCACGAAAAAGAAAGTTGTGAAGAAAAATATTTTTTTCATACATTTTTTATGGAACGAATTCTCATATTTTGAAAGAATTGCAGCTACATTGTAATGGGTATATTATTTAACTGCGCGTGAATTCCAAAAATTCAAAAGGGCAAATGTCAATGCGCTAATTGTTTTGCTTTTGTTCTTAATCATATAATGCTGCCCCTCTTTCTTACACACTAAATGTAAATAGTCGAAAATGAGACAAACGGTGAACGTATGTCTCTGCACCCCTTCAAAGGAATAGTACAAAAAAGCTTTTTTTTTACGTAAGCTCCACTCAGGACCTATGTCTCATCTTAGGGGATGCTGTGTGGAGGGTCTTTTTAAGAAAGGGTAGGATAGGAAGTTCTGGGAAGGAAAACGGCATGGGTATGAATCTGGAGGTCAATGTATCCGGGAGTGAATCCATCCCTCCAACTGCGGTGCAAGGCCATTGATTTGACCGGAATTCACCTTTTACCTTGACCTTTCCAGCCGGACTCTTTCGACCCATTGGTCGAGAGAATCCGGCTGGAAAAGTCAAAAGGTCTCCAACCAGTCTATCTCGATCCGGCCCGCCACGCAGCATGTGGGCAGACGCATCCTCAACCAAGACCCACACAAAAGTCACCCCATGAACCCGGGCACCCCTGCTTAATCACCAAACGTAGCGAACCACTTGGGGTGACCTATGGCAGAGGTGTTGGTTATCCAATAAATGGTTCCCGGGGCGGCGGCACCCGTACTCGCTTCTTTTAGAAAATTCCCGTAAGTAAGTGGAAAATTAATAAAATCACAAAAAATATAAATCCGTACACAACGCCATCTCTTATACTGACAAAAACAAAACACGGACAGTTGGGCTTCGATAATTGTTTCATTATGTAATTTTAAACATAATAAAAAAAAACTTTTTTTTTTTTTTACATGAGCTCCACACAGGGAAATTGTTTTCCTCAGGGCCTATGTCTTCTTTGGGGATGCTGTGTGGAGGGTTTTTTTAAGGAAAGGAAGGAGAGGAGAGTTCTGGGAAGGAAAAGGGTTTAAGGGGTGGGTAGGAATCTGGGGTTCAGTGTGTCTTGGTCATCCGCCTCCAAGACCTAGACAAACCTCACCCCATGATTAACCTCACCTCAAACTTAATTCAATTCAACAGTTATAGATTCTGAGGCGGTACGAAGTTCGTCGGGTCAGCTAGTTGATTATATAATAAAAAAATTAAAATTAAAATGGAGTTCTACAAATTAAACTTGATAACAATAATTTCAAACATTGTTGGGTTATTCGTAACCCGGGAATGTTTGCCTTTCTTTTAAAGAAAAAAAAAAAATATATATATATATATAAGTTTGTATTTGTTTTTAAAACGTTCAGTCCATACAGTTAAAAATAGTTAAAATAATAAAATAAAATAATATTTCTTATGTCAGCGCACGGGTCTCATTCATCTCAAATTACCCTTGCTTTATGACGTACAATGAAGATCCCCGACCCTCGAAATTCCGGAACGGAGTTACCAAGCGCCAAGCGCATAGAACCTCCGTGAGGTACGAGGCCCATTACCCAGATCCGGCCTCCGAGGGGTTTGATTATATCAAATAATAAATATGAAAAGGGAGTCGTTTGCCGACCAGTTGCATTATATATTTATTATTTTATAACTCCGAGTAGCCCACGTGTGGAGATACAAAAGTGTATTCATAGCATTACTGGTATTTGTTTGACTAGACTGACAACATTTTCCAGTCCATTATTTTTTTCATTCCAGTGTATTACCCAACTAATATTTATAGAACTAATTGTGGAAATATCACCGACGGAATTTTATCTCAAACGACTATAAGTACATTTCATTTCATGTGCCTGCGCTGGGCAGCAAGGCGTCAAACCACATAAAGTAAAATTTTCGAAGGTCACAGTATAAAATTATTTGTAAAAATGTAGGGTGTGCTGGTTTTTATTGAAAAAATAATTACAGACAAGCACACATGACACAACAGAGTAGGAATAAATTATGCTTTGTGCTACGGATTAAAAAATTAAAATCCTCCGCCGCGTCTGTCTGTCTGTTCGCGATAAACTCAGAAACTATGTACTCAACGGATTTTCATGCGGTTTTCACCTATACATGAAGTGATTAATGAGGAAGGTTTAAGTATATAATTTGTCAAGATTTTGTGTAAATTGGTTGAAATATACAATTAAAGGAGAATGTCTTATGTGGTGGTCCAGCGGGCCAGTAAGTGTTGATTTGTATGGAAATGAATAGATGGCGATGTGATTTAAAAGGTTGGGTAACATCCAATAGATGGCGTTGTGTTTCGTTAGCCACGACAAAGCGTGGCCGGGTCAGCTAGTATCTCTTCATATTATAAATGAAAGTCCTCCGCCGCGATCGTCTGTCTGTCTTCGATAAACTCAAAAATAGATAGAATGACTCCTTAGGTATATAATTTGTGAAGGTTTTTTTGTAAATTGGATGAAATTTGTAATATATAAAAGAGAACGTCTGAACGCGGTGGACGAGTGGGCTGGCCAGCGGGTGGTGTGGTTTTATTTGTATGCAAATCTACAGTTTCATGCCGAGGTTGATGAAATTTTGCACCTATTCCTCGTGTATGTGCACAATATTATATAAAATTACACAAAATTGTCATTTTTAGTAATGTAATAACCTAAAGAAATATCGACATGAAGTAACGCGTAAGATCGATTATTAATATGAGAGTAAGGAATGTATCGGGAGCATCTCCTACCCTTTTCCTATATTCATCTTCCCCTCTTCTTCCTATAACCAAAATAAATTTATTAAATAATGTTAAATCTTCATTTCCATATACTTTAGCATAATAAACTTCCGTGGTATATATATTTATCACTGTATATTATGTAAAAGCTGTTTGTTTCTTACACATAAATAAATAAATAATTTTCTCGACTCAACTATCCAAATCAATTTATCACGCCATGTCTTCCTCAGGTGTCCTCGACTTCTCCTACTATTCACATTTGCGTCATATATTCTCCTAACACATTCGTTCTACATGCCCAAACCATCTGAGCGTCCCTTTACATTTTGTTTCTTGCATTCTTTGCGGATCTCCACATTTCTTACACGATCATTCATGGTTTTACCACAAATTCGCCCCAGGGATCTCATTTCTTCAGCAATCAGTCTACTTTAATCCTTTCTCGGCTTAGGCTTATTAGGATAGGTACTGGTACTCCATTGTGGACTGCTTCGCTTCTTTGAACATTTTTTTGTTAGATACCTTATTTATCATTCTTTCAATATTTCTATCAGCCTTCCCATTTCTAGTGCACATACTACCAAGATACACAAACCCTTCCACTTGCTCCAAATCATTTACAACTAAATTGCAGAATTTCTCTTTCAAACACCGTGATTTTAGACTTACATTCATCATTAATACATTCTTCACACACACATTTCCTTTCTACTCAATTTCGCTTCCAATCCCATCTCCATCAATTCTTGCATACAACGGAGAGCAAATTATAAAATGGTTTAAGGCTACCTTAATAAAAAGAATTCTTTACCTAATAAATAATACTAACCTGTTTTGAATATCACATGTTTTGTAAAAGCTTTTATGAGCGAATAATATAAATGAATTATTAAGTAAAATTATTTTCAATTACTGTGTGCATTGAACAGATACCACTTAATGCCTATAATACATTAGTGTCCACTTAGTGCATCTCACAGCTTTCTCAGACCGCTTCCTCACCTTAACCGCAGACACTTTGGTACATCCCCTCCCCCCCACTGCTCCCACTTCTCCGCACCAACATTCTCTTCCTTCTCTAGCTCCCATGCCTTGTTATGCTTCACCGTTCCTGCTTCACTAAACTCTCTGGATCTGGGACCAGAGTAAGCACGTTATACTTTAAAAAATATTTAAATTTGACAAATTACTCATCGTTTCCGCATCACCTTTCCTGTGCGTCCCCGTTCCCCTATAGCGTCCCTTTCCTACATAGCTTTATACATTATAGCCTATATGTTATTCTGATGTATGAGCTATATTATTGTAAAGTTTCATTCAAATCCATTCAGTACTTTTTGCCTGAAAGAGTAACAAACACACTAATTCATACAAAATTTCACGTTTGCAAAATTAGTAAAAAGATTTTTGTCAAGCCTTTCAACAACAGTTTTTAGTTTTCAGGTGCGTTCAGGAATATTCTATTTATTTATTTTTTACTGCAAAGCGTAAATCCGTTGAATTTCAGACAAAATTGGCCCGAGGCCTATAGGGTTAAGTGAACGACTTTTTAGATTTAAAAACAATATTTTTATTTTATTTACTTTTGTGCATGGCAGTAAAATAAATTGAAAAGTCTCAATCAATACCATTTTTCATAAAAAAAATATATTTTTTCATTGAAAAATTATAATGAAATAAACAAAAACAATAGCAAAGATTTTTTATATTATTTGCTTTCGTAAAGGGAAACATTTGAACATTTACTGGCGTAGGTATAATAAACTACTTTTAAAAAGTTTCTAAAATTGCGGGATGTACCTATAACATTCGATGTAAAGTTGTGTCGGTGATTCAACGAAATATTGTATGTGCAAGCATTTCTTGAAAGAATTGAGTTTTCAAAACTATGTGTGTTTACGGGCGCAAACAAACACTCATACTTATACTTTACAGCATAACGTAGCAAGGTACAGCACAAATTTCTAAGATTTATTAACTTCAAGCTAAATATTCCAATTCAAAATATTAACTTTGTCTTTTTGATGAAACAATTCAAGTTAATTATGCAGTCAGACAAGCGGATCATCTCTGACATTGTACTATTAAATAAAATCATTAATAATTGCATTGGCAACCCTGAAATTCTCGAAAAAATAAAATTTTACGTACCGACCAGAAATACGAGGCAAAGTGCTACCTTCTTCTGTGACAATTTTAAAACAAATTATGATGCTCATTCACCTATAAATAGATTATATCATTTTGGCAATAAATTTGGGAATATTGTAGACATGTTTGCAGATTAGTTATAAAACGAAGTCTTTATAATTACTTTAATGAAATGTATGGTTTTAATTTTAATTAATTTTATTTTTTACTATCAATTTAATCATTAAATTAATAGTAAAAAAATAAAATTAATTAATTTAATCATTTTAAATTGTGTACTACGTACCTGCCTAACTATTATTATCTATCTTTGTAAAAGCCCACTAGGGCGTAAATAAATAAATAACTAGCAAAAGGGGAATTTTCCTAAAATAATTAAATTACCGCTGTCTATGAACGAGCAGATTATGAATTATTTTAAGCATATTTCTTGGCTGCTATATTTACATATGATTGATTTAAATTGCAATCTAGATAGTGTCATGTAAGATGGGATCCAGTTGGTAGTTTATCTACCTTCAAGTTGGCATTTTTCCGGTAAGATAAAACGCCTCCCGCGGGAGGCCGCCCGCGCCCGGAACTTTCAAGATGTCCTCGGGTTCGAGACAAGTTTCAGAAAGGAGCCGATACATTTAGCGTGTAACGGACACTTGTGTCGAGTGGGGAAAATGTCCAAAACTTTTCAGGAAATCTTATGGCGTATCTTCGGGAAGACGGTATGCAGTTTGCAACTTCTGAAAAACTACACATAACAGGGGTGGACGTTGAGGAAAAAATACCATCGAGGATTTAGTAAATATATTAGACTTTTTTATTTATTTGAACACAGCACAAGAGAACCAACCTCCTATCACCAGTGGAAATTTCATTTAACATATTATCTGTCACTGTTATTGGTTTGTGCAAGATTGGAACGTTGATGCGTGCTGTTGATACTGGATGATTGACGCTGCAAAAATTACAATCATAATATTTTTATAATAAACATAGCAAAATTATTTTTTAACGTTTTTCATTTTCTCACAAATAATTGCTCAAGTTGTATCTAAAATCATGAAACATAAAATTAAATAACCATCACGCCGTTTCCTCGCAGGGGTAGGCAGAGAGGACGGACCGCCAAACAACTCGATCTTGGCACACAGTCTTTTCCTTACTCACATTCATACATCGTCTCATACATACTCCTCATTGTTCTGACTTTTGACATGTCCCGACTCAAGTATCTGATTCACTTGATCGTGCCATGTCTTCCTCGGGCGTCCCCGACGACTTCTTCTTCCATTCACATTTGCGTCACATATTCTCCTTTTTTTTACATGAGCTCCGCACAGGAGGCCCTGAGGAAAATAATTTCCCTCAGGGCCTATGTCATCTTTGAGGATGCTGTGTGGAGGGTTTTTTTAAGGAAAGGAAGGAGAGGAGAGTTCTGGGATGGAAAAGGGTTTAAGGGGTGGGTAGGAATCTGGGGTTCAGTATGTCCTGGTCATCCGCCTCCAAGACCTAGACAAACCTCACCCCATGAACACGGGCACCCCTGTTAAATCACCAAACGTAGCGAACCACTTGGGGTGACCTACGGCAGAGGTGTTGGTTATCCAATAAAGGTTCCCGGGGCGGCGGTACCCGTTCCCACCTCCCAAATTGAACCTCTCCTCTCACTCTCACCTCTCAGCATTCAGTTTACTTTCATCCTTCCTCTGCCAGTTCCATGCCTCACTGCCATACATCAGGGTAAGTACCAGGACTCCATTGTGGACTGCTAGCTTCGCTTCTTTTAACAGTTTTTTATTAGCGCCAACGGCATTCAGTCCTCCATTAATGGAGTTACCTGCATTTACCCTTATTTCAATATCTCTATCAGTTTTCATGAAACATTAAAATCTTTAGTGGCCAATATCTTAAAAAATAAAGTAGCTCATATCCGTATTATATTTGATTAAAAAAATATTTTTTTTAGTTTGGTTGGGAATTTTGAACTCAAATCCAAAATTAAGATTTGTTTGAAACGGGCCGGGACGGGCTACGCAAATGTTGATCCTAACATTTACAGGGAGTTTGTTGAACATGTTAAAACCTTTATAATAAATATTGTATTGTGTTCCCGATAAATTTGTGTCAGGCCGCCTAAAATCCTTACAGTTTCTCGTAGGATAGTAATGAACTGTACTTCAAATACTAACATTGTTCAACTAATAATTTTGTAACATCTTATTTTTTAACTTATAAATAAATACTACGGCATTAAAATCATTTATTTATTATTTATTAATTTTCGGGAAATCGACAGTTTACATTTATTTCAGTTTGTACATTGTATTAAATAGCCAAAATAAAACCAATTACGGATTTCTTACTTGTGACTTTACTTCTACTGCAACAGCATAATAAGAATAAGTAAATCTAATATATAAAATTCTCGTGTCACGGTGTTTGTTACCATACTCCTCCGAAACGGCTGGACCAATTTTGATGAAATTTTGTGTGCTTCTCTGGTAGGTCTGAGAATCGACCAACATCTATTTTTCATACCCCTAAAAGTAAAGGGTGTTCCACTCCGAAGAAAATTATTTTCCCCATACATTTTGTATGGAACGAATTCTCCTATTTTGAAAGAACTGCAGCAATATTGTAAGGGGTATAATATTGAACTGTGAACCGGGGGAGGGGGGAGGGGGAGGGGGGAGGGGGAGGGGGGAGGGGGAGGGGAGAGGGGGGAAAGGAACTCAGGAAGGGGGGTTAGCGGGACGGGGGAAGGGGAGAAGTGGAGTGGGGAGAGGGAGAGGGAACGCGAGAGGGGAAAGGATACGCAGAGAGAAACAATTTAGATCAAGGTACGGTAAAAATCTGAAAATTCTGACAGTCACAGACATATATATAATGGAGTTATGCATGTTAGTGCGATCATCTACAGAAAATTTCCCACTAAAAAACTCAACACATAAATACGCTACAAGGCTCACAGAAAACTTACTAATACCAAAAGCAAACAAAACAATATTCCAAAAAGGACCATACTACATGGCCATTAAAGTATATAACAACCTTCCACATAACATCAAACAAATACAAGATACACACAAATTCAAATCGTCACTAAACACTTTCCTTGTTAATAAATGTCACTACACGTTGAGTGAATACCTCACGTAAATGAAACGCCTATTTTTATTGGTATATATATTTGTATTTTTTTTTTTTTTTTTTTCATTGGTATATTGTTATTTTATCTGTATAAACATTGTAATTATAATAAAACAAAGAATATTGTATAAACACTGTAATTAAATAAATGTGGTTAGCTGGAAGAAATGGGGTCTACCCATAAGCTACACCTTTTGTAATTTTCATTTTACAATAAATATTTTTTGATTTTGATTTTGATTTATACGCAGGGAGAAACAATTTAGATCAATTCAGCTAATAAGTTGACAACAGTTTTTGATTCTGAGGCGGTACGAAGTTCGCCGGATCAGCTAGTTAATTTTATAAAAAAGGAATATGAATCCAAAATTCATATAAAACAAAAACAAAAAATATGTACTTAAAACAATTTTTTTTTATATAAAATGAAAAATTACAAAACAAAAATCTATCAATACCAGCCATGGAGAGAGGTTGTACATTGTACATATTAATCAAATCATAACAGAAATATAAACAATAAAAACATAACATCATTCAAGAACCACCAGAGAAATTATTATAGACTAATTGTGTTAAGTACCTTCGTATACATAGCACATGTCCTACGAAAATTGCTACGAATGGTTACTTCCTTTCAGGCTTTTGGTAGGTATATCGAACGTGTCATAGGAATACGTGTGCATCGAACGAGTGCGCGAAAGCGTATGACAACCCTGGACTTTTGACTTTTGATTGATTTATTTTACAGAGTTCCTAAACATGCGTTTACTGACTCTAACATAATTATAAAGGATTATCTATTGATACTTTACTGTTAATTTATTATTATGGTTGGTTTGAAAGTGAGATTAAAACTATACTGCGACTGTATGCAGGTTTTTTATTCCTTCCGGAGGACTATCTTGGGTTTTTTGTATTTGAAATTTTCATTTTCGCTATATTTAGCGAGCGTATTAATCGTAGGGTTTGCGTGGCCGGGTAGGCCGGCGTAAAATTTAGTTGCTTGTGAGAAAATGAAGTCTTTTATCAACGGAATGTTGGAGTCGTTATGGAGAGAAGAAATTCTGCTCCATTTTGGCGCATTTAAGGCAAGTCTAATGGCTTTGTTTTGAAATATTTGAATCTTCTCTAAGAGACTGGGGGCCGCGTGCCCCCAAACGGGGCAAGCATAGGTGAAGCCAGGCCTTATGGTTGTTTTATATAAAAGTAATTTGTTGCCCGTTGATAAACGACTTTTTTTTCCCATCATTGGATACAGTGAAGATAGACATTTATTAGCTGCTTTAATTTTTTCAGTTATGTGTTTCTTCCAGGTGAGCTTGGAGTCTAGCGTTACACCTAGGTATTTAATTGACTTTTCCCATGGAACATTTTCCCCAAACTGGAAATTCAAGAGTGGAATTTACGCTCTCACAGAGTACCGTGCCGCCACTAGCACGACAATCTGAGAGCTGCTATTGGCTAGCGGAATAATGTGCATGTGGTGGCCCTTCCAAATGATTTGTCGACAACGCTATTATGTCCTTTAACTAACTAATCAATGGAAAACATAAATGAAATTGATAATGAAAATTTCCCCAATCCAACAACCCAAGACCGGTCGTCTTGGCGCAGATTGATTAGGAGAGCCGACCCCACTTAAAGTGGGAAGTGGCAAAGAAAAAGAAGATAATGAATACATGCAACAGCCTCATTGGACTGGAAAACACATCTGAATAACTACCTAATGCTTCCACAAGGTACTACAGACAGCAATGATCAACGCCAAGGAAATGGTTGCCTATTTACGTCACCCCCACCATGCGACCAGCCGAGCCACTATTGGTCAACTCTGAACAAAGAAAAAATCTGAATCGTAATTATTTACGACAGCGAATTCATATTCCGAAAAATTTGGAGCTCAATTTCGAGAAATTGGGAATAATTTGGATCAAGAAATAAACACCGTCACCTAAAAATGAGTATATGCTACAAAAACAACCCAAAAACTGACGTCTATCAGTGATTGTTGCACTTTAAGAAAAATATTTACTTTTTAAAATTGTACCTTATATCACATATGTATACTTGTACCTTTTCTTGTAAACACAATAAAAATGATGTGAGGCTTTGGTATACTGAGTTGGCAAAATATTGGAAAAAACTATCACACAATTTAACACTTTAACATTTTAACACAGCTGACTTCCAATCGTAGCGACCAGGGAAATTACCTAAAACAAGTACCTTAGAAAAATTAAGGAGGTTCTGTCCCCCAAAAGTCCGACCTGAGTTTGCCCTATAAAAATAGAAGTCAAACCGGTAGGAAGTCAGTTCAAAACTATCAGCCAAGCAGAAACAGTACTCAGATACTAACAGTCTCCAAGTTCAAGTGTTTTAATCAGTCGTAGATTCAGTTTACCTCTCCCAGTATCCCAGTAACCTAAAAACCCCAGTCTCCCACAGTCTCCAAAGTGAAAAATATTTATTTTAATCTAGTATAAAATCAGTTTTGCCATTATACCTAGAAGCATTTTTTGTCAAAGTAGTAAATTCATTTAAAAAACCAGTGGCGTTCCAAAATCCACTGGTGTACCAAACTCCATTGGCGTGTCATTGTGGCCAGCTCCCTATTAAATTTAGTTTATGTACAAACGTCTAGTACAAATGGTCCTTCGAGCCGTGATCTACACATAACACGCCTTCAGTCTTACCCAGTGGAAATGCCGTCTCTTCGCAGTGGCCGTAAGACCCCGACATCTTCCGAGACATCGCTGTAAACCTGACGCCCCGGGAACAAGCCGAAACATGCCAGTGGCACCCCGTTGGACCCCGGGCCCGCGCACCGTAGACACCGAAGAGACACCATCCAGCGAACCCCGCCAGGACCACGATCTATCTGGTGCGAGCCCCGCCAGGAACCATGACCTCATCACTCTTGACCAACCTACTCCAGAATGTGTCGCCGAGAGCCTCCATGAATCCAATAGTAAAAACAGTGAAACAACTTCTGAATCAACTGAAGACTCCCTGCGATAGCTGCGCCGAGAGATGCGCATTCAGGACAGACGTTACGCCAAGCAGACAGCCAATTTGCTCGCAGCCCTAAACGCTACAACACGCCAAGCAGTCATCCAACCTGCCCAGGAGCCCGCACCAACCTGCCCGACCCTGCGAGCCAACCTCGGTCAGGCAGTAATTCAAACCCAGGCACCAACCGACCCGTCTACGAACGAGTTCGCAACGATATATGGCACTCGAGTACACACGTCAGACGGCCGGTCTACCGGAGAGTTTGCAACGAGATATGCAACAACTCAAGTGCACGCACCAACCGGCTCTTCTACTAATGAGTTCGCAATGAGATATGCCACTCAAGTACACAAGCCAGCCGAAGAGTTTGAAACTACTCAAGTGCATGCACCAACCGGCCCTTCTACTAATGAGTTTGCAACGAGATATGCCACTCAAGTTCAGCAAAAGATTTGCCTACCTTCTCCGGAGACCCCCTTGAGTGGTCCACCTGGAAGGCATAGTACGCTCAATCCACCACCACCTGCCAAATGACTCCGAGCAAAAATCTCATCCGGCTGCAGCGAGCCCTCAAAGGCAAGGCACGAGATACCGTAGGTTCCCTACTAATGGATCCTGCGCAAGTCCCAGAGATCATCAGCATCCTCGAGCAGCGATACGGCAGCGCTTACTCCATAGCAAAATTTATGCTAGACAAGGTTAAAAGACTACCTTACCTCACGACCGAGGTATCACTCGAGGACCTGGCAGATTTCTCCGGGACGGTACAAAACCTGGTGGCATCTCTCCGGATCCTAAAAACCGAAGGTTATCTCACCAATCCCGCATTACAATAAACATAAATTAACACGTAAAAATGAGATTCGAGACCTTGGCGTAATTTTTGAAGCAAATCTCTCTTTCAAATCTCATATATCTGATATTGTCTCCCGTGCCAACAAAATGCTTGGATTTGTTCTTCGTAATTCAAGATCATTTACCAACGGAATCGCAATCCGAAGAACGTATGAAGCACTTGTTCGCAGTATCTTGGAATATAGCTCCATTATTTGGGCCCCTTCTGAGCAAAACCATATTCTCGAAATAGAAAAAGTTCAAAAGAGATTCATGCGTTACCTATATATGAGGGAATATATGTACTACCCTTTCCTGTATCCATCCTTATTCTTAGCAGGAATGCTCGATCTTAATACATTAGAAGCCCGCCGAAAAATATTTTTAGGAAAACATTTTTTTAAGATAATCTCTGGAACTATTCATAATCCACCTATTTTGAAAGAAATTAACTTATATGTCCCAGACAAGTATACTCGTGGAAGGTCCCATACCCTTTTTTATGCTCCAAAAGCGAGGACTTCTGCCTATCAGAACGCGCCAGTCAACAGAGCGACTGAACTGCTCAACGAGTCTGCATTGAACATTGACATTTTTAACGTAACCTACAGGCAGTTTAACAATTATCTTTTGACGTATGTCACAAAGTAGTAAAACAGGCCTTTTTATGTGCTTTGCTATACTTTTTGTCTAATTTGTAATCTTCTCCATAATGTATTGGTGAATAACCGTTTTACGGAGAACATGGAAAAATAAATAAATAAATAAATAAATAAATAAATAAATTACTGAACGACGTCACTGACAAAATGCCGAGTTCCCTACTGCTGGCATGGCTAATCGAGATCCGCAAACAACATACTCCGGCCACCATAACCCTGCTCGCTGCCTTTCTAAAAGAGGTGTCAAACAACGCAATTCCAAACAGCGGGATGGTGGACCACATACGATCTCGACCACGCCATGAACAAATACATGCCGGGTACCAGGAAGAAAAAGAGAGTGATCGCATGCGACTTCTACCGAGCCATGAGCAAATACATGCCGGGCATCAGGAAGAAATCAGGGATGGCCCAAAAGAAAAGATCGCCCCCATAAATCGCAAAGTGAATGAGGCACATACTTACCCTGGACCAAGCCGAAACCAGCTGATAAAAGCTGCGCCCAAAGTGGCGGCGATCATAAAACCCGCAAATGCAAAGAATTCGCAGCCAAAGATGTTGAACTCCGATGGGAAACTGTACGCACGGGAAGATTATGCCGCAAGTGCTTAGATAAACACTACTTGCGAAGCTGCAAAATAAACCAATGGTACAAAGTAGGGGATTGCAGATCCACACACCAACCCCTGCTACATAATCCAAAGTTCGTACGAAAAAGTGCCGTGGAAAATGTCAACTTGTGACGCCAGGGCTCCGGACAGAGAGTACTGTTAAAAATTGCGCCAGTCATATTAAGCGCTCCAAACAAAGAAGAAGTGTCAGTGTTCGCTCTCCTGGACAAAGGATTCACAGTAACACTTTTCGACACTGACACCGCAATACAAGTCGGAGCAAACGGCCCAGTTCACGGACTGTGAATCCACGGCGCCAAAGGAATGTGCACCTCCGACAATCTCTCCCAACGAGTGAGACTCGGAATATGAGGTGCAGGAAGCAGTAATTCATTCCAAATCTCTGCCAGCACAATTAGCAACCTCAACCTGCCGGAGCAACAGATCCAAGGAAGGTCTGTCGTCTCGAAGCTGCTAATAGGCCAAGACAACGCTCACCTGATCGTGTCAAGGGAAGTTCGTAAATGCAATGATACTACGCGAATAGCATCACGGACCGCACTAGGATGGATCGCTCATGGGGGAGTCAACCCTAGAGATAATAACACGTCCACCACTTTGGCACTACAACCAGAAACACCGCAGACATGCAGTTGAGGGAGCTAGTAAAAATCAACTTCGCTATCGACACTTTTGGAGTAACATCAGCAACCAGAGTCAATAAAAGCGAAAATCAGGCAATTGCACTTGTGAATACAATTATCAGTCCTCTTCCATCAAAATAAACCGAGAATTCATCATGCTGTTTGACTCTGCTAGCCGATACCAAGCAACTTAAGTACTGATATCAGCGGGCCCGCCTCCCAACGAGTCCGCGATGAGATACGTCACTCTAAACCGAGGCAAATCAGCCAGCAGTGCCACTGCCAGAACTGTGGTGATCCTCAGCGGTGCAGCCAAGGTCAGCAAGCCCTGCCCAGCAGTGCCACTGCCAGAACTGTGGTGATCCTCAGCGGTGCAGCCAAGGTCAGCAAGCCCTGCCCAGCAGTGCCACTGCCAGAACTGTGGTGATCCTCAGCGGTGAAGCCAAGGTCAGCAAGCCCTGCCCAGCAGTGCCACTGCCAGAACTGTGGTGATCCTCAGCGGTGCAGCCAAGGTCAGCAAGCCCTGCCCAGCAGTGCCACTGCCAGAACTGTGTTGATCCTCAGCGGTGCAGCCAAGGTCAGCAAGACCTGCCCAGCAGTGCCACTGCCAGAACTGTTGTGATCCTCAACGGTGCAGCTAAGGTCAGCGAGCCCTGCACAGCAGTGCCACTACCAGAATTGTGGTGATCCTCAGCGGTGCAGCCAAGGTCAGCAAGCCCTGCCCAGCAGTGCCACTGCCAGAACTGTGGTGATCCTCAGCGGTACAGCCAAGGTCAGCAAGCCCTGCCCAGCAGTGCCACTGACAGAACTATGGTGATCCTCAGCGGTGAAGCCAAGGTCAGCAAGCCCAGCAGTGCCACTGTCAGAACTGTGTTGATCCTCAGCGGTGCAGCCAAGGTCAGCAAGCCCTGCCCAGCAGTGCCACTGCCAGAACTGTGTTGATCCTCAGCGGTGCAGCCAAGGTCAGCAAGCCCTGCCCAGCAGTACCACTGCCAGAACTGTGGTGATCCTCAGCAGTGCAGCCAAGGTCAGCAAGCCCTGCCCAGCACTACCACTGCCAGAACTGTGGTGATCCTCAGCGGTAGCCAAGGTCAGCAAGCCATGCACAGCAGTGCCACTACCAGAACTGTGGTGATCCTCAGCGGTGCAGTAAAGGTCAGCAAGCATTGCCCCAAAAGTGCCACGGCCAGAACTGTGGTGTTCCTCAGCGGTGCAGCCAAGGCGAGTCAGCCCTGCTCCAGCAGTGCACTAGCAGTGCCCCAACTCAAGTGCCGGCACCAGGTGGCCCCCCTCCCAACGAGTTGCGATGAGATACGCAACTCAACCACTGGCACCAGCTGGACCGACTGACGAGTTTACGACGAGATACGCAACTCAATAACAGACACCAGCTGGCCCGCCTCCCAACGAGTTGCGACGAGATACGCAACTCATCTCCTGACACCAGCTGGCCCGCCTCCCAACGAGTTTGCGACGAGATACGCAACTCAACCGCAGGCCAGCAACCCTAAATTTAAATCTAATTCCGTATTCTCATTCCAGCCCGACCTTGCAAGCCCTGTCTCAGCAGTGCCAATACGATAACTGTTGTGACTCTCAACGGTGCAGCCAAGGCGAGCCTGCTCCCACAGCAATGCCACTGCCAAAAAGTGGTGCTCCTCATCGGTGCAGCCAAGGCCAGCAAGCTCTGCTCCAACAGTACCACTGCCAGAACAGTGATACTCCTCAGGAGCTCAGCCAAGCGCACCAGCTCTGCCACATCAGTGCCTCTGCCAGAACAGTGGTGTTCCTCATCAGTGCAGCCAATACGAGCCAGTCCTGCCCCAGCAGCACCCCTGCCAGCACATTAGTGCTCCTAATCACCACAGTCAAGGCGAGCAAGCAAGCAATGCTACTGACAGAAAAGTGGAGGCCCTGCAGCACTGTCAAAACAATGGAACTCTCCAATATCTCCTCAGACGGGGGAAGCCCGTCGCTCTCATCGGACAAACTCACCAGCAGCTGATAGCCAAGTCTGAACTGCCCGGATTTTCAAACCAACATTGGGATATACGTACGACCGGCAGTCAAAATCGCCACCATCCTACCAGCTCCACCAACACCTGACAAAATTACGACCCCTGTGAAGGCACCCGATTCAAAACTCAGACATCGGAAAAGGACACGCCCGACGAAGTAGCTGAGCACAGTCGAGACTGCACTGAGGGGAGTATATCGAACGTGTCATAGGAATACGTGTGCATCGAACGAGTGCGCGAAAGCGTATGACAACCCTGGAAAGTCAAGAGTGGAATTTACGCTCTCACAGAGTACCGTGCCGCCACTAGCACGACAATCTGAGAGCTGCTATTGGCTAGCGGAATAATGTGCATGTGGTGGCCCTTCCAAATGATTTGTCGACAACGCTATTATGTCCTTTAACTAACGAATCAATGGAAAACATAAATGAAATTGATAATGAATACATGCAGCAGCCTCATTGGACTGGAAAACACATATGAATAACTACCTAATGCTTCCACAAGGGACTCCAAACAGCAATGATCAACGCCAAGGAAATGGTTGCCTATTTACGTCACCCCCACCATGCGACCAGCCGAGCCACTATTGGTCAACTCTGAACAAAGGAAAAATCTGAATCGTAATTATTTACGACAGCGAATTCATATTCCGAAAAATTTGGAGCTCAATTTCGAGAAATTGGGAATAATTTGGATCAAGAAAAAACACCGTCACCTAAAAATGAGTATATGCTACAAAAACAACCCAAAAACTATCAGTGATTGTTGCACTTTAAGAAAAATATTTACTGTTTAAAATTGTACCTTATATCACATATGTATACTTGTACCTTTTCTTGTAAACACAATAAAAATGATGTGAGGCTTTGGTATCCTGAGTTGGCAAAATATTGGCAAAAACTATCACACACAATTTTAACACAGCTGACTTCCAATCGTAGCGACCAGGGAAATTACCTAAAACAAGTACCTTAGAAAAATTAAGGAGATTCTGTCCCCCAAAAGTCCGACCTGAGTTTGCCCTATAAAAATAGAAGTCAAACCGGTAGGAAGTCAGTTCAAAACTATCAGCCAAGCAGAAACAGTACTCAGATACCAACAGTCTCCAAGTTCAAACCTCTTTTCAAGTGTTTTAATCAGTCTTAGATTCAGTTTACCTCTCCCAGTATCCCAGTAACCTAAAAACCCCAGTCTCCCACAGTCTCCAAAGTGAAAAATATTTATTTTAATCCAGTATAAAATCAGTTTTGCCATTTTACCTAGAAGCATTTTTTGTCAAAGTAGTAAATTCATTTAAAAAACCAGTGGCGTTCCAAAATCCACTGGTGTACCAAACTCCATTGGCGTGTCATTGTGGCCAGCTCCCTATTAAATTTAGTTTATGTACAAACGTCTAGTACAGTAGGTGAGTATAAAGTTTTTTTCCTGGATTTTTATTAATTTTTTAACATTAGCTCCAGACTTGACTCCCGTCAATTTGGAAGCGGGGTATGGGTACCACCGCTCTGGAATGGGTTCATACGTCCGACAATCCTGGACCCACTGACCCTCAGATTCCTACAACCTCTCATACCTTTTTCCTACCTTGAACTTCCTCTCCTTCCTTTACTTAAAAACACCCTCCACGCTGCATCGCCTAAGGTCACGTAGGTCCGGAGGGAAATTATTCTTCTCAGGGCCTCCTATGTGGAGCCAATGAAAAAACTGTAAAACACTTATACAAAATATTGCATTTCAAAATCTTCGTCATCCCCCGATTATTGTAATTTATTATTTTGGACTTCGTTAAATAAAAATAAAACAATAAAACATTTTTTTGAGTATGGAGTTATCATAAAATTGGATCTAAGTTTTTCTGTCAAGATATTTATAAGAATCCAACCTTTTAGGCAATTTTCTTAGTTACGAATCTAAATATTGACGATTAGAGCCAAGATCTCAAATCAAATGACAGATTCCATCACTCATCAATATGCTCTAGACTTTAACGACTCAGCCATAATAATAATATTAAACGGGAAAACCACGAAGTTTCACTTTACCCATATAATACGCCATCAATATGTTATTGACGAGGCTGTCTACACTGTCTAGTACAGGACGCGGTGAGGTAGCCATTTCTGTAACAGGAAGTCAGGAAACGACGTGTGTGGGTAACAACACTAATGACTGATCCGCATTGTACCTATCTACAAACCAGACAAGTTACACTGCTAAAGGAGCCAGGACAATACATTATGTTGCGGGGAGAGTGACGGGTTGATCGATCTGTCGGCATGTGAAACGGTAAGCATATTACATCGCGGATTAGAATACCTCTTTACTTTATGCGCTCCTGATACAAGTACATTGTTTTGTTTACCTTGTTAAACTGCGGAGTATATGTATATTATCATTTTTTATGTTACACCGCAAATAAGGGTCTCACTTCCCGGAACCAAAGCATTGTGTTCATGGAAATTCATATTCACGGTGTCCGGAAAATGGTAGTATAAGTTTAAAACCGATGTCCCTAAATTTGGAGTCCATTTTGTATTAAGTATTTATATCGTGTTCTGATTGGAGCTTTTTCGTTTTTGTGTAATTGGAGTCAGAGGTTGAAATTTCGTGAAATTTAAAAATCGTCGGTTGGTAGCGCGTTAATATCAGCTGTTTAAGTCTTTTAAAATCAGACTTGGATCCCGAAGCAAGAAAAACTTCGTCATAATCATATAAACAGATGTACGTAGCATGAAAGGACGTTCAGAAGCCTTAAAAAAGCTTCGTCTGCCGGTGAGCCGGTGAGTTGTAGAAATAGTAATAAACAAAGGAAAATGATTTCTTACGATAGGGGTAGATAGTGGATTATAAAAAAAGAGATCCGCCGACCGTCGAACCTGGTACTTTTGCCAGTCAGCCGGATTTAAAGTATTCAAAAATTGATAAGTTTAACGTCATCGATTACATTAATAATACCAATAAATAACTGTAATCTAGATCATCCCTATTCCACATCCCATACTCAAAAACAAATTACACACAACATTCTTTTCTCAGAAGGACGTGCACACAATACCATAATATCTTTTCAGATGCTGATCGCCATTCGTCCTCAGGTCAATTTACTAAATATACATAATAAAAAAATTAAAACAATTTCCCTGATGTTTGTTATTTTCACATACTCATTATGCTGTTTATCTTTTTTATCAGGTTTATTTTATAGTTAACATTATGGTATGTAAATATACTATATCATCAATTTAAAAATATACATATGTTTGAAGAACGAATTAGCACTAAAGTCTTAAGAGAGTAACATGTAAAATCTTTTAACATCCCAGTTTGTCAAACCTCTTATGGGCAAAGAAGTTTTAAATATAATGCTACAATTTCAATTTCAATTTCAAATATCTACCTACTAACATTAAAAACACGCAAACCAAAATAAATAAAATTAATAAATTAATAAAATAAATTAATAAATAATTAATTTAAAAGTAATTATTGATTGCCTCCAATAAACATATCTATCAGGAGTATTTTTTCATAACATATGTATTTACATTTTTTATGCCTACAGTGTGTATATATGTATACTATGTACTGCTTATATTTACAATTAAATAAGTTTCAGTTGCCTTTTTTATTATCATTTATCAATGTGCCTTTTTGTCAAATTGAAATTTAATTGCTTCAAAATTATTTTGTCTTAATCTTCTACATTCATATGAATTGCATAATGTAATAAAAAAACTGATTTTATTTTTTTGACTGTAATTTTCATAATAATATGAAAACGAAAACCCAGATAACAACCACTCTGTAAATTTCCATCTCAACGCAGGCGTTTTACACCTAGTGAGATGTGCAATACGTCATGATTATAATCAAATGTAATATTAAAATAATTAAATAAAAAATAAAATAAAAAACTTTCATCTGTGTTTTTAATGTTTTTCTTTTTTCTACTTCTTTATGTTTAATCTAATCAATTATGTTTTTCTGGGTATACTATGCGGAAACTTCGCTGTTTCGTGCAACCATGTAATATGCAATTACCATGAAATATGTATAACTATTTTTTCCGTAATAAACTAAAACTAAAAAAATTTAAAAAAAAAACAAGTCTGCTTTAGACCACACAACTGAAGTAAAACTTCACTAACTTACACCTCCCTCTCAACTTCCGTTCGCCTCACCCGACCGTTTGCCTCGCCCGATCACTCTTTTCATAACGCTCTCATCACGCATTCACCAGCTTACTCTCCAAGTCAAGCCGGAGTAAAGAAGTTTTATTTCAATAAAAAAACGAGTGTGTCACACGACAGAAGTAAAACTTCACTAACTTATGTATACCTCCCTCTCAACTTCCCGTCGCCCGACCGTTCGCCCTGTCCGATCACACTTTTCATAACGCTCTCGACACGCATTCACCAGCTTACTCCCCAAGTCAAGCGTGCGTAAAGAAGTTTTACTTCAAAAATTCAATTGAAGATTACATTGGTCTGCCGACCAGCAACTTGAGAGATTTTAAATAAGATTTAAAACAATTATTTTCTTTGTCTTTGGGCCGCTACGGTGG
Source organism: Limnephilus marmoratus (assembly GCA_917880885.1). Taxonomy (NCBI): domain Eukaryota; kingdom Metazoa; phylum Arthropoda; class Insecta; order Trichoptera; family Limnephilidae; genus Limnephilus; species Limnephilus marmoratus. Next base: position 1,962,096 of record OU862918.1, on the reverse strand, counting down.
AATCCTCGTACGCGGAACTTTCAGCGTTGCACTCCAACAGCTCCTCATTCATTCACCTACATATTACTAACCAATAATCAACTATTTCTAACCTTTCAGACGTTCAGTCTTAGCTTTTAATATCACGACCTCGCGAAGTCTTTCCCGAGCCTACACGTAATGTAATATGAAGTACTTACCCTTACATTTCCACCTCAAGACTTAATACTGGTTTAATATGCGAACATCAAAATCAAATTATCTCAATGTTTTCATGCCTAATTATATTCCGAGAAGGCTTTTAGTACGAGAGTGGGAAACAATGTCATTTAATAAGAAGGAAAATTAATTACTCAGACCCTATAATTTCAAGACACTCATTAAAAGCGAGGAGGTTTATTTTCACACATGTCGTCATTGTTTCCATTTCGTATAGAATAATATACCTAATAAGTATTCGGGAAATTTTCATGTTTCAATGACAGATAATTATTATTAGCAGGTACTTCCTCACGGGAAATGGGAAGAGATTGTGATTTACATTATAACGGAATTAATTCTCTTCGCGGTTGAAGATAATCATTCATAACAAATTGATTAAAATATGTGTTTACGGTAAAGCCAGGAATATAATCATAAATTCTTCATTAAGTATAACTAAATAACCATCACGCCGTTTCCCCGCAGGGGTAAACAGAGATGATTGACCTCTGTACAACTCTGTCTCGGCACAAACTCCTTGCTTTTATTAACATTCATAATTTTATACATTCTTACATAATAATAATAATATTTTGATGATTAATTTATATGTACTACTTTTACATTATTATTTTTACATTGGTTCCACACAAAAGGCCCCTAGGAAAAAAATTCCCTCAGTTAATGTCAAATGTCTTCGTTGGGAATGCTTTGTGGAGGATCTTTTAGGGAGCGAAAGAAGAGGAAGTTCTGGGAAGGAAAAAGGTATGAGAAGTGGGTAGGAATCTGGGGTTAATCTGTCCAGGAGTGACGGACATATGAAACCCTCCCTTTCAACGCGGTGCAAGGCGATGTGTCGAGAGAGTCCGGCTGGAGAGGTCTATGTAAGGTCTCTCCGAATTCGGCCAGCCACGCAGTAGACAAATCTCACCCATGAAACCAGGGAACTTCAGCTAAGTGACCAAACGTAGTGAGTAAGTAGTAGAGAGCCACTTGGGGTGACCTTTGGCAGGGGTGGTGTGGGGTATCCAATAAATGGTTCTCAGAGCGACGGATCTATATTTTTTGTTCAGTGATCTTGAGATGATTTTTCACACAAACGGTGCTATTCAAATTATCCATTTATTTTTTGATACATTAAACTTAAAGACAAGACAAAACGCCTTGTTATTTTTTTTCCATATTCTTCAATTAATCGAAGAAAAAACAAATCTTGGTCTAAATAATATATATCATAAAGTGAAAGGAAAAGATAAGGTGCGATTCTGAAGTCAACAGTCGACTGCAGAACGCAGCGGCAGACCGCAGAGTTAATATTAATATAAAAATGCAACAATCAGTCACTTTAAATACATGCAGATTGTAGGATCACAAAAGATTTTTTAAATATTTATATTGAGGGATCAGTAGGATTTATAGGTCCAATTAGGAGATCCACGGAGCCGAACACTCTGAAAAGAAAACATCTGGAGTCGGTGAATTATTTTCCCATTTGATCTCTGGTAGGTTGACATGATGTTCTTGTATTATTTTGTATTTATTATACTTATATAGTGCAATTGCATAGCGTGGATTGACTAGATGATTATTTGAGGAAGTGTATGAAAGGGTTTAGTTTTTCCTGGGGGGAAAATTTGACCCGGACATTTAAATCTGGTGCGTAAAACAATTAGTAATATGTCTGTTGTCTACCGCAGCAGTTTGCAGTCGCACCTGTGAACCTCCAAATCGTTCCTTTACAGTTTAAGCATTATTAAATATTCCTATATATATAAATTTTATGGTTTGAAGAACGGTGGTGTGCTCCAAGGAAGATGAAAGACCGTGCTGATGCTTCTCTATGCGGGCTGCTTCTCCATAACAACCCTGTAGGACGATGGATTGCCGGAGGCTTATATTTATTTTAGTGACTGGATGGTTTGAAAGCGCGCATCGTATCCGTATAGGATGGGTTGTTTAACCGAAATTCAAATCTAACATTGTCATCAAATGGCCATTCAACGTCATTGCGTTTTTTAACAGTTAAAAGGTCCCCCTTAAATGTCCATTTCAGCTTTTTAACAAATTGTGATCAGTATATGAGGACAGTCATAAAAAAGTTGAAACGCACCTAGAATCGGCATCGACGGGGACCCTTCAAATAACAAAAAAAAATGGCGCTGAATAACCATTTAATCCTACTAATATTATGTATGTACGTATGTTAACCTTTCACACAAAAACTACTGAATGGATTTTAATGAAACCTTACAATAATATAGCCCATACATCAGAATAACATCAGGCTACAGCTTAGAGCTCTGGCATTATGGAATTTGTATTAAAAAAATTGCAATAGGTGGCACGCGATCTGTTTGAAAAATGAATGTAACGGATATTGTGGGGGGGTGAGGGGGAGGGTGTTGGGTGGAGGGAGTTGGGGGGAGTGGGAGAAGGGTGGATTGTGCGGAGGGGTGGGGAGTGGAGTGTTGATTCGGAAGGTGGAGGAGGCGGTATGAGAACCCCCCTAATACTATGCGAGCGAAGCCGGGGGCAAAAGCTAGCAAATAATAATATTAAGAGTACCTTAGGATAAAGAAGCTCTGAATTTTAAGCAGTAAAGTTATATATTATTACAAACCCCCACTCAGTAAGTATCAAACAAATTGAAACGAAAAATAACTACATTAAGGGCTGGTTTTATACCATCCGCTCGTTATGCTTGATGCCATTTTTGACAATATTCGTTTGGCGGACACCGAATATTGTCAAAAATATTATTGTACAAAACTGGCCCTCAGTATGTGAAATTATGGCTTAACCTTCGTACACTCTCGCCCAACGGCATAACACGTACACTCGCGCTTGGTGTCTCAGACTGAGATTTTATCTTGTCTGTATTATTTTAATTATAATATATGTTTCATGCATTATCGGTATTTATTTTACAGAAGGGGATATAATTGAATTAATATTACATATGTATTAAAACTTTTACTTTAGGTATTTGGTAGAAACAAACTTTTAACTCAGCCTCTTAAAAAGAACATAAATTTTGTAATCTAAGTTTAATAAAAAAATAAACTTTTTCATGTGTTAATTTTAAAAATCTCTGAAATCTAATTAATAAAGTCTCAAGATTAATAAAATATTATAAAAATAAGAATAAATCATTATTTAGATTTTTGGATAGTAATTATTGTTACTTACAAGACCGATAACAGTAAATAAGTGTCACGCGTTAACTTGCGCGCCGCACTAAACAATGCCTACAACAAATTAAAAAGCTACTTAAAACCCTAAAGTCCCATTGTTGTTAATTTTTGAGAAAACAACTAATTATTGATTTGTCGGTCTAAGAGACTAACGCGCGAGTGTAGGAAGGTTAAAAAAACTATCGGAAAAGTATCTAAAAAACATCGTCATGGAAATTACTGAAAAAAACCAAGAAGTTGTACCATAGAAGCTCGCCAACACGCTCAGAACGGCATCCATTGCCCTGGTTTTCTCAGCAGCTGAATACTGCGCTCCAGTGTGGGCTAGAAGCGCCCACACTTTCATGTTCGACGTTCAGCTTAATGCCACAATGCGAACCATCAACGGAACCTTAACTCTTCAATTCCCAGTGTCACCTGTAGGTGACAGAAGTTTAGTATTTTTTTTCTACCACATGGAAATTTTATTTTTAAATTCTACTACTATCATAGTAAAGGCAAATAGTAACTCTATTCGTTATTTTTTTCTGGCAACACTAGCCACACGCCATTTATCAAATTCATTCTCGTGTTTCACGCGGAATTGGAGCAGTCTGAGTTTGTGTGATCTCTTGCGACATGAAGTGAAATAAAAATTCCTAAGCCGTAAGCATTATTTTTTTTCTTATTGCATACAATAAATGAATAAATAAGCTAAATTACAAATGTATTTTACGACAAAAATAATTTATAGAATGTTTGATACAACGTTGGAAATATGCCGTGTCACCTGTAGGTGCCACTGGGCATTGTAACTATTCAATTGGTATAATGACTATTGTTCGAAATTCATTCTAAGTAACAAATAACTAGACCGTTGTTTACATTTTGGCCTCATCGCGACATTGTGATGGTGTTTTAGAATTTGTGGTTGACGTTAGATGAGATTGTGGAGGAATTGCAGGCGGGGGTGGACCCAGGCGTTATTATTTTATTTCCTCCTGGTGGATGGTGCAGTGATGGACGAAGATAGTGGAGATGAAAAAGGGAGTAATATTTTTCATCTTCCCATTCGCATGTTCGATCTCTAGTAGAACTCCAAAATAGACCTTCCATCTCTAGAGAAAATAGTATACATGACTTGGAAGAAGGAGATAAAATCGACGTTCCTGCCCCGAAGAAAAAAAAAAGACAGAACTATAAAAATTGGTACAACGGTCTCAGCAATACTTTTATTTCTGGTGGTAAGGGAGACTGTGATGAAGGAGTATTTTCTAACTCTAAATAATTGCGAGAGCTGAATGCTGGGGGTAAAGGTACTATTAGGGAAAACCGTCTGGAAAACTGCAATTTTCCACACTCAAATGACATGAAAAAAGAGCCAAGAGGTAAGAAAGTGTCGTGTCATAAAGTTTCTAAGAAAATCATTGCAGCTAAATGACATGAAAGTAGTATTATCACCATTGCATCTAACTGCCATGGATTGAATCCTATCTCGAAAGTGGTACGAATTAGATTTGTGGATAAAAACGGGAAAAAATTCAAGTAGATTGCCCAGCAATTATCAAAATGTACAATAAGTACCTACATGGGTGGGGTAGACCGTTTTGACGAAAGCGTTCACTCCATGAGGGTAGCTCTTCGCGGAAAATAGTGGTGGTTTCCTCTGTTTGCTTTTTGTTTAGAGCAGCTTGCCAAAATGCGTGGCTGCTCAAAAGACAGTCAGAAAACAACTGGAACTACTGCGATTTCCGGCGAAATGTCACAACCAAATACTTGCAAAAATGTGGAAAGCCTCCGATCCTCAAATCCGATTGTGGCATACTTCTGCAGATAAGAGTGCCTACCGAGGTAGGAGTGCAGGAAGTGTTGATCACTCGCATATCGACTGCTCTAAACGAATATGTGGATATTGTTACCAACGCACCAGAAAAATGTGTGCCAAGTGCAATATCGGTTTGCATCTAAAGTGTTGGTACAGCTTTCACAATAAATAAGTGCTCTGTTTTTTTTTAAATATAAAAAATATTATTATAAAACTTTATATAAACAAATATTATTACAAAACTGTTATTTTATTCCTACCGTAAGAATAAGTAAAATGCTGTTTCCTCTTCAGAGCCTTCAAGCACAATGCCCAGTGTCACCTGTAGGTGACACACCCATAAATAAGGGTGGGGGTAATTTATTTTTATTTTTAATATTTTTTGGTCTTAACCATATATATGTAAGCTATTTTATTTATAGAGAAAAGAAAAATCTTTATTAACTTTGACATGGGAATTGAAGAGTTAAAATCGACTCCTCTTCCTTGGCTTCCCATAACCCCGCCAAACATCAGGCGAGAGATTGCAACACTGAGGGAATACAAGAAGGCGCTGCAAACGAGCGCAATACCTTTGCACGATGATGTCGTTTTTCACTCGGCATGCCGCTTAAAGTCTCGAAAACCCTTCTGGACGGAAGAAAAAAGACTCCTTCGAACACTTCTCACCCCAGAAGATAGGTGGAAGCTTGAGAGGTAATCGGCCAACGTCAAAAACGCCCATCTCTTTTAAGACCCCATTGAGAGACAGCCTGGGTTCTCATTGCCTAGCAGACTCTGGACTGCCATCAATAGGATAAGGTGCTCCCATAGCCGTTGTGGACACATGGTGCATAGATGGGGCCTTAAAGAGTCGGCGATGTGTGAATGCGGTGCGGTGCAGACCTCTGAACATGTGGTCAACGACTGCCCGCTCCATTCATTCGGGATTGATGAGGTCCACAGGGCAACCCTCTGGGGCCCTAGACTGGCTCGCAGACCTAGATGTCCCCCTCTGACCCCCCACCATACGAAAGAAGAAGAAGAAGAGAAGTCGCTGAAAACTTATCCAAAACATGGTCCCCTTTAGTACAGAATCTTCGAGTGAGGAGAACTACGAAAATAATCTACATCTATTTTGTATATATATTTAATTTATGTTTCTTCCATAATACATGTGAAATATGGAAATTAAAAAACAAAATATTATTTTTGAATTTGTGTGAAACAACCCGTCGCTACACGGGGAACTAGAGGGAGTTATCTAAAGGCCGGCGAGTTTGGAGGCGTTTTTCAGAAACCATTAGGATTCTTTATTGGTTATAAAACATAATAAACATCTTTCTTATTATTACAAAAATTAAACTACATTTCTAAAAAAAATACAAAAAATGCCTCTTAGTTATCTACTAGATTTTATCTTTGCGAAATTCAATAAATTTATAAAAACTTTATACAAAAGTACTGATCTATTTTTTTAATGTAAATTCATTCGTAGAATCAATTTAATTAAACGAAGATAAATTAAAGTAGAAATTATCTCTGCTTTTCTATTTTTTATTTTTTTTTATTAATGACTGCCTGAATGCCCGGCATTTTTTACATTAGCTCGACACAGGAGGCCCTGAGGAAAATAATTCCGGACCTATGTCGTCTTTGGGAATGTTGTGTGGAGGGTCTTTTTATGAAAGAAAGGAGAGAAAGTTCTGGCAAGGAAAAGGATATGAGGGGTGGGTAGGAATCTGGGCATCAGTATGTCCAGAAGTGACGGGCGCATGAATCCATCCCTCCTATTGCGGTGCAAGGCGATGTTCCGAGAGAGAACGGCTGAAGAAGTCAAAAGAACTCCGTCAACCATTCTCTCCCGATCCAGTCTGCCATGCAGCCGTTGGGTAGACGCATCCGCCGCCAAACTCGAACAAACCTCTCCCCATAAACCCAGGCACCCCTGCTAAGTAACCAAACGTAGCGAACCACTTGGAGTGACCTATGGCAGAGATTTTGGTTATTCAATAAATGGTTCCCGGGGTGGCGATACCCATACCCACCTCCCAAATTGCTTTCTCAGGGCTTTACGCAGAGTTTTTAAAAAATCAGATGTAGGTAGTGACCTTTTTCTTGATATGAAAGTAAATTGTGCAAAATTTCATTAATCTCGAAATAAAGTGTAGATTTACATGAAAATCAACGCATCGCTTTTTCGATTTGTCCGGCTCTGTCCGGCTCGCCCGCCACATACTACGTTCTTCTTTATATAGTAAATAGATTGAAGGATTATATTATTGAAAAGTTAATTATTTTTAATTAATACTATTTTCTATAGCCTGACCTCAGTTTTTGTATCAACCCTGCGAAACAAAACAAGTATCGGGTAGCCCAGAGGAGGGTGTGCCGACTCCGGGTGCACGGACCGAGAAATTGGGCCTTTTCATTTGTGTCACCCTTTCACACGTCACACAGGGTTACGGGACTGAAAGTACTGCCCCATTTCTCAGCCCGAATTACACTGCGGATTGATTGAAAAGGGAAATTTAAAGAAATGGAGGTGACGGCAAGAGTGCCTCAGATGCTGATTGATTGGACAGTGATTTGGGTATTTATTATTTACTTGCGCAGACTTGCAAAAGATCACGGGATAGTCTGAATTCTTGACAAATCAATACAGACTTTTAAATTATTGTTTTACAGGTAGGAATTTTTTGGCTTATCGGAACTTTTTTTTACATTAGCTCCACAAAGAAGGCCCTGAGAAAAATAATTTGCTTCAGGACCTGTGTCATCTTGGGGATGCTATGTGGAAGGTCTTTTTAAGAAAAGGAAGTTCAGGGAAGGTAAAAGGTAAGAGGGGTGGGTAGTGGGTAGGATCCAGGGTTCAGTGTTTCCAGGTCATCCGCCGCCTAATTCAGACAAACCTCAACTCATGAACCCGGGCACCCCTACTAAGTCACCAAACGCAGGGAACCCCTTGAGGTGACCAATGTTCCCGCCTCCCAAATTGAAATCTTGACACAATCGCACAGAAGACCATGTAGGTCAAGCCAGCTCGAGAAAAGTCGTTCGCGATATTAACCTACATAATTAATTATAAACTGTATTTTCTAATAAGAAAACTCTGCTTTCGGCGGGTGTTAACACATTATTATTATTAGTAGCTTCTAGAAGTGAATATAACACGATCTCTATTCCATCAACTTATTTAGCACGTCTGCTGAATTTGAATGGGGAGTAGTTTCCGCAGTGAACGTTTTGAGAGTAACGAACCTACTACACTATTTCATACAAATTAGAGGTATTCAGACGGAACTAAGATGCACTTCTGCTCACAGTGCCGGCCTAGTGATGTACTTCTATACTACTTTTCTAGTGTAGATACTAGAGGACTACTGCTAGCGTTATCCGCCCAACTTTAGCAAGTGTAGAAGTGCAGAAGATCCACTCAGAATGAGAAGTGAGCACAAAACGCTGGAGAAACTGCAACTTGCAACTAAACTCAGCGAACACCATATATTAAACATACTAATTTCAACTGTCGCGTCGGTGCGTTGGTTAGAAATGTGAAATATTCCTACGTAATGAAGTGCGTCGAACTCATCTTTAAACCTGTAAAAATGTTAGGTCTTCACTCAGGAGAAATCTTTTAGTTAGACTGGTTTTTTATAAATGAAGCACTTTTTTTTGTAACTTAATTTCTTGATTTTTATTGTTATGATTGAATAGTTACAACTGACGACAATAACTTTTCCCCACCCAACGGACAAGGGTTCAGTGGTAATTAAAATTCTTAGTGCTCTTATATTAAATTTGTTTTCTCAATAAAAGGAAAAAAATATTCTCAGTAATGAAGGTATGTCAATTGTCTTATACTTAATGTATTTAATAATATGCCAGTGCATTTCAAAACGAATAAAATTGCACCATTAAACTTAAAAAAATGTTAATTGATCAAGATTTTTTTTATATTTAAATTGTTTTTAAGCACCTATACATTAGTATCAATTGATTGTATGCTTGTAATGTTATGTATAAATGTGCCTTTTCACTTTTAGTGTACGTATGCCTATGAGTATGTTGCCTGTGTTATATTTATTACTTTATATATCTTATCCCTTTGTATAGTTTCTTGAAAAGTTATTCTTCTCTATCTACTCGTATTTTCTAGGTTATGGTTTCTTGTTAAATGTGTGATTCAAGGGCGATATACTTTATTTGCACGAAAAACCTTCTCGTAAACACGCGTGCGTTTCACCACGGAAAGCAAGGACCCACGTAGCTATTATTCTAATTTGTCTGGCAACAGCGTTTTTATCTATTCTAGTCAGTGCAACGCCTGTCAGCAAATCAAACGCCAAACAAACTAACAACACGCTTGCAATGTCCGTTTTTTGCGTACCAAAGTTTAGTGTAAAGTGAGTTCAACAGGTTTGTTTTGTTGATTATTATGTGATTTTACTAAAGGTTTTAATTTAACTTAAGGGTTTGTTTTATTTTTCAGGATGAATAAGCGAGATACACGAAGGTGCTGTGCGTGGTGGACGAGGAAGACTACTTAGATAGCCAGCCATCACCCATCCAGCTCCAGAGTTGCTGCTGATACAATGACAATAGAAAACAGAATGTATAGTTTACTTTATAATCTAGAATATGAATTTAAGACTTAGTAAGGTGTATAGCAGAGCATATTATAGGTATAATTGAAGTGAAAACTTCTTTACCACCATTGTGATTTGAAACTCAATGAAATGAAAAAGCGACAGGAATTAGCCTGCGAGAGAATAAGATAGATTAATCGGTCTCATCTTTGTGCGGTGCTTCGGAACCTCCCCACTCTTGTCTATTTTAGTTTTCTTCTACCGCGTGTGAACTGCGCACAACTTTTTCATACCTCTGGAACGTGGTGAAAGTGGACCCATATTTTTTGTTGTGTCGCCGTGCACCAGCTGACACTATTTTTATAATAAGTTACTTGTTTTTTTTTTTTACAAAATAATGTTTTAGAAAATTGCTCCATCTTACTACACAGCGTGTTTATATATTTATAAAAATAGAATACAATCTACGATAGTAGTTACTTACTAAGATAAATGTTCTTTCTCTCCTATGTTATAAAAATGTAAAGAAATACATAAATATTCTTGAAGTTTTATTATACTATCCCAAAGCTGTTTTAAAGTTTTATCATATTTTCCAAATAAGTGTTTTCCATAATAACAGTACAGGGAATCTACTCTTTCGATCCTCAAAAGGCCCCTATACGACATGTCATTTCTGATGCGTATTTGGGATTCTTTATACAGGTTTTCTGATGTGGCATTTATTTGTCCGTGCCAGAGGTGTGAGCAAATAAGTCTTACTTGGATAGTCCCTCCTGTCACCGACTTGCCAGCCTTTACTAATGAATTATTAAGAATGGTTTGATCGTGACTGAATCCGGGCCACACTGTCTATAATAATTAAATTGGCATCGCAGATCATTTGCACGTCCACGGAGAAGAAACCTTTTCTGTTGCATTATACTTCGGCATTGAAGGCACCTGAAACAAGAAAAAGTAATTTCCGTACTTGAAATTTTCGGTTTGGGAATTGGAGGTGTGGCGGCTACGTCACAGTCATCCCCCACCTTAACATCGCCTTATATATTGTACTGCTGAGACTGACAACGCTTAGTCAATAAATGAAACCTCACTCGTACGGGTGTGTTATTCTTTGTAACCTCCTGTGTTGACTCTCCCGCACACTTACACTCTACACACAGCATTGTACACATACGCATATATATGTGTACTCCAAAGAGGTAAATAGTGAGTATGAGGATTCTTCCTTATCTATTTGAAATTTATATAGATTGAAACAACTATCTTTACTGTTGTAGTATGATATTAAGTACACTTACTTGGCGACATTGCAACATGTATGCCGTGCAACCGATCCAAATTATGTAAAAAAAACCTCTTTAAGGGAGCAAGGTCCTGTGGGAAACGATTATATATTGGACGGAGGATTCCAATAGCCTCCACGCACCCCTTTATAAATTTGCAACAGACAGCTCCAGGTATGACCGTATGACCTAGTTGTGAACTACCGCAAGGTCAAAAATAATTCATGATTATTGGTACAGCAATATTCCTGAAAACAATTAAATTTTTTATTTTATGGTATGTATTACCTACGTTGATTTTAAGTTGAAAAATATCGGTATTTAAACGGGTATACAATATGACGTTAGAAACGATTTTTGTTAAAATATGATGTACCTAAGTACAATAATTTCAGGATATACGTATTTAATGAAATAACATACCGAGTGGTCCTTTGAGAGATTTCGTTTTTAACTAGGTCATGAATTACATGAACAGCATATTTTTGTGAGTCGAAATCTTGATTTGATATCAATATTGTCCAATAAGTCCAAAAAATTTACGCGAGCTCTTGGAATTCGCAGTCTTCGCATTTCTGCACCGCTCTCGTCTACTTCTGCATCTTCAATTGCTTGAATAATTTCAAAATCCTCAATTGAATCCATAATAAACACGAAACTCGTGAAAAATTTGGGTCACCTCAACAGCAGCAACTATAAATTTGTAATGGCATGGCAGAAAATTTGTGTAAGTTGTCCAATTCACAACCACTATTAGCTGCTTCGAGTTCCAATTAGTAAAGATTAACTTTATCGTGTACATGAGCGTCTTTAAGGGATGGTGAAATCGAAAAAAAAACTTTACCCTTTGCATAATGTTTCTGAGAGCTTATGAGTAAGATGTTTAAATATCTTCTTAGTGATATTTTAATAGAAGATTCACACACTTAGGCTCCCTGATAATTGCAAAAAGTTGGTCACGTAGTATGGGTACGTTCCCTAATCCTATTCGGGTCGGGAACCCACTGCATCGACAAGGCTCCTTCATGCGTCGCTGTCTTGTGCTGCTTGTTCGGCCTCCATCCATGGCAGTCCCATCCTCTCCTCATACAGTTTCTGGAGTTATCTCGCCCAACTGTGTCTGGGGCGGCCCACTGGACGTCTACCCACTGGAATCGCACTCAGTATTTTTTTCAGAATTCGGTCATCAGACATTCTTAGTACATGCCCAAGCCACCTCAGTTGCGATTTTTCTATGAAGAGTTGCAGTGGTTCGATGTTTAGATCATCTCGGATCGTCGAATTTCTCATATGATCCCATTTCGTAACCCCTGCCACTCCTCTCAAGTACTTCATTTCGGCAGCTTGAGCGCAGAGCGTGTTCTTTCATTAGGCATCCATATCTGGTGGCCGTAAGTGAGCGTCGGGCGGTATACAGTTTTGAACACTGCCATCTTTGTCTTGATACTGACCGCGGCTTTCCTTATCACTGAGCTGTAAAGATGCCACCTAATGTACCCGCCCAGGGGGAGGGCATGCCACCGTTAAGTCGAGCCGAGGTTGAAGTAATAATTAAGGGTTTGGGTCCGAAAAAGGCACCGGGATTTGACAGATTGAATGGTATAATTGCGAAGAATGTCTGGACGTACGCCAAAGAGGAGTTCTACCAAGTTTTAGAGACTTGTTTACGTAGGGGAAAATTCCCTACAGAATGGAAGAAGGGCGTGCTCCGGTTTATACCAAAGGGAAACGATAAGCCGAAAACGGACATAGGAGCCTATAGGCCTATAACCTTATTGCCAATTCTAGGCAAAGTATTGGAAATCATCATTAAGCACCGTCTACGCCTCACCCTGACGCCGTCCAGCGAACTTCAATTCGGCTTCATCCCGGGCAAATCCACGGAGCACGCCATTAAGCATGCGCTTGAATGGGTGAGGGTATGTCCAAAGAGGTACGTCATAGGCATCTTCTTGGATATCTCGGGTGCCTTTGATCACGCGTGGTGGCCGATGATACTTACCAAGCTGAAAAGCAGGAATTGCCCGCGTAAACTGTTTGATATTATTAGTGACTATCTAAATGGTAGGACAGTTATCATAGGGCACGGGGACGTTTTAATCACCCGAACAGTCGACATGGGATGTCCGCAGGGGTCGGTCCTCGGACCCGGCCTGTGGAAAATCTTGTTCGATGACTCCTCCAGGTTACCCTTACCTGAAGGTTGTACATCGGTCGACTACGTAGATGACAAATTGTATTTGGTCTCTGGGGACAGTAGAAGGGAAGTGGAATATAAGGCTGAAGAAGGTTTAAAAGTGATCCTTGAATGGGGAAAGAGAAACAGACTCAACTTCGTTCCCCACAAGACCGTGGGTCTCCTCATGAAGGGCATGCTTAGCCGAGGCAGGAACCCCTTCATTAGAATGGGAGACTCATCCATTCGATTTGCAGAAAACACCAGGTATTTAGGCGTCATTATGGATAGATCTTCTTCGTTCCTAGCCCACGTCAAGAACGTCTCCGATGGGGCCCAGGCCTTGTTTCAGAAACTGAGAAGAATCTCAACAGCCGAGTGGGGATTGCGTTCTCCGGCGATTCGCCTGTTGTACGAGGGGGTATATGTGACGCAAGTCTCGTATGCTGCCTCCGTGTGGGAGCATCGCCTGGATAATGTCTTGATAAACTCGGCTCTTAAACGAGGCCAGCGGACTCCCCTGTTGGCGCTCTCGGGCGCTTATAGGACTGTAACTTCAGATGCATTACCGGTTCTGGCCGGCGTTTTGCCGATTGACCTTGCAATTAGGGAAATATTGACAAAAAAGGAACTTATTAGAGGCAGGGCTGCTGTCCACCTTGGAGTCGAACTGACACCGGGAGGAGACGTGGCCCTCCCCGGCTTGCTCAAAGCGATGCGCGAAAGGACTCTTAGTGTATGGCAAGAACGATGGGATAGGTCGACGAAGGGCAGATGGACTTTCTCCTTCTTCCCTTCAGTTAAATTCAGAATGGAAGGGGCACACATTAAACTGAATCACTACATGACACAGATGCTCTCCGGACATGGGGAATTCAGGGGTCGGCTACATGTGGTGATACTAACCAGGATGCCAGGCACATTCTGTGGCACTGCGAGTTGATGAAAGAAGCACGAGAGGAAATGTTGGATGGCTTGCGCGGAACAACAAGACCAGCGCGGAACGCTGACCTTGTGTCGAATAAAGAGAATTTCGAGTGCCTGAAAAAGTTTGTCAAGTCCTGGGTGGAGAGATGGTCTGTACTTAGAGTCGCCGATCTAGACTAAATTCATCTTTGTTTCAGGTGCTACACGTATTGCTCCTGTCTCCCTTGGTATATTCTCCATTACTCTTCACTAATGTATACGCTTCGAACTGTTTATAAAATTACTTTTGTGACCTGTAAATTACTGGTTTCGTTTTGACTTATGTATGTACTGAAACATTTTCTTTTCTTGTTTTAATTATTTTCTTTTAGCTCTAACTTCACACCGTTTACAGGCATCCATGATCTCCTAACGTTTCTGCTAAAACTGATTTATGCTTTACTTCAACAGGCCATGTTCTATCTTGGAGGGCGATGGTGGTGAAGACGCCATCGCCCAATATATTATGACTTCTGTAATCATACAACAATTATGTTTCTAATATATAATTGCTTTTTTCATTTTTTTTTACTTTACATTAGCTTTAGTTCCATATTTTGGTGGTGCAGCTGAACTGTACATATTTATGTATCGTCGTCACCCCATAAAAGGGGGTGGGATAGACCCCGTCCGTGCGTACAGCCAGGCGAACCCATACTGGAGCGGTTTTTCTGCGATCCTCCCGCGCCTCCCCCAATGATATGGGTAGGCCTGAGGAACAGCCGCGTGGTCTCGACGTCCTTCCGCCCCCCCTCCGACAATCCGACGCTGATCTTTTCCCCGAGTCTTCAAAAACTTCCTCTTCTTTCCCACATATATTTCTTCGTGGCAAAATCGGTGAGTCGGCTAAAGGGCGCGGACTCCGGGTTTCGTCTGCGGTTGGGCCGATAGCCATACACATTGTCATTGGGACTGCCTGGTGGTTTGTGGAATACCTTCTCTGTATAGATATTTTATTTTTATGCCTTTTCTTCTCTCAGTTATTTTTGCAAATACTTGCATTATATTATTACTGTTACTTTTTCGTTATATATCTTAACTAGGTCTCCTCAACCGGGCGCAGCTCTTATTTTTCTTTATTTACTAACACCTTTATCTGTATATATTTTTCTCTATAGATTTCAGAAGAATCATTCCACGGGCTGCTACTTTTATTTATCTTTTGTATAATGTTAATGTAAGTACTTGCATACTGCTTACTAACCCCGTATGCATGGACATTGGAGGGTCTAGAGTCGTTCAAATAAATGTAGCTTCGTTCAAAAAAAAATAGAGTCTTGACGTGTGCGGTGAAGGAGGAAACCATATGTTTCCTTATAACGCCGTTGGGAAAGTGGTGGGGTCCCCTCCAATGTAGAGATGACGCAATACACCGCTTGCCGCACTAATTCTTCGACCAATTTCTCCGTCTTGCCGTCCATCGCTAGAGAATTCAACCCAGAAGATTTGAATTTGTCCACCAGTTTCATCTGAGTCCCATTTTACTTATCAATTATATAAAATGTACACAACGTTTTCTAGCTGAAAGCGTTTTAGGGAAATGTGTTCTAAATCATAGTGTCGCGCATACGATGTGTGTGAAGAACTGTGAATAATCAGCCAATTAAATCAATTTTCACAGAAGAATAATAATAATAAAGCAGCAGTTTAGTGTTATTTCACTTCAAGTGCGAAATGATGTCACACCAATGAAAAAAAAACACACTATTATTTTTCAAACAGAAAAGAGTGTTTTTTGTTATTTATTTTTAGGGTGTTATGCCGTGTTGCGCTATCTCCTCCTTTAGCCAACGTTTCAGACAGCGTTACAGTGTCAATCATCACTGACAGGTGCCAGATCACACATTTGCCCTGATGATGGACACTGTAACGCTGTCCGAAACGTTGGCTGAAGGAGGAGGTAGCGCAACACGGCATAACACCCCAAAAACAAATAACAAAAATACTTAATTAAATGAAGACAATATTAGCGAAACTCAATCGAAATCTGGAGACAGAAAAATCAGAAAAGATATTGGCTCCGCTGGGACTCGAACCCAGAGCCCTTTTCTTACATGTAAGAAAAGGGTTCTGGGTTCGAGTCCCAGCGGAGCCAATATCTTTTCTGATTTTTCTGTCTCCAGATTTCGATTGAGTTTCGCTAATATTGTCTTCATTTAATTAAATATTATAATTTGAGATTTTACTCATAAAGTTTAAAAAATTAATAATAAACAAAAATACTTTTGGCCGTGAAAATCTAAAATCAGATATACAGTGCTTTAAAGCTTAACAATGGTTTTTGATGACAAAATTTCACAAAAAAAGTTTTTTCAGAGGAGTAATTCCAATGTTTGCAATTAATGTAAACCGAGGCACGTAACAATTGTTAGTATCATTCTAAACGGTGATAATATTCAAATGTTTTCATTAACCCAGATTTTTGTCCATGAATACAGGGAGGAATTTATTCGTTGGCAAACAAAACAATATACTGCATTATTTAAAAAAGGCGGGCAGAGACTTATTTGATAATTATTCGTTAAATGCGCATAATTAAATGACCAAAGTTTTAGCCATACAAGGTGAGTTGTCCCAGTAACAAATCACACAAAACGGAAGGGTTTGCCGATAAATTTACAAAACGTCGGCCCGGATACGTGAACCGAATGGTCGCTTAAAAAAACCCTAAACAAAGGCCGTATATAAAACCCTTTTCTCAAACATGAGGTCGGGTTAAACTCTTCAGCAGGCGATAATAAACCATCGCTTATCTCTTTCAGTGTCAGCTAATTCTGAAACGACCGAAGCCAGCAATAACAATATATTCATACATTATGTATTTTGAATTCGTACATGGGCACAGATGGGCATCAATGCATAATAATGCCTACTTTTAAATACCGGCGAAAACATACACCTTGTTCATATTTGCATATCATCTAGCATGAATATTAATTAATAGGAATACTTCGGGTTTCAAACGATTTTGTGAATTTTTGTTATTACAAAAGAAAAAAACACGGAATAATTATTTTAAATCATGTTTTAATTAGGTACAACCTAATATGTAAACTTTTTTTTTTCTTTTATAGTTTATAGTGTTGTTTATGTAATGGCAGACTGGGATTGCACTACCCTCCCAGTCCTGCTGGAATAAAAAAACTTAAAAAAAAAAAAAAAAAAAAAAGATTTTTTGCTTTAGCTTATGATTAAAAACCTAAATAATTGTAATACTAGCTGAGCCGACGAACTTCGTGTCGCCTCAGAATCAATAACTGTTGCGTTAATTTATTAGCTGAATTAAATTCAGTTTTTTTATTAAGTTAAAAATTACACAATAAAGCGATTACATCGATGCGCAACTATCCGAGTTTTGTTTTTGTCAGTAACAGAGATGGCGTTGTATAGGGATTGATTTTTTTGTGATTTTCTTACTTTTCCACTTACTTGAATTGCGTTACATTTTCTTTATAAGTGTGAGGGAGATTTATTATAATTATTGTATTTTTCCTTTGGTGGTATGCAGACATACGTTCACCATTTGTCTCATTTTCGACTATTGACATTAAGTGTGTAAGAAAGAGGGGCAGCATTATATGTTTAAGAACAAAAGCAAAACAATCAGCGCATTGACATTTGTCGTTTTCTTCGTAATTTTTTTTTCGTGAATTTTTTCGATGTTTTAATAGCTATTCTGCTATTCGGAGCGGAGACAAACTTTGTTTTATAAAGCATTAAGATTGTATTCAATGATTAAATTCTTTTAAGTCCTTCGAAAGAGTCCAAAACATATTACAATACATTCGGTTCAATTAACATGGGAAGGCTGTTGGAGAATACTTCCCACGTAGATAAATTCAGGGTCTACGGACAGAAGGCAGAAGTGTGTTCACCACCAAATATAAGATTTGTTAGTCCACGAATACAACGACTACGTTAAACTTGTAAAAGTATGGATTTCACTTTTAGACAGCAACAGACAAACCACTTGACGATTTAGTTATTCTTTCAGCGAATTGTTTTAAAAATGTGAACGTCTCGGAATTCTAAGAATAAACTATGTTTTTTTGTAAGAGTTAATTTTTAAAAGCCCGAAAGCTTTCATCTTAATTTTTATACTATTTCTTAAAGATTTAAAAAAATGCCTTTGTATTTTTATACAGTTAAAAAAATAGATTAATTATTTTAATGAACTATTTTAAATATATTTTCAAAATCTGATGCAATAAACGCTTTTAATTTTGTCATAAAATTTTTATTACTTATATTATTCAAAGTCATAAACAATGCATAATGTTATTCCCTGTGCTGTTTATGGGAGTATCACATAATTATTTTTCATTGGGAAGGGAGGAAATTGACATTATTTCTAACAACCTCTATGTATATAATTTAAAAATTAAAAAAAAAAATCGGGGGCCTTAATTCATGTAATCTGATGCACTCATGGTATTCAGATATGACATAATTAAAAAATCTGGCATTAATGA
Source organism: Limnephilus marmoratus (assembly GCA_917880885.1). Taxonomy (NCBI): domain Eukaryota; kingdom Metazoa; phylum Arthropoda; class Insecta; order Trichoptera; family Limnephilidae; genus Limnephilus; species Limnephilus marmoratus. Next base: position 1,943,450 of record OU862918.1, on the reverse strand, counting down.
TTTTTTCTTGAATCAACCTGACACTGAGTCGTTTTCAGGAAAAAATCACCGCGTGGTGGATTAGTAAGCAGGTCTAAATTGTTAAAGAATTTTCTTATCACGCTGATCATACATACAAAAAATGACAATTTGTTTTGACATTGCAGCACTGGAAAAATTTTCTGGCAGAAAAGGTTTAATTTTACTGTCGGATAAACGGTTATGAATTTTTTTTTGAAGTCGTTCATTAATAAAACTTACCCAACACTACTAATAACAATTTATATAATATTATTTTGGCATGATCGTATTATTCTGAAGACAGGTAAATTTTATTTATGAAAGATTTTCTTACTTCAATAGGATCATAGTTTTGAATTCTCTTTTAGCTATAATAAGAAGCAGAAATGCAAGCCTCTGGGAGATCTATGGTGAGAAGCTGAAATGTGTTTTGGAAATTTTCAGAAATGAAAGACCTTTGCTTAAAATGTCTAGTAGTGCCTAACGGTGAAATGAACTTCCGCCGATTTTCCATAGATGTCAGGACTTCAAATTTTCCAGAACCATATTTCACAATTAATTACAAAAAGTTATAATATTATAATATATTATCGGGAATAAAACCGAACAGCATTTAATATAGATTCGTTTTATTCTGCATGCACATGGTGGGGGCAACTACTTTGTTGGTAAATAAAAATATTTATTTCATCACAATTATTGGGTGATCTTGAACACAACGATACATTTTTTTTTTTTCAATAATTTATTGAATGATTAGGTAAGTTCCTGAAAATATTAAATACAATTATGGTTTGATTTTAGATAGATATTGGATATTATAAGGGAAGAAGAGAAAATGAAATTTTAAAGAGAAAATCTTCCGGCGGTGAGTTTTACCACTGAATAACGAACCGTGCTTCTATCGTTTTTCGGTAGATGTCTGAACATTTCAAAGGTGTCCTAGTGAAAATCAAGAAATTAATCCAATCAGTCGACTTTTTTGTAACCAGTTCGTTATTTTTGTCTCCTACCGTCTCAAAAGGAAAGAAGACTTTTTATGTCGAGTTTTCTATATTTTTAGTAAATAACTATTTTTTCTTTCTTTTTGTTTGTCTTTTTAAGAAAGACAAACATTTCCGGGTAACGAATAACCCAACCATGTTTGAAAATCTCCCACTACCACCAGAGTAAGCGGAAAATATTTCTTCTGTTATAATGGATGACTTAGCAAGCCGAGGAATCGAGTACGCAACGCTCGGGTGGGTCCCAAACGAAATGCCCACTCAGCCATTGACCGGTCTGACTATTAAATTACTGGTTTAATTTGGGAGACGGATATGGGTACCGCTACCCCGGGAACCATTTATTGGATAACCAACGCGTCTGCCTTAGCAGGGGTGCCCGGGTTCATCGGGTGAAGTGTGTGTAGGTATGGTGGCGGGTCGCATCAAGAGAGGCCGGCTTAGGGAGATATTTTGGCTCTCCTGCTGATTCATCTCGACCCATCATTTTACACCGCAGCGGGATATAATAAGGGACAAACAAAGAAAGATTAATTTTTAAGTTGTATATGGATAGTATAATTTGCCAGGCTATACTATAGTGAGATTAATTTATTAACCTAATTTTGAACAAATTTTGTACACGATACTCAAATTATTAGACTTACCTATAGACAAATTCCCATGTTTTTCATCTTACGGGGTATTTATTTCATTTCTTATATTTTATTTAAATGCATACAGTGCTTTTACATATAATGCATCATACGTTTTTTTAATTACGAAGAAAATAAAGAGTTTACTAAATACTGTAACATAAAATATAAGACACAAAATATATGTTACACAAAATATATTAGTTGAAACAAAGTAGGTTACATGGAATATAAGTTAAGTAAAAATAGATAAATTGCAAATATTCTCCAAATCAACGATAAATATTAAAAAAAATGTTTAAAATTGGTGTTCACAATAGTTTATGAAATAGGTAGAAATAGTTGGCAGTGGGGCGTTTGAAGTTTGCAAAGTTCAAATTGTTGTCAAATACTTTCATACTGTTGAAGTATTTATTACCAAGACTATTTAAACGTTGTATTGGGGAATGCAGGCTATAGTTGGAATGAGATTTATGTATATAAAATGTTAACGTTTGTCTAGTTGCTCGTGTAAGTACATCTAGATTTATTAATTGCAGGAGTTCGCAACAATCGAATTTAGAGTTTAATAACTTTAATAAAAATTGAGTGCAGTTCACACGCGGTAGAAGTGAAACCTTCGCCACGCAAAAAGTGAGCTCATAATCAAAGCGGCCAATGCGGCAAGGTTTCATTCTATCTCATTCTCTCGCAGGCTAAATCCTCTTTTTAATAATATTTTATTTATAGATATACGCAAGTCTCCCAAAATATCAAACCAACGAATTATAATCCATTGTTAATGCTGCAGCAAGATTTATTATCGGCACTTATAAATATTTTCATATTTCAGAGCATCTCAAGCATCTTAGCATCTTCACTAGCTCTAATGTCCTGAAAGAATTTAGTTCAAGCTCTGCTGGATGGTATTTAAGTCCTTAAACGGAATGGCTACGGCACGCGGCGTACTTATTGGAAATGTGTTTCCAGAAAATTCCAATTCTCGACAGTGAAGTCTCAGGTCAGCAGAGTCATCAGCTATCGGATGGTTGAAGGAATCAAAGTGCACACCAGATGCTGGGTTCGGTGAGCGCGCTTTCGGACTGACACATGTTGAGGCCTTAGCCTGGAATCAAAGATATTGAAATATAAGTAGATGTGCTATCTGCTGTTTTTACTATGTGGGTCTGCGCTTCCGGGTGTCGCCGATATTGTTTACCAATTAACAAATAAACTAAAAGAACAAATAATCAATATATATTATAAAAGAAAGTCCAAAAAAAACGTGCGGAACGCAAAAACTCCGAAACGAGTGCCTGTACGATCAAGATAGTTATATGGTATGGTAGATCTCTATCCCCCCTAGGGAATAAGGGTATTCGTTTTTACCTAAAGTGCTTGCTTTTGAAGATATAAGGGCTGAAAGTTCTAAGAAGACTCTATAAACTTCAAGAAGAGACTGTAAGATTCCGGAAACTTCGATAAGACTCTGGAATGTTCTGGAAGAAGAAATGGAGGAGTATGTCAGCGAGTTTAGAAGGTTCTGGAAGGTTCAAGAAGGTTCGATAAAGCTGTAGAAAGTTCTGAAAGGAGTGGAGGAGTGTGTCGGTGTGTCTAGAAGGTTCAGGACAATTCTAGAAAATTCCACAAAGCTGTAAGAAGTTCTAGAACGTTCAATAAAGCCGTGCAAAGTTCTGGAAGGAGTGGCGGAGTAAGTCTGTGAGTCTAGAAGGATCTGATGGTTCACAATGCTAAGAAAATTGTGTATGGAGAAAGTTCTAGAAGGTTAGATAGAGCTATACAAAGTTCTGAAAGGAAAGGAGGAGTGTGTCGGTGAGTCTAGAAGGTTCCAGAAAATTCCAGAAGGTTCCATAATGCTGTGAAAGTTCTAGAAGGTTCTATAGGGCTGTACAAAGTTCAAAAAGTAGTGGCGGAGTATGTCGGTGAGTTTAGATGGTTCCGGAAAGTTCTAGAAGGTTTGATAAGGCTGTAGAAAGTTCTGAAAGGAGTGGAGCAGTGTGTCGGTATGTCTAGAAGGTCTCGGAATATTCTAGCAGGTTCCATAAAGCTGTATGAAGTTCTAGAAGGTTCAATAGGGCTGTACAAAGTTCTGGAAGGAGTGGCGGAGTATGTCGGTGGGTCTAGAAGGTTCCGGAAAGTTCTAGAAGGTTCGATAAAGCTGTACAAAGTTCTGAAAGGAATGGTGGATTATGTCGGTGGGTTTAGAAGTTTCCAGAAAGCTCTAGAAGGTTCGATAAAATTGTAAAAAGTTCTAGAAAGTTCCGTAAAGCTGCAGAAAGTTCTGATAGGAGTGGAAAAGTGTGTCGGTGTGTCTAGAAGGTTCTGAAAAATTCTAGAAGGTTCTAGACGATTCACAAAGTTCTGGAAGGTGTGGCGGAGTATGTCGGTGAGTCTAGAAGGTTCCGGAAAGTACTAGAAGGTTTGATAAAGCTGTAGAAAGTTCTAGAAGGTTTGATAAAGCTTTAGAAAATTCTAGGAGGGGTGGAGGAGTGTGTGAGTGTGTGTAGAAGGTTTCGGAAAATTCATGAAGATTCCACAAAGCTGTAGGAAGTTTTAGAAGGTTCGAAAATTCTACCTGTTAAGATTTCAGGTACTGAAATATTAATATTTGTGATTGTCACCCTAATGGTTGTGGCAACATTTTTTTGTGTTGGCAATTGCCAGGGCGATTTCGTATTGCCACGGATTTTTTAATTCCTTCTTCTCTTGTTACCATCCGTCTTGGGCGGGTCGTTTTTGGGCAAAACGTCTGCTGCCAGGTTTTCACTTCATGTGGGTTATAAAACCGCGGAGAGAGATAGCATCATTGGGCTCACCGTACATGAGCTACCCTACGGGTCTTTTATTGTTTCAATAAAGACCAATTATTCAAGAGCTGGAGTTATTATTGAAGAGTTACTCCAGCCACACTTCCCTTTGGAATCTGGTATTACCACGCCGGATTGCTCTGTCAGGAGAGCGGAAGTTGAGATCCTGAACATTGATCATTCGAGCCGGGTGATCAATATTGGATTGAACCATTCAAGCTGGGTGATCATTATTTGGATTGATCCATTTGAGACGGAAGATCATTATTTGGAGTGGCCCAGTCAGGCCTCATCATCATCGGGAGTGGTCCAGTCGGCGTCCTCATCACCATCATTGGATTGATCAAGCGAGCCTCATCACGACGCTCGCATGCACAGCAAATCAGGTTGTAGCCTTCCTTTCATTGTCCTTTCAAATTCCATTTAAAAAGCTAAAAATCTGTGTAGATGCCACATTATTTCGTATTGATTATATCGAATTATATTCGGGTGTTCATAATCAGATGCTTTCAATATAGCATAAATTTTGTTGGTGATAATAATTTTTATTGTTGTATTCAGTCTGCCGAATAACTTTGCTTTGCCTACCTACATTTCTAGCCACGCGGTTGCAAGTTTCGTCTTTGTATGCTATAGTATTGTGGATTGGGTTCTCTATGATCTATAGTATATTGGGGTTAGTATATTTATGGTATTATTCATTATTGTTTACGTCAAACTGCCGCGTTGTGTATTGTGTATTCAGTTTTTAAATCAAGTTAGTGTTATTTCGTTTGTAAAAAATGGAACTCGACAAGTTGATTAAACGGCGCGGGGTTTTGAAAGGTTCATTAACGAGATTCGAAACCTATTTAAGCAACGAAAATGATATTACACCTGGCGTGTTGTCATCGAGGTTGGACGCCATTAAACCTTCTCTGATAGAATTCTCCAAAATTCAGCTGGAGATTGATTTATTGAACAAATCAGAAGATAATGACGCGAGGGATAATTTTGAAGGTACATATTTTAATGTAATTGCATTAGGACAGGAAATGTTATCAAAATTTAAGAAGATTGAAAATGTCCCAAATATATCAGTAAATTTACCACCAATCTCTATACCAGTGTTTTCAGGTGACAACCATAAATGGTTGACTTTTAAAAATTCGTTCATTGCCTTAATTCATGATAACAGTAAATTAAATAATGTTCAGAAATTTCATTACCTTATTAGTTATGTGTCCGGAGAGGCACTTGATTTGATTAGTTCTCTAGAAATAACCGGGGATAATTATAGTGCAGCTTGGACAATGCTTATTTCGAGATACGAAAATGTCCGACTTATAGCAAATAGACATTTGAATTTCTTATTTAGTTTTACACCGTTAAAACGACAGAATCATCATGAATTACGGAATTTAATTGATCAAGCAAACATTCATTTGAGAGCTTTACACAACCTTAAGCTACCAACCGAACATTGGGATACTTTAATTATTCATATTCTAACCTCAAAGTTAGATAATCACACACGTAGCCTTTGGGAATCATTAGAATGCGACGAAGTTTATCCTACAATATCAATTTTATCAATTTTATTTCACAAAGGTCTCAGATCCTGGAAACTATCCAAGGTAATATTGGTGGAATGCAACAGAAATCGGAACCAGTTGCAACAAAAGCAAAGTTTTTTAATTTTAAGGAAAGGAATTCTGCAAACAAGGTTACGTTAGCGTCGAGCAACGTTAATTGTATGCTGTGTAATGACAGTCATTTCATTTATTCTTGCAAAATATTTGTTAACAAAGAACCAGCGGCACGAAGAAAGTTCGTTTCAAAGAACAATTTATGTTATAACTGCCTAAAACCGGGGCACCTTTCAAAGTTGTGTAGGTTTGACGACCTCCGTAGTCCAGTGGCTAAGACTCTTGACTCACATTCCGGAGGTCGCGGGTTCGAACCCGGCATGCGCAAATAAATTTTATTTGATTAATTTGTGTTATTTCACAATTAATTCTTTTAAAATAATATATAGTATATTTGCGGCATGTTCCAGAGTGGAAGATACAATCAGTATCGCCCTGGTGTAAGACCACCATTCAGAATTGAAACGTTGCTTGAAAATGGCTTTAGCCGTGTTTAGTGACCAGATCTGAATAGCCAGGTACTTCCAAACCTTCCTCTTCTCCACCTCCTTCCCCTCCCCACTACCTTCAGCCTCACAACATACCCCAATTGGGGATGCCATAGTCTCACTGGCTCCAGACGGGAGCAGTTGAGATTCTTGTGCGGTATTCACTGTAAAAAAAAAAAAAAAAAAGGTGGAAGGAAAAGTGCAGTGTTTGTGATCGAAAACATCACACTCTGTTACATATCAATACTGATAATGTACAAGCGGGTACTTCAACTGGCAAGGGTCAGTCGGAGGCACCAGTAAATTTAGCATGTCATAGTGACATGAACGGGCGGGAAATTTTACTATCTACCGTAATAGTAAAAATAGAAGACGCGTATGGTGGAACACACAAAATACGCGCACTTTTGGATTCGGGTTCAATGTCTAATTTTATTACAAAGGATACTTGTAAAAGATTAAATTTGCATTGTACAAAGTTGAATATACCTGTTTCAGGTTTGCATAATAATTTAATTCATGTAAAGGAAACAGTTGACATTAAATTTAAATCATCATGTTCTCAATACCGGGATGAAATATCTTGTTTGGTATTAGATGAGATTTCTTGCAATCTTCCACAGACCTTGATTAATCCAAAAATGTTGAACATTCCAGACGGTATCCAGTTAGCTGATCCGCAGTTTTACCAGCCAGCTTCTATTGATATGCTGATCGGAGCAGAGATATTCTGGCAGGTGGTTCATACGGATCAGATACAGTTAGGAAAGGATAAACCTACATTGCATCGAACGGAGCTAGGCTGGATAATATCAGGAGCTGTACAGAGGCGTCAAAATACGAGGCCAGTTAAAGTTTGTCATATTTCATTAAATTATTTGCAGAATCAAATAGTAAGGTTTTGGAAGGTTGAAGAAATTGAAAATAGTAAGCATAACTCTCTGGAAGATAGTGAATGTGAAAAGATTTTCGAAGGCACGCATAAACGCGATGCAAATGGTAGATTTGTAGTGAACTTACCATTTAAATCTAACCTATCTCAATTAGGAGATTCATTTAGTATTGCTAAAAGTAGATTAGTGTCAATGGAAAGGAAATTCTTAAGACAACCTAGTTTAAAGGAACAATACTCGAAATTTATTGATGAGTATCTTGCGTTAGGTCACATGACTGAATGTGAACCGCCAATACGTGATGAAACTACTTATTATTTACCACATCACGCTGTATTTAAAGAATCAAGCACAACTACTAAAATTCGTGTTGTTTTTGACGGGTCGGCTAAACCCGCTCGAGGGATTTCTTTGAATCGCGCTCTAATGATTGGGCCCACCATTCAAAATGATATATTTTGCCACTTGGTATTTTTCAGAAAACATCAATATGCAGTCACCGCAGATATTGCAAAAATGTACCGCCATATTAATATCAACCCGGAACACAGAAATTACCAACGTATATTATGGAGAAAGGATGCGAAGGATTGTTCGAAACACTATACGCTAAACACGATGACATATGGTTTGGCTCCTTCGCCTTATTTAGCAATACGTTGTCTGCATCAGCTAGGTAATGACGTTTCATTTACTCATCCATTAGCTAGTAAATCCCTTAAGGAAAATTTTTATGTAGATGATTTTCTTTCTGGTAGTGACTCCATTGATACTTGTCACTTGCTTAAATCACAAATCATTAATGCGCTTGCTACAGCAGGCATGGAGATTAGAAAATGGAGGTCTAATGCGCCCTCGATTAATGATTCTAAAGATAATTTAGAATTATTGCCAAATGAATCCAATAAAGCTAAGATTCTCGGATTAATATGGACACCAAACTTGATGAGTTTACCTACCAGGTAGAAAGCATAGACTCAAAGTTAGAAGTAACAAAACGTCAAGTTTTATCATTAATTTCAAAAGTGTTTGACCCTTTAGGACTGGTAGGCCCAGTAATCATTGTCGGTAAGATAATTATGCAAAGATTGTGGAAGCTAAAAACATCCTGGGATGACAAGCTACCCAATGACCTTTTATTGGCCTGGCAGATTTACACGCTGAGTCTCCGTAAAGCAAATCATATTCGGGTACCGAGGAAAATTTTCTGCTTTAATAAAAAATATTTTAGAAGTAGGGAAATATTTAATAATTATTCTTCATTAAGACGACTGAGGCGCGTAGTTGCTTATATGTTACGTTTCATACATAACTGTTCTAAACGAAGACCGATGCGGGTCGACGAGCTTTCTGTAATCGAACTGGAACATGCCATGCATGTATTGATTTTGAACGCCCAGCGATTCGCATTTCATGATGAAATAGCGTCTGTGAGTAATGGAAGATTTGTATCTAGGCGGAGCAAAGTAAAGGCACTAAATCCTTTTATGCAGGATGGGTTGTTGTGTGTTGGAGGTCGACTATCACAATCCGATATTACCTCAGCCTCTCAAAAACATCCAATTTTGTTACCACAAAATCATAAGTTGACTGACTTAATAATAACCCATCTGCATTATGAGAATTTACATTTAGGATGTAATGCTCTGCTCGCATTACTGCGTTTACGTTTTTGGCCAATATATGGTAAAAACGCAGTGAAGCGAGCACTGCATAAATGTATTGTATGTTTCCGAGTCCGTCCGCGCGAATGTCGCCAGCTCATGGGTGACCTTCCTGCTGACCGATTCCGAATCCAAAGACCATTTTATGTAACCGGCATAGATTTTGCAGGTTCAATTTTAATTAAGTCTGGTTTAACCAGAAATGCTAAGAGTGTAAAATCTTACATATGTTTATTTATTTGTTTTTCAACGAAGGCAATTCACCTAGAATTAGTGACTAATTTAACTTCAATGGCATTTATGAATGCATTGAAAAGATTTATAGCTAGGAGGGGTAAACCCTCACGACTCTTTACTGATAACTTTACAGGTAGTTATAGGGAACTTACTGAACTATTTGATTTTTTGAAGGCATCTGATAAAGAAATCCATAATTTTTTGGCCCAGCAGAATATTAGCTGGAGGTTCTTGCCTCACCGCATCACGGGGGACTTTGGGAAAGTGCAGTTAAAATGACCAAGTTGCATTTAAAAAAAGCAATGTGGTCAACTGTTTTGACATACGAAGGCATGAATACCATACTAATACAGATTGAGGCTTGTTTAAATTCCCGTCCTCTGACTCCATTAACATCAGATCCAAATGACTTAAACGCCCTCACTCCGTCACACTTCCTTATTGGCGACAACTTGTTAGCATTGCCTGAGCTTGATATCCATTATCTGCCTACAAACAGGCTTAATATTTACCAAAAGATGTCTACCGTTGTTCAATCTTTTTGGCACAGATGGAGCCGGGAATACCTAGCAGAATTGCAGAACCGAGTCAAATGGCAAGAAGGACGTCAACGCAGTTTACAGCCTGGTGACATGGTCATCATCAAAGACAACCAGCTACCTCCGCAGTACTGGAGGATGGCGCGAGTGACGGAGATCCACCCTGGCCAAGACGGACGCGTCCGCGTCGTCTCCTTGAGGACGGCCAGAGGTGTCACCAAAAGAGCCGTGACACAGCTCTGTCTACTTCCCATGGAGGATGCTTCCTCCAACCTGGATTAAGAACCAATTACAACGCTAAAAGTGATGTGATGTGTAAATCAAAGTGCCGTCAGGCTCATCAGTGCCAAGTGTTAAACTATTTTCACATAAGTGGGTGCAGCGCACCAGAAGGTTCTACATTATTAAACTTTTATTTTTTAATGTCAAGTCTGACATAGCGTTATATACTTAGTTATAAGTTTTTTGTTATTATTTTGATATCCATATATTGAATATTGTTTATTTTTGTATGTGTGAACTCGTTGGGTAAATTCTGAGTACCAATGTTGCAATCTCTTCTTATATTATTTTATGAAAAACGACTATTCCTTAATACTCGTTTTTGGGCGGGAATATGTTAAGATTTCAGGTACTGAAATATTAATATTTGTGATTGTCACCCTAATGGTTGTATCAACATTTTTTTGTGTTGGCAATTGCCAGGGCGATTTCGTATTGCCACGGATTTTTTAATTCCTTCTTCTCTTGTTACCATCCGTCTTGGGCGGGTCGTTTTTGGGCAAAAAGTCTGCTGCCAGGTTTTCACTTCATGTGGGTTATAAAACCGCGGAGAGAGATAGCATCATTGGGCTCACCGTACATGAGCTACCCTACGGGTCTTTTATTGTTTCAATAAAGACCAATTATTCAAGAGCTGGAGTTATTATTGAAGAGTTACTCCAGCCACACTTCCCTTTGGAATCTGGTATTACCACGCCGGATTGCTCTGTCAGGAGAGCGGAAGTTGAGATCCTGAACACTACCATTCCTTCGAGAAAATTCTGGAAGGAATGGTGGAATATGTCTGTGGGTTTGGAAGTTTCCGGAATATTCTAGAAGGTTTCGTAAAGTTGTAGAAAGTTCTAATATGAGTGGAGGAGCGTGTCGGTGTGTCTAGAAGGTCCCGAAAAATTCTAGAAGATTCCATAAAGCTGTAGGAAGTTCTGGAAGGTAAGGCAGAGTATGTCGGTGAGTGTAGAAGGTTCCGGAAAGTTCTAGAAGGTTCCTTAAAAATGTACAAAGTTCTGAAAGGAATGGTGGAATATGTCGGTGGGTTTCGAAGTTTCCGGAATGTTCTAGAAGGTTTGATAAAACTGTAGAAGTTCTAGAAGGTTCCGTAAAGCTGTAGAAAGTTCTGATAAGAGTGGAAGAGTGTGTCTAGAAGGTACGGTGTGTCTAGGAGGGTCCGAAAAATTTTAGAAGGTTCCATAAAGCTGTAGGAAGTTCTGGAAGGTGTGGCGGAGTATGTCGGTGAGTCTAGAAGGTTCCGGAAAGTTCTAGAAGGTTCGATAAAGTTGTATAAAGTTCTGAAAGGAATGGTGGAATATGTCGGTGGGTTTGGAAGTTTCCAGAATGTTCTAGAAGGTTCGATAAAACTGTAGAAGTTCTAGAAGGTTCCGTAAAGCTGTAGAAAGTTCAGATAGGAGTAGAGGAGTATGTCGGTGTATCTAGAAGGTCCCGAAAAAGTCTAGAAGGTTCCATAAAGCTGTAAGAAGTCCTAGAAGGTTCGATAGGGCTGTACAAAGTACTGAAAGGAGTGGCGGAGTATGTCGGTGAATATAGAAGGTTCCGAAAAGATCTAAAAGGATCTATAGAAAGAGAGAAAAATAGAGCTATAGAAAATTTTAGAAGGAGTGGCGGAGTATGTTGTTGAGTCTAGAAGGTTCCAAAAAGTTCTAGAAAGCTCGATAAAGCTCTAGAAAGTTTTGAAAGGAGCGATGGAGTGTGTTGGTGATTCTAGAAGGTTCTAGATAGTTCTGAAAGCCTCCCTAATACTCTAGGATGTTACGGAAGGAGAAAATTCTAGAAGCTTCAGAAATGAGTGGCGGATAGAATATCTAGAAGCTTCTGGAAAGTTTGGATAATCTTTATCTTCAATATACATTATTAAAAAAGTGTTCAATGTGCATGCCGCTAAAACTCAAAGACGAGTCCTGGTATGATAACAGGAGTTATATTGTGTGATAGCCCTCTATCCCACATACATGAAGAAAGTTATAGGTTTTACCTAAAGGGTGTGCTTTTAAAGATATAAGGGCTGGAAGTCTCGCCCCTTGAAATTTCCTACAGTTCATAATATTCCAGAGTATTCTTGAGCAATCCAACACACTCCGGAATATATTTAGGAATATACCGGAATATTCCAGATCATTGTGGAACATTCCAGAATACTCCTTAATGTTGTGGAATGATCTGGAACATTTGAATTTTTTTATGGGGCTACTTATATGGGGTATATAAAGCAAGATCCGTCGTGGATTCGAACGTCAATTCAATCTCACATCAACTCCCTGAGCGAAGCCGGAAACCCAGTCAGAGTATTTCAGAGCATTCCACAACGTTCCAAAACATACCGGAACATTCTGGAAAATTGTGGAAAGTTCGGGAATAGGGATTCGAGAACATCAATGTGAAACATTTCAGAATACTCTCGAATGTTGTCCTGAGCGAAGCCGGGTAACCCAGCTAGTTAACGAATAAACCAAACGAACGTTAAACTAAATGAACGAATTCTTTCCTTATTCAAAATATATTGTTAACCAATATTAATGCACATTTTCAAAAAATCAACGATTGAACAAATTCTTTTTGTATGAGAAACTACGCTAATTAGCGCGTAGTCCGGCGACAGTTGGCATATCTCTTCTGTATTTGAATATCTTTGCCTGGAATGGACTGCCACAGACTCGGCGGTATTTAGAGCTTAAATTAAAACTCGTCTTTTCAGACAATCGTAACCTTTTAAAAACCTTTCACCTTCACAGCCCGTGACATTGTAAATAACTAATTATGTTGAAATGAAAGCAAAATCTTTTTTGTTAGCTCCTGTAAAAGCGTTTCGTAAAAATTATCCAGTAATAAAGTGTATCTAGTATCTAGTTTTTCAAAATAAATATTTTCTCAAATTTTGGAACTAATGTTATTATTATATCTATTTTTCAAATTGACAATTTACTTCTTAATAATAATAATAATAATAATAATAATAAATTTGGACAACTTATATAGCGCTGTTTTTGCGAAAAATCGCCTCAAGAGCGCTGTACAAATTAACAAGGATTTTACATTAGAATTTACTTAACTTAGGAGGCTAGATAACAACTCGTCTTGCAGCTATCAAGCGCATGGATTATTGAAATTCTAGCCCCCCGATAAATTAAATAAAATATCTTTTTATACGTACGTATTTCAATTTACTTAACTATGTAGGGGGCTAGATAACCACTCGTCTTGCAGCTATCAAGCGCATGGAGTGTTGGAATTCTAGCCCCCCAATAAATTAAATAAAATATCTTTTTATACGTACGTATTCTAATTTACTTAACTATGTAGGAGGCTAGGTATCAACTCGTCTTGCAGCTATCAAGCGCATGGATTATTGGAATTCTTGCCCCCCAATAATACATTTACCTTCTGTATTTAATAATCTACTTTTAACATCCTTAGTCTAACTTAATCTAACTTAATCTACTTAATCTAACTTAACCTAACTTAGTCTTACTCACACATACTCAAAACATATATGTATTTAATAAATCTGCAGTTCATAAAAACAATTGCAAAGAAACCATAAAAATAACACGTAATCAACGCTAACGAAAATGTATATATACTCGTAATACACTGTGATAATAAATTGTCACTGTGAACTGTTAATTAATAAAGTTTTTTAATTTTTCATTTATCACTCCATACGTACGGCACAGGTAGAAACCGAAGGGCGCGGGCTCAGTCCCATGACTTCCTAGTCCATGTGCTTAGGGGCGGGGGGCAGGCGCGGGCGGTTGGCAGCGGGGGCAGCTAGGGATGCAGAGATTGCAGAGGTCATCAGTTGGTTTTCTTCTCTGGTGCGTTTCTTAGAAGGCCGCTTCGGTGGCCCACACATATGGTCCACAGTCGTAAATACAGCGACTGCGGGCGTAACAGCGAGCAGCGGGGTTGCAGTAAAGGTGCGGGGGGTGCGCAGGGGTACGGCTATGACACCCAACAACCGAACAAATGACCACATCTGGTAAATGTTCGCTACCGATCCTGGGTTTTAAACACTTCGCATCTAATGAATCACGATAATATCTGCACATATTCTTAAAACTCGTTATACGTCCACACTGCTTACGATAAAATTATTTTGAGTTCACATATGTAATGTTCACAGAGTAATAAACATTATTTGACACTTTTAAGGTCTCAAAATGTTAATTATCCCTCTTATTTAATAAGGGATAACGAGACCGGCCAGAATGCGTCAGGCTACTCCGAGCGCCTGACGCATTCTTATTAACGAAATGTCAACAAAGGTGGGGGTAGCAAATGCAAAGTCATGAAATGTCCAGTGTTTTAAATATAATGTCGTCCGCGTGCAAAGTCTTATCTTCTGCAAGCACAAACTTTCTAATTGTAGTGTGGGATCGGAAGTGACCTGCCAGGTATGTTTACGGTATAAAATTAGATAGAGCCTAAGTATTCATAATAAATTGCATAGCGCCCTTGAGGTGATTTCTCACAAAAACGGCGATCTACAAATTAATCATCCAATTATTGTTATTACTAGCTGGGTTACCCGGCTTCGCTCGGGACAACATTCGAGAGTGTTTTGGAATGTTTCACATAGATGTTCCGATTCCCTATTCCCGAACATTCAACAATTTTATAGAATGTTTCGGAATGTTCTGGAACGTTGTGGAATGCTCTCAAATACTCGGAGTGGGGTGTTCGGCTTCGCTCGGGGAGTTGATGTAAGATTAAATTGACGTTCGAATCCACGGCGGATCTTGCTTTATATACCACATACGGGTAGCCCCATACAAAAAAGAATTCAAATATTCCAGAATAATGTTCCAGATCAATCCACAACATTCAGGAGTGTTCTGGAATGTTCCAGAATGATCTGGTATGTTTCTTATCGTTCCATCCTATTCACGAACATTCCTAAATATTCCAGAATGTTCCGGGATGATCTGGAATGCTCAACAATATTCCGGAATGTTCTGAACTGTTCTAAAATTTAAAAGCACGCCCTTCAGGTAAAAATGGGAACTTTTTTCATAGAAGGAGGATAGAGGGCTACCACACAATATAACTCCCGTCTTTGAGTTTTAAATAATGTATATTGAAGATTAAGATTATCCTAACTTCGAGAACTTTCCAGAACCATCGAGACTCACTGGAGACTCACATCGAGATTCACACTCTCCGCCACTCATTTCTGAAAGCTTCTAGAACTTTCTCCTTCCATAACATCCTAGAGCATTAGGGAACCTTCCAGAACTATCTAGAACCTTCCAGACTCACCGACACACTCCATCGCTCCTTCCGAAATTTTCACAGCTCTACCGAACCTTATTGTACTTTCCAGAGTCTTCTAGACTCACCAACGTGCTCCGCCACTCCTTCCAGATCTCTTTACAGCTTTTTCGGAATTTCTAGAACTTTTTGGAACCTTCTAAACTCACTGACGTACTTTGCCACTCCTTACAGAACTTTCTACAGCTTTATCGAACCCTCCCTCTAGAACTCCGGAACCTTCTAGACTAACTCATGTACTCTGCCACTCCTTCTAGAACTTTCTACAGCTTTATCGAACCGTCTAGAACTTTCCGGAACCTTCTAGACTCACCGACATTCTCCGTCACTCCTTTCAGAACTTTTTACAGCTTAATGGAACCTTATGGAACTTTCTCAAACCTTCTATACTCACCAACATACTCCGCCACTCCTTCCAGAACTTTTTACTGCTTTATCGAACCTTCTAGAACTTTCGAAACCTTATATACTCGCCGACATACTCCGCCTGTCCTTCCATAACTTTCTACAGGTTTATCGAACCTTCTAGAACTTTCCGAAACCTTATAGACTCACCGACATACTCCGTCACTCCTTCCAGAACTTTCTACAGCTTTATCGAACCTTCTAAAACTTCTTTTCAGCTTTGTGGAATCTTCTAGAATTTTCCGGAACCTTCTAGACACACCGACACACTCTTTTACTCCTTTCGGAACTTTTTATAGCCTTATGGAACCTTCTAGATCTTTCCGGAACCTTCTAGATTCACCGACATACTCCGTAACACCTTCCAGAACTTTCTACAGTTTTATCAAACCTAGAAGTTTCCGAAAACTTTTAGACTCACCGATATACTCCGCCGCTCCTTCCAGAACATTGTACAGCCTTATCGAACCTTCTAGAACTTCCACAGCTTTATGGAACTTCTAGAATTTTCTGGAACCTTCTGGACACACCGACACACTCCACTCCTTTTAGAACTTTGTATAGCTCTATCGAACCTCCCAGAACTTTCGAAATCTTCTAGACTCACCGCCAACTGTATCTGAAAGCTTCTAGAACTTTCTTCATCCACAATTTTCTAAAGCATTTGTGAACCATCAGATCATTCTAGACTCACCGACATACTACGCCACACCTTCAAGAACTTTCTACAGCTTTATCGAACCTTCTAGAACTTCTTTTCAGCTTTGTGGAATCTTCTAGAATTTTCCGGAACCTTCTAGACACACCGACACACTCCTCCACTCCTTTCAGAACTTTCTATAGCCTTCTGTAAGCTTCTAGTTCTTTCCGGAACCTTCTAGACTCACTGACATACTCCGCCACTCCTTCCAGAACTTTGTACAGTTCTATCGAACCTTCTAGGACTTCCTACAGCTTTATAGAAACTTCTAGAATTTTCCGGGACCTTGTAGACATACCGACACACTCCTCCATTCCTTTCAGAACTTTCTACAGCTTTATCGAACCTTCTTGAACTTTCCGGAATCTTCTAGACTCGCTGGCATACTCCTCCACTTCTTCCAGAGCATTCCAGAGTTTTATTGAATTTTCTAGAAGTTTCCGGAATCTTCTAGATTCTTCTTGAAATTTCTAGAGTCGTCCTAGAACTTTCAGCCCTTATATCTTCAAAAGCAAGCCCTTTAGGTAAAAATGAATACCCTTATTCCCTAGGAGGGATAGACATCTACCATACCATATAACTCTCTTGATCGTACCGGTACTCGTTTCTGAGTTTTTGCGTTCCGCACGTTTTTTTGGACTTTCTTTTATAATATATATATATATATTGATTATAGAAAACAACAACAGAAAAACACTCATGACAATAATAATAATAAAAAAAACTTTTTCAATATGAAAACATGATAGTTGCGTAGAAATGTGTGTATTTCTTTAACCACAATAAATAAATATATCATCGTAAACGGAATTCAATCGTCATTCATACTATCACTATCCGAGTGCCTTTCTGATAAATCTTATCTAAAGAGCATTATCTGTTTATTATCGCAAAGATTTTAAATTATTATCAAAAATGATCATGATTATTGCCAGTTATAGTCTATAGTTGCAGGCGACATCTGATACCACGAACAGCATTGTTTGCCTTATGTCAATTATTATTGTGTGTGCGTCAAATTTTGGTAACAAAAGTGAAAGTTTTTGTGATGATATATTTACAGTGTGTTGTGAAGGGTCCAAATCCCTAGTGCAAGTTTTTGATAACAATTCATTGTTAGAAAAATTATTCTAGTAAGTCAACATCATATTACACCATTAATTATGTTTTTTTTTCAATTATTATGACTGATCATCCGATGTCAAGCCAAATGTGAAATAGTGCTAATAAAAAAAAAAAAAATAAGACTAAAAATATATTCAATTAAGCTAAATCGATATGGTTAATTAATACGATAGTTTACAAAATTTTTTTTTTTTTTGCTAGACAAAAAATAGATTGGTAGATATTATTAGAGATAGGGGGAATTTCGCAATAGCTTATCGCAGTAGATATTTCACTTAATTTTTTTTTCTGGTACACATAATGCAGGTAAATAATACATTAATTTGTGAAAATCTGGGTTAATCATTTCAAAGTTTATTTTAAAATCGTTGGAAGTTTCTCAATTTGCAAATTTTAATGGAAAACATTTAGAATAAACTTTTGACGGGATAATATTATATGATAATATATGTTCTACATCAATACCGTGAAGCAGCTTTGAAAAAAATGATTTAATTTAATAGAAATGTATTTTTTTCTTGTGACGTGGGTTGATTGCTAAAGTGCAAGGCTAAATATTTGGAAAATTTAAATGGTACTGTTCTGATTTCTGAACTGCAAAACTATCAGATAAGTTTAGTTAAGGATAAACCTAAAATAATTCATCATATGCTCGTTAATAGATGGCCGTAATTTAATTACTTTAAGAATTAACCCCTTTTGAAAGTCATTCTGTAAAATATGAAGAAGAATTGTTTGTTCACGGCTTAAATACGCAATATGAAATTGAATATATTTTACAGTTTTGCTCTTACAAAACCTCAATTCTTTGAAGCAGGGCATGCAAAAACAAATTGGATTGAATCGCAGATACAAAATTGTAATTGTATGCTTTCCTTGGGTATTTAAATAAGCCATGATAATTATTGTATGTTTTCCTTTAATCCAATACGAAGATTAGGGAAACACTTACTAGGAAAATCGGCAAAATTGCTGTTAGGTATTGAAAAGTTTTTTTTTTTTAATTTAGCCCAGAATTAAGAAAATAAATTTCAGCGGAAAAGATAACATTATAATCGTATTGCGCAGATGCCGATAATAGGCAATCATTCAAACAATCTGAATTCCTCTTTTGTTAAGGAATTTCTTATCGTTTTATTACGATGATAAGAAAGATTTGTCATTTCCTGAGTCCATTACCACACAAAATAATATTAAAGTTCGGATAATACTGATGTCACAACAACCCATTATTTTTTATAAATAAATCATCATAAATTACATGCATAAATACTTCACGTTTATCAATTTCTTGAAAAGCGTATTTTATATGATTTAAAATTTCGCTGTCAAAAGGCTTATCTATGCCATGTTGCACTTCCTTCTAGTTTTGCCTACTTTAGATTTGGCATCTGTCTTGATGATGTGTAACGTTGTCCGAAACGTTGGCCAAAACAGGAGGAAGCACAGTACATTAACTCAAAAAAGTATTTAGGATTAACTAATTTATATATTTTGAAATTCAATTTGGCGAAAATGAAATAACGTATTTCTGGAAACCGATTTCACAGCTGCTCCCGTATAGAGCCCATAGCATCCCCGATTGGTGTGTGTTGAGAGCTTAAGAGGCTGAAGGTATTGGGGAGGGTAAGGCGATGGGGAAGGTGAGGAAGTACCTGGCCATTCTCGTCACCAAATACGGCTAAAGCCATTTCAAGCAATGTTTCAATTATGAATGGTGGTCCAGGACAACACCGACAGTATCTTTCAATCTGGAACGTGCCGCAAATATGCTATATATTAAATGAATTAATTGCGAAAGAACACAAATTAATCAAAACAAATTTTTTGCGCACGCAGAAATTCGATCCTGCTACCTACAGATTGCAATTCAAGAGCCTAACCCCTATAGTACGGAGGCCGTCAGGGGTAAGACTCTAAACGCCGCACAATATAATATCAGATGAATTCTTGTTTAGAAAAAATTTGAAAAGCACGTAATTTTGGTTTATGTTGATAAACTTAATAATATAATAATTTCTGCATATAAAATCCGATCGAAAAATAAGTCTACCTATTGGGATGATTTTAATACAATTAAATTATTATAAATTCAGTTTTCAGTTTCAGTGCCGGCAACCCGGGCGTTTATTTATTTTTCATTTATTAATTTTATTAAATTTCATTTCTTCATTTTCAACATAACTTACTTTTACACAAATTTGCAGAGTAGTTTTGTATATAATATTCTTTTAAATATACAATCATGAAGTCCATGATATCTAATATATAAAAGCGGATGCTATCGACATCTGCCGGCGAAAACTAAAAGCTTAAGTTTTCCAGAAAATTTCTTTTACCTTGCCCTTACGTGCATATTGGATATGTCGAAGATAATTCATAGATGGCGGTAGTTGCTGGACTTATTTATGCGCTTTAACAAAATATCCACAAGCTTATTTTTTTTTAAATAAGCAGCAAACACCGTTTTTTTGCGGATTACTAATGATCATAAAGTACGTTATCTTAAACTAAAAAGAGAAAAAAAAATAAACTTTTTTGTTACAGCTATGTAAAAACAAAATCTAAAATACAATACTTGCGAGTTATGCATTACAATGGTTCTTCAGAACCATTAAATTTCTGAGGGTTTAAAAAAATATTTAAGTTTACCCACATTTTATAAAAAAAATTATAATATTAATATCGTTTGACAGCTTCAGTCCACAGGTACATTTTTTTAACATTAGCTCCACATAAGAGGCACCGAGAAAAACAATTTCCCTAGGGGCCTATGTCATCTTTATGGATGCTGAGTGCAGGGTTTTTTAAAGGGAAAGGAAGGAGAAGAAGATATGGGAAGGAAAAAGGTATGAGGGGTGGGTAGTTATCTGGGGGTCAGTGTGGCCAGGAGTGACGGACGTATAAATCTATTCCTCACACTGCAGTGCAAGGCAAAGGGTCGGGAGAATCCGGCTGCAGAGGTCAAAAGGCCTCCCTCAATCAGTCTCCTTCGATCCAGCCCGCTATGCAGTGGTTGGGCAAACGTATCCGCCACCAAGACCTAGACAAACCTCATCCCATGAACCCGGGCACCCCTGCTAAGTCACCAAACGTAGCGAAACACTTGGGGTGACCTGTAGCAGGGATGTTGGTTGTCCAATAATTGGTTCCCAGGGCGGCGGTACCCATACCCGCCTCTTAAATTGAATTGCCATACATACCCTGATGTATGGCAGTGAGGCATGGACCTGGCAGAGGAAGGATGAAAGTTAGCTGAATGCTGTTGAAATGAGATCCCTGAGGCTTATATATGGTAAAACCATATATGATCGTGTGAGAAATGTGGATATCCGCAAAGAATGTAAGGCTGATGCAAGCGTAATGAGTAAGATTGAGAAAAGGAGCCTCAGATGGTTTGGGCATATAGAGCGAATGAACGAAGAAAGTAGTGTAAGAAGAATACATGA
The DNA here is from genome assembly GCA_917880885.1 of Limnephilus marmoratus. Classification (NCBI taxonomy): domain Eukaryota; kingdom Metazoa; phylum Arthropoda; class Insecta; order Trichoptera; family Limnephilidae; genus Limnephilus; species Limnephilus marmoratus. The sequence continues at coordinate 1,922,311 of OU862918.1, read as the reverse complement.
CGCAAATGTGATGGTAGAAGAAGTCGGGGACGCCCGCGGAAGACACGGCACGATCAAGTGAATCAAGTACTTGAGTCAGGCCATGTCAAACGTCATAATAATAGAGGAGTGTGTATGAGACAATGTATGAATGTGAGTGAGGCAAAGAGTGTGTGTCAAGACCGAGTTGTTTAGCGGTCCGTCCTCTCTGCCTACCCCTGCGGATAAACGGCGTTATTATTATTTTTTTTTACATTAACTCCACACAGGACTATGTCATCTGGGATGCTGTGTGGAGGGTCTTTTTGAGGAGAGAAAGGAATGAACATTGAAGAGACCCATGTTGTAGGAAGGAGGAAACATAGAGGCCGGCAAATCATTCCACAGCCGAGCTGTTGAACACAAGAACGAGTCGAAGAAACGACCCGTTCTCATGTGACAAATGTCAACCGTGTACAAATGTTGGGCACGCGTTTGGCGTGTTTTCCGACTATGCACCGGTGCCGAAGGGATCAATGATGCTAGTTCCTCGGAGCATCTTCCATTGTAATACCGGTAGAACAAGGATAGCATTCCCACCCGATGCCTGTGCTCTAAAGATTGCAATCCGTCTGTTAAGATGGGAGAATCTATCAAACGGACCGCCCGTTTCTGCACAGAGTCGAGGGTATTTTTCAGGTATTTTGGAGCTCCAGACTAGAGATGGCTGCCAAATTTAACCGTGGGGCGTACCTTGTGATTTGTCCAAGGTTAGCAGTTGTGTACTATTAAAGTATCTGCGGACCCTGTACAGTACGCCCAGTTTTTGGGAGGCTAACTTTACTCTGGCTTCGATGGAGCCCCCATACCTGAGCTGGTCACTTAGGGTTACACCAAGCATATCAATGTAGGGCCTGTTCGGAAGATTTCTTCCGTTGAAAGAGACTAGGTTTTCATTTCGATCCCTTTTAGACGTAATCAGACAAGATTGGGTCTTTGAAACATTAAATTCAACGAGATTATTTTTACCCCAAGAGAAAACACTCGCGAGGTAACCGTCCATTCTTTGCTTCAAAGCCCTAAGAGCTGTTGGAGTTTGTGAGCCCTTTGGGGGCTTGTCAAACAAAAAGCTATCATGAACTGTACTGTCATCCGCGTAACAGTGAATTGGTGCACATGACAAAAGGTCGTTGATGTGCAACAAAAACAAAGTCGGAGACAGAACTGATCCCTGCGGGACGCCAGCATTTATCGAGTGTGAGGAAGAGGTGAAACCATTGGCTACCGTCTGAATCGACCTCTCCCTCAAGAAGTCTGCAATCCACGGACACAAGTCCGTAAGAAGGCAGTTTGTTGACAAGTCCTCAGTGCCAAACCCGGTCATAGGCCTTGGAAATATGTTATACCTTGGAAGTGCAACCGTTTGGGTCTCACCGAAACATTCCAGGCATCGCCCCCAAACATGCGTCACATACGCGAGAAGATCACCGCACGAGCGGTTCCGCCGGAATCCGTGTTGAAGGTCGTTAATAATTTTGTTCTTTTCGAGGTATGTGAGCAGTTTTTCGTTGATCACACGTTCCATCACCTTAGACAGAACTGATGTGGTCGTTATGGGGCGGTAGTTGGCCGGGTTGTTAGTTGGTTGGTCACCCTTCTTTGGAATAGGATGGATAACCGCTTTTTTACAACCAGAGGGCACAGAGCCAGTCTTCAGGGACATTTTAAAAAGCTTGAGAGCAAAATTGGAGCTATTTCTGCAGCGCACCTCTGCAGTACCATGGCAGGTATTCCGTCAGGCCCACTAGCTGGTTAGTTAGTTAAATATCGTTTCTTAGAAAGTAATCGAATTGTGGCAGAAAATCGCCAATTTGCACTTTTAATGTCTTTAACGAAATGACATTTTACGAAAACTTTGTGTTTCTACCGCCTCACAATTAAAGCTCTATAAATGAAACATTTCTGAACGTAGCCGAATAGTAAAAACTGTTTTAGACATGTTACAAAAAAGCTTTTGAATTATTGTATTACAAATAAATATTAATATTTGTACATATTAAAATTTAGAATGCAAACATTAAAAAAATGTGAAAATGACTCACGTGATGTTTTTTTGTGAAAACGGTACTAAAATCACAGATTATGTAAACAACAATACTTATTCTATTGTATAAATGTGTAATAAACACTTTGGTTACCTTACTTTTTTATCATTTCATATAAAAATATTTAATAAAAATTAACAATGTCACGCGCGGTCGACCCGCCCGTAGAAAATTTGGCGGGATAAAAGTATGTGTCAGACTGCGCGTCTGACAGAATGTTATTTTTATGTATTTCTACGGACAACTTGAATAGAGATGTGCAGCATGATTCACTATCGACCTTTCACTTTTTATTTTAGGGATGTAACTAAAACAATAACGGAGTTATAACGGTTTCTATGGAGACACACGCGCTGACGTGTAAACACGCTTATTGTACTTGACTGCTGTCGTATTTTTAACGCATATATCTGCTTACGTTGCGGAGGGGTTAATCTTTCAGGCTAATTTGTTCGTTTTCCAGAACAACTCATACTGGTCTGAAATCGTTTTGTCTCCCTCACTATCGTGCTTAGAAACATGATTTAAACTGTGTGTTTTAAGAGAAAATACCCCGTTTTATATTTAAATCTAAAAATTAACCAAAATACAAATGAAATGTTCAACTTTATGAAAGCAATATTTTCGACAGATTTTTTTTTAAAACAAAATAATGAAACTTTGGAAATTTTACAAGAAACGATAAAAAAGTGAGTTGACAGTACATTTGCCTACATAATACAATAAAACATGTGTGTTTTTTTTTGTATCAGTAATTTTATCAGATAAAACGTAAGGTCAGCCATTTTTTAAACTTTTTTTATGTCTGCATAAAAAAAAATTATATTTCAACCAGTACGAGTTTGATACGTTTTAAGATTTTCATGGTCAAAAGTATTTTCGTTATTTGTTTTTGGGGTGTTATGCCGTGTTGCGCTACCTCCTTCTTTAGCCAACGTTTCGGACAGCGTTGAAGTGTCCATGAAAAAAAAATTCCACATCTCCCGGATCTGCCCCGGTGATGAACACGGCATAACACCCCAAAAACAAATAACGGAAATATATAAAATTAAATATTTAAAATAAATAATAAAGTGTTTATTTTGAATTATATAAATTGAAGCGTATTTCATCAACATTCACCATCTTCCATCAAAAACAGCATTAGTTTTCGAATGCGTTCAGAAATATTCAATTTATTTGGATTTTTTTGCGAAGCGGAAATATTTTGAACTTCCGACAAAATGTGTCTATCGCGGTGGCGGATATCGAATGGGTGGCGTGGATGTGAATTTTTATGCGAATTAACAGAGATTGATGAAATAAGTTCTGAGTTGAGGAGTTCTTGACATAAGAAATAAATTATCACATATTATCATAGGAAGAACCAATGTGACGTTGCTATGAGTTGTAAATTTGTGAGGCGGTTATGGGTAACGCCGCCGCCACGGGAACTATTTATTGGATAACCAACACCTCTGCCATATGTCACCCCAAGTGGTTTGCTACGTTTAGTGTCTTAGCAGAAGATTCTGGGTTCATGGGAGTGAGTGTAGTCTAGATCTTACGGGGGAGCTTCTACAACCTAGATAGCAAGATTTGGAGAGACTGGTTAATGTAGATTTTTTTTACCACTCAAGCAGGACTCTCTCAACCCATCGGCTTGCATCGCAATGGGAGGGAAAAATTCGTTCGTCCGTCACTCCTGGACACATCGACCCTCGGATTCTTACCCATCCCTCACACACATTCCTTCCCAGAAATTCCTCTTCTTTTTTTGCTTTAAAAAAACCCCCCCACACAGCATCCCCAAAAGAGATGACGTAGTCTCTGAGGGAAATTAGTTCATTTTTGTTTTTAACTCTATAATACCAAACCATACTCCATACACATATTTATATTTATGACCTAGGTACAGATGCCACAAATTGACCTAAATCATAAAAACAATGCTTGCCACAATAAAAAAGTCATATCTATAATTAATACGGCTGCAACTTATGTACTTCTCACCAATTTCTTATTTCTTAGCAAATAGTTGAATTCCCCGGTTATTGCAAAATACTAATGTGCTTTACAGACAATAATATATCGAAATAAAAATATACACCGACCACTGTGTTGAAACCAAATATCGTATCAACAGCACTCAAAACAGTTAATCACTGCTTCATGATTAATAAGCGAGGTCCTGAAAACTCTGAGAAATCAAAATAACTCGCCTAAAAAAAATTTCTTCGGATTCCTGTTCCAGAGAATTTTACCCGTTTTACATATCCTTTCAATCAAAGCATTAATACAAACTGCGATGGATGGTGTTCAAATCCATCAATGAAATGTCTCCATCTTACATCTCTGAACCATGCATCACGGAAAATACTGGCCCGAGGCAGTCAGACCTTAGATCAGTAACATGGTTAGATCACGCATTCAGATTATCTGGGCCTAATGCTTGCAATAAACTCCCTCCGGAACTAAGATAGAAGATAACTACATAACTATATAGAAGCAATGACCGCCATGTTCAACGGAGTGGTCAGAAGCAAGCTGGAGTACGCTAGAACTGTCTGGATACCTTAACAACTTAAATACATAAATAAATTAAAAAAAATCCTAAGGCATGTTTACATGCGATCATACGGAATATATTCGAAATGTATGCATCACGTGGAACTGCCAAAGGAGACAAATTATCAAAGCCTGGATACCAGACTTAACGCCGGACTCATGGTATTTGAATTAAAGTTACTAAAAAACCTTATCGATTGTCCATATCTCCTGTCATGCTGTGGCTTATTCGCTCCTGTTAAATACTGTCGAACTCGTAGCCAAGCCCTTTTCTGCATAACGCAGGGTCGGACAGATGTCATGGCTCAACATAGCATGACAAGAGGTACGACATTGCTTAATGCCCTACCAGCAGATATAGATGTGTTTAATATCACTGTACCATGTTTAAATAAAATTATGTACATGTATTGTTAGTTGTATGAAAATTGTATCATAATTGGACTTTCCTGTCTGTCGTACAAAAAAAAAGATAGACAATCAAACAGAATTTAGGTCCAAACTAAAAACCGTATCAACCATACCCTTTTAGGCTCTTCATACCCATAAATTTAATTTACCTACCTGAGAGTATCACTCTTGTACTGCCTAAAAATGTACTATTCACACTTTTCTTATTGGATATTCATTATTCGAAGCCTTACACCTCAATCTGTTTCTTATCGAGAGGCGAACCACATTTAGGAAGGTAAATATTAAAATCAAATCCTTGCACTATTGTAGCGCATATCATAAAATTTTACTTTTACTTTCCCAAACTCGTAGGTTCATTACAAAACATATTGTGTATATATTATTATTAATAGGATTAAATAATGGCATGTCCAAAAATATGTGTTTCCGATTAAGTCCTTTGCGTGCATACCAAATATTTTCTACATTTTAATCACGTTTATCGGTCAAATGAAAATACATGGAGCGTTGTATTAGTGATCGACGAATCGGTGAATGCTTATCTGTTAGCTTAGTAGTTTGTCTTCTCTGTAATTAGTCGACGGGTAAGGCTCTTAACCTTGACTCTCAATCTGAAGGTCGTGGGATCAAATCCCGGCGTGAGAAAATAAATTTTATTTGATTAATTTGTGTTATTTCACAAGTAATATATTAAAAATAATTTGTAGCATATTTGCGGCACGTTATAGAGTGGAAGATTATTAAGATATAGTATTTGGTGATCAGATCTGAATAGCTGGGTACTTCACCACCTTCCTCTTCCCCATCTCCTCCCCCCCCCCCCCCACTACCTTCAGCCTCACAACATACCCATTTGGGGATGCTATAATAGTGAAAGACTCTTGTGAGGTATGCAGATAAAAAAATCACACATTTGTACAGCGCTCTTGAGGTGTTTTTTACAAAATGGCGCTATACAAATCATCCAAATATTATTAACATTTGGAATATTTCCAGACGTACTGAAACGTGACGTACGACATTACAATTAACTTAAAACACGAATAAATGTTTAACGCTGAGGTATTTTATAGATAGTTCAACAACAGCATTTCAAAACTGCAACCGCTTTGGAAGCCTCCTGTTGGATGGGGCGCCCAAAGTTCAGAACATCGCTAATATGCGAGAGTTTCATTCCCATTGTAGATTACATTTGTTACGGATTACCGGACCCTCTGCACTCTGCATGCACTAGTTGGTCTAATTGTTAGGATTGTCTTCTGCTTCGTTTCACCCGCATTGTACATGTTTCGAATAACGCCGGAGTCTGCCGAATTTCGTTCGTGGGAAGAATTTCCGCGGTATTTTTGTTATTAAGCGAGGTTCGTTTACTCGCTGCTTCTAAAGTATTTCGCCGTCGTAAGTGGAAGCACACAGCTAATGGGACTTCAAAATAATGCCCAAAATTAAGTATTCATTTCCACAATCAACAGTTCCCCTACTTTTCCGTAAAATAAATTTCTCCACTCATCCGAATTAAAATCGGGCTTTGCTTCGTTCTCTCTCAACTTTTCAAAATTCACATGCTTGACTCTCCAGATTGTTCTTTGTATGGTCTAGAAGTAGAATCTTTAGATCACACACTTTTTCGATGCCTCTCTCTAAACAAATAACCTCTCTTATCAAGCCTCATCTTGAATTTTTTTCCCTCCGTTAACCTTCGTGTACTCGCGCCCAACGGTACAACACGTATTTCGCGCACGGTGTCTCGTTCCGAGATTTAATCTTATATTCTTTTAAATAAATACTTTTTAAGCGTTGTTGTTATTTATTATAATATAAGGGGTTATAATTGAATGAAAAAAAATAGAAGTTTCACTTAATTTGGGAGGTACAGTAACTCAGCCTCTTAAAAAGAACATGCTTTTTTGGTAACAAAACAAACTTTTTCAATTGTTCAACAAACACTCTGAAATCTAATAAATGAAATTATCAAGAATACTAAAATATTATAAAAATAAGAATTAAACGTTATTAGGATTTTTGGGTAGTACTAAATTGTTGCTTACCTAAAATAGTAACACTTATACTCACGCCGGTCACTCGGAACAATGCCTTATGACAAATTAAGCAGCTATTAAAAATCTCAAAGTCCCAGTGATATTAATTTTTGATTTGTTAGTGAGGAAATTTAAATATCTCACGTATTTTAAGTCTGAACTCAACCCCAATCTTCCATAATAATTATTAGGTTTGCCGAATTAAATAAAAACTAATACACTTCATAATTTGAAACGATGGCCTGGAATGCTCTTGAGGGATGAAAGCCAGAAACATTTCAAAATTTAATTGGATGATTTTTTTCAGACAGGATTTAAAATTCAATATAGTAATTCAAAGAAAAAAATGAGGATATCCTAAAAGGTTTATTCCGTTGAAAAGTCACAAGTTGTTGGTAAATTCGAGTAGACGAAAAATTTATGCTTATTTTTTTCTTTTAGAAATGCTGAAACACGCAAATCCCGAGGAGCAGGAAGCATATGATAACCGACCCATGTCCCCTAACAACTACGAAGACAGATCTAAACGTAAGTCTTTATAAGAGTCAGATACGTTTTAAGATTTTTTAAGAGTCGTTCAATTTCTATATCCGCTATCAACTTTCACTGATTCTGAGAAAACCGCAGAAAACTGTCACATCGCTAGCTTAAATAAAACATTGCATTTTATTTTTTTATATAAGGAATGGGAGTAATATACATTCGAAAAGTGTATATTTTCCAACGAATATATAGAAATATTTGAGAAATTTGGATAAATAAAACGGATATAGCGGATATTGATGCTCACTTCGTGAGTTGTTCATGATATAGAGGCTTTTGAAACTCAACTGACCTGAGTGGCGTGTTTCTACACCCGACATCTAGGCAAAATAACTGCTCGTGATTGGTTGAATTCCGACATAGCGATTTTCGATAGTAATTTCTTGAATGGTATAGCGGGTTTTGTTTCTCACTCGCAGTTTTAATACGGTTTTTAAAATAAATTTTAGTTCCTCGCAAAAATGTGAACAAGATGTCATACTCAGAACATTTTGTCAAAAAATCGGATATAGCGGGTATTGAAATTACAGGACTCATTAAGGAAAATAGCTGAAGTTCCCGGCGATGCCCGGTTTACATAGAGTTTTCGAAATCAAATGTAGACAAAATTTCATCAACCTCGGCATGAAACTGTAGATTTACATACAAATCAAATCCACACCTCCCGTTTGCCAGCCCGCTCGTCCACCGCATACAGACATTTTCCTTTATATATATTTCAAACAATTTAAAAATAAAACTGGCAAATTATATACCAAAACCATTTTCATGAATCACTCTATGTATTGGTGAAAACCGCATGAAAATCCGTTCTGTAGTTTTTGAGTTTATCGTGAACAGAGGGACAGATGCGGCGGAGGACTTTAATATACAATTTATTTATTTTTTTTACATTAGTCCACACAGGAGGCCCTGAGGAAAATAATTTCCCTCAGGGCCTATGTCATCTTTGGGGATGCTGTGTGGAGGAGAGGAAGTTCTGGGAAAGAAAAAGGTGTGAGGGGTGGGTAGGAATCTGGGGGTCAGTGTGTCCAGAAGTGACAGATGAATGAATTCATCCTTTCCACTGCGGTCCTGCAGGAGAGGTCAAAAGATTTCCCTCAACCAGTCTCTCAGAAATCAGAAGTCTCCCAAAGATCAGAACAAACCTGACCCCCCCATGAACCCTAGGCACCCCTGCTGAGTCACCAAACGTAGCGAACCACTTGGGGTGACCAATGGCGGAGGTTTTGGTTATCCATTAAATGCCCCTTATGGGCAGTACCCATACCCGACTTGCAAATTGAATATGTAGAGATATAGAGATAATATATTTCAACCAATTTACACAAAATTGACATACCATGCTTTATATTCAAATCTAAAAGTTAACCGCAAAATAATTTAAACCCACACTAAACTAAAATTTTCCGACCGCTATTGAAAAAAAATATATGGGCATTTTTATTTATCATTTTTACGTGAAACCAAAAAAGTAGTTTCACGATAACGTTTATAATTCGTTTGACTAATAAAATACTTATTAATTTTAATATTATTTTTTTTTTGTTATCAGTAATTTTATTTAGAAATAGTAAGGTGAACCATTTTTATTTTTTGTTTACATTGTACGGCCGGTGAAGTCCAGCGGTAAGGCTCTTGACTCGCACTCCGAAGGTCGCGGGTTCGAATCCTGGCGTGGCAAGTAAATTTTATTTGATTAATTTGTGTTATTTCAAAATGTATTAATTTAAAATAATATATAGTATATTCACGACATGTTCCAGACTGGAAGATACTCCATAAGACCACCATTGAGAATTGAAACGTTGCTTGAAATGGCTTTAGCCGTGTTTGGTAACCAGATCTGAATAGCCAGGTACTTCCCCACCTTCCTCTTCCCAATCTCCTTCCCCTCCCCACTACCTTCAGCCTCACTCAATTGGGGATGTAAGTCTCACTGGATCCAGATGGGAGCAGTTGGGACTCTTGTGCGGTATTCATGTAAAAAAAAACAAATTGAAAATTTTTGTATTTTACAAATTATTTGCAAATTTCTAATCATAAAATTAGAAAATGTGTTTCATTCCCTTTCTAAAACAATTTTTGGAGATGCGTTCAGAAATATTCCATTAATTTGGATTTCATTGCAAAGCGGAAATATTTTGACCTTCCGACATAATAGGCCCAATGCATGAGTGTTTAGCTCATATTCTTAATTCATATTGCCTCCAACAACTCGATAAAGGAATCAATGCTCACCTTAATTGTAATTTTTATGATATGCACAGCACACATCCACAAGATAGTGGTACTGGAACGTCGCGCGTCGCATCGGTCCGTGTGGTGATCCGACAACTATTGACCCGACGACAATTTACCCACCTAAATTTGGCCCGCCAACAGTTGATCCCCGAACATTTTATCCGCCGGACAGTTGATAAGCAAACAAAATAAATATAAGTATATCGTATTTCGGTAACCGGCCGTATAGCCGCACCGAATGCCTCTTCGGGACTAGAAATTATTGTTAGTAAATATTAAGTACGGCGAATTTCCACTCAAGACTATAGACTTTGGTTATGCGGCCGTATTTCCTCTTTGCATTCTTGCATGAAGAAATAATTTTAGGAGATCAACTGTCCGAGTGATCAATTGGCAGAAGGATCAACTACACGTGGGGCCAACTGTCGGTGGGCCAATTGTCTTCGGATTAATTGTCATTGAACTGACCCGAGTATTGAAATTTTGTTATACGTCTTGTGTATTTTATTTAAATTTTTATGAACCAGGTCTGAGTCTTAATATCCCAGTTAATAGAAAGCATATATCGATTCTTTATAACTGACAGGATAAATCTACCGCAGGTGATTTTTTTTTTCAAATTAAATTTAATAAAAAATTTATGGAGCGATGCATTTATTATTGTAATTTACGGAAAAAAGTAAATAAAATGCAATTACAATTTATATCAAACAATGTAGTGGAAGTTTATTTTCCATAACGAATTTGGTTTTAAATAATAATCGTGGGCATTAATATTCAGTTCAAAATTATTCGGCTGATAAAAATATTACTTTGGTAACTTTTGGCATTTCAAACAAATTGCATTGACGCAATCGCAATAATGGTAAATATAATAATGTGAATAGTAAATATAATAATGTGGATACAAAATCCGTCCGTTAGTAGAAAACAGATATAAACCTCTTTTTTTAAAGAATCCTATTATTAAATACTAGCTGGGTTACCCAGCTTCGCTCAGGAAACATTCGAGGGTGTTCTGGAATGTTTCGCATTGATGTTCCCGATTCCCTATTCTTGAACAATCCACAATTTTCCAGATGGTTCCGGGATGTTCTGGAACGTTGTGGAATGCTCTCAAATACTTTGACTGGGGTGTCCGACATCGCTCATGGAGTTGATGTGAAATTGAATTGACGTTCGAATCCACGACGGATCTTGCTTTATATACCCCATATGGGTAGCCCCATACAAAAAACTTCAAATGTTCCAGATCATTCCACAACATTCAGGAGTGTTCTGGAATGTTCCGCAATGATCTGGGCTGTAGGTTCCTGAACATCCATCCTATTCCCGAACATTCCAGAATGTTCCGAGATGTTCTGGAATGTGGTGGAATGCTCAAGAATACTCTGGAATTTTTTGAACTGTTCTAGAAATTTCAACGGGGCGAAACTTCCGGCCCTTATATCTTTAACAGCACGCCCTTCAGGTAAGAAAGGAACGGGTACCGGGACTCGTCTTTGAGTATTAACGGCATGCAAATTTTTTTTTTTAATAAAATAATTATCCAAACTTCTATAACTTTACAGAACCTTCTAGACTCACTGACACCCTCCGCCACTCATTTTTGTAAGCTTCTTGAACTTTCTCCTTCCATAACATCCTAGAGCATTATAGAACCTTCCACAACTATCTAAAACCTTCTAGACTCACCAAAATACTCCATCGCTCCTTCTAGAACTTTGTACAGCTTTATCGAACCATGTAGAACTCTGTAACTTTGTAGACTCACCGACGTACTCCGCCACTCCTTTCCGAATTTTCTAGAGCTTTATCGAAATTTCTAAAACTTTCGAGAACCTTCAAGACTCACCGACGTACTCCGCCACTCCTTCCAGAACTTTATACAGACCTATCAAACCTTCTAGAACTTACTACAGCTTATGGAACCTGCTAGAATTTTAGACACACCGACACACTCCTCCACTCCTTTCAAAACTTCCTACAGCCTTATGGAACCTTTTAGAACTTTCTACAGCTTCATCAAACCTTCTAGAACTTTCCGGAACCATCTAGACTCGCCGACATACTCCGCCACTACTTCCTGAACTTTATACCGCCCTATAGAACCTTCTAGAACTTCCACAGCTTTATGGGACCTTCTAGAATTTTCTGGAACCTTCTAGACACACCGACACACTCCGCCACTCCTTTCAGAACTTTGTGTAGCTCTATCGAACCTTCTAGAACTTTCGGAATCTTCTAGACTCACCTTCATTTATTTCTGAAAGCTTCTAGAACTTCCTCCAACCACAATTTTCTAAGCATTTGTGAACCATCAGATCCTTTTAGACCCACCGACTTACTCCGCCCTTCCAAAACTTTGCACGGCTTTATAGAACCTTCTAGATCTTCTTACAGCTTTGTGGAATCTTCTAGAATTTTTCGGAACCTTCTAGACACACCGATACACTTCTCCACTCCTTTCAAAACTTCCTACAGCCTTATGGAACCTTCTAGAACTTTTTACAGCTTTATCGAACCTTCTAGAACTTTCCGGAATCGTCTAAACTTACCGACATACTCCGCCACTCCTTCCAGAACTTTGTACAGCCCTATCGAACCTTCTAGGACTTCCTACAGTTTTATGGAACCTTCTAGAATTTTCTGGAACCTTCTAGATAAACCGACACACTCCTTCACTCCTTTCAGAACTTTCTACAGCTTTATCGAACCTTCTTGAACTTTCCGGAACCTTCTAGACTCGCTGACATACACCTCCATTTATCAAGAACATTCCAGAGTTTTATCGAATTTTCTAGAAGTTTCCGGAATCTTCCAGAATCTTCTTGAAATTTCTAGAGTCTTCTTAGAACTTTCAGCCCTTATATCTTCAAAAGCAAGCCCTTTAGATTGAGATCGAGATCTACGATACCATATAACTCTCTTGATCGTACCTGCACTCATTTCAGTTTTTTGCGTTCCGCACGTTTTTTTGGACTTTCTTTTATAATATATATTGATTATAAAGGTGAAAGTTTGTATGGATGTATGGATGAATGTTTGTTACTCTTTCACACAAAAACTACTGAATGGACTTTAAAAATTCTTTCACGCGAGTACTATAGGCTATATACATATATTGATAAGCTCTGGCGTTATGAATTATCTCTGGCGTTATGAAATTATTTATCATACGTTTTCTGTCTAACAAAATCGATTTATTTCAAACGTCAGAAAAAAAGCAAACCAATTGTCACCTAGGAAACGATGTTTGTTATAAATTGATATTCAGCAGAAGGACGTCAAGTAAAAACATCTGGTTTCAATGGAGGAATTCCTGGTTTTATTCACAAAGCACATTTGCTACAATAATTTGTCCCGACCCGACAAAACACTAAATTTGGTCACTTTGACCACTTGCTAGACAATGCTAGCTGTTTATAGGAGATCCACGAATTAAGAGAGAGTTAAACTAGAAAAGCAGAGTATTTATAATAATGTTTTCTAACACAATCAAAATAAACAACACTTTCGTGTCACCATAACACATTATACGATATAAAAACCAGAGATCTACTTTACCGTCTAACATTTCGTTTTAGTTTAGTCTTACGTCGCTAATCTGTAAAATGCAATATCAACTAAAAATATGCTACAAAAATATGCCGCTAGATGGCAGTAGTCTTCACTCTTTTTAACATACTGCCCGGCGGGGAATGAGAAAAAACAATAAGTTTTTTTGAAATTAAAATCAAACTACAAATTCCTAAATCCACACACAATATACTAAAAATTTACAAGATGTGTAACTATCTAAGTTTGAAGGGTCCGGGAACCTAACCAACAATTTAAATAACCTAAAAAATTTATAAATTTCTAAAAAATCGTGCAAAAAAATAAATAATAAAATAATAAAATCACAACATTAATAATAATTTTGTAAAATTGACAAATCAGTAATGTCTCATTGTCTCTATGAAGAATTTTCACTTCAATTATATATATATTTTTTTTAACTAACACCAATTCACAAATAGCAACACATTGTTAGTTCGCTGTTGACTGATTATCAGTTCATTAACTTTCACTGGCATGGCACTGCCAAAAAACCGAATGAACACTTCACCGGGTAGACTGCTCGGCCATCTTGTCCAGGGTGGTCATCGTTTTAGAAAAGTACATCAGCATGTACTTCTGTATGTCATCATTTGGGTAGATCATCATGAATTAAGGGGCGGCCGTGCCCTGGTAAGCAGATAGTACCATTAGATCTGCAGCGAGGATGATCATCTCGCGGTTGTTGACTTGAAGCCCCAGTGGCTTCAGGTTGGATACAGTGGTGTCAACAACACCAATACCGATGCTCCATAATTATTGATGTGGTTTGGTTGCATCGGTTCAGCCCTAATTGCAGTTAGGCTGTGACCTTGGGAAGGTCAGTGGTTTGCCGGGTCGGGAAATTTGGATCCAAGTTTGATTCTATTGGCATCAAACATATTTTTGTGATGGGTCTTATAAAAGTGCCTTGTGCTGTTTTGAGGGTAACTACCCTCACTACTCCATCCGGGCCTGGATGAGTAGTTACTATGCGCGCCATCTTCCATAATGCAGGAGGCAAATTGTCTTCCATCAGGATTACCAGATCGTCCTTCTTTATGGCCTTTTGGTTGTTGGCCTGCCATTTGGTCCGTTTTTGCAGCTCAGCAAGGTAATCTCGTTTCCATCTGAACCAGAAATTTTGAATTAGAGCGTTTAATTTTTGATATTTGCTTAGTCTGTTCTCCGGGAGCTCGCGGACATCCAACTCGGGAATAACCGAAGCATCCCTGCCCATAAGGAAATGGTTGGGAGTTAGAGGGAGAAGGTCATCTACATCATCAGACAGGGAAGTTAAGGGACGGGAGTTCAAACAAGCCTCTATCTGACAAAGCAAAGTATACAATAATTCAAACTGCAATGGGTTATTTTTAGTAATTCGATATAAATGAAACTTGGTGGACTTGACAGCGGCTTCCCACAGCTCACCGTGGTTCAGTGCCCTAGGCGGTATAAAACTCCAAGATATTCCCTTATCAGCTAAAAACCTATGGATTTTGTCATTGTTCAATCTTAGACTGGCATATAGTTCTTTGAGCTTATTGGAAGCTCCTCTGAAAGTGGTTGCATTGTCAGAAAATATTTTTTCCGGTTGACCCCTACGGGCAATGAACCTCTTTAAACAATTTAAAAAAGCATCGCTTGATAAATCTGTTACGAGTTCCAAATGAACCGCTTTGGTAGAAAAACAAACAAATATGCAAAGATACGATTTAAGGAGCGGAGATTTTCTCAGCGCTCCAGCCTTCGTGTCTATCCGTCCGGCATAGTCGACGTCCATGACAGAGAACGGTCGACTGGGAGTGATTCTCTCAACTGGAATGTTTCCCAGGATCTGCCGGCAAACCTGAAGTCGATATCTAAAACATACAACACACTTATGTAGGATACGCTTAACATTGTTTCTCCCAAATATCTGCCAATATAAATAAGTAGCTAATTTTAATCTTCCACTTGCACAAATTAAAACTTCCATTAAACAGAGATTGAGAGTTTTCAATCTACTGCCATACGTTTTATGCTTAGGGTTACAACAATTATTTATAAATCTTAACGCTTGAGCGATTACTCCTTTCAATTTGGTTAGCGATAAGAATTTTTCGAAAATATCCCATTCTTGAGTATCAGTTACCAGTAGTACATTTTTACTTTTTATTTCCGGGGGATCCAAACATGACATCTTGGATACTGGCCAAGTGCTGACATCTTCCATCAACCAGCTTGGCCCCTTCCACCATATTGAAGTGCTGACTAACCTTTCAGCTGTGGTACCTCGGGACAGTATATCCGCAGCATTTTCTGACGATGATACGTGCCGCCACTGGGTTGGATCGCTGATTTCCTGTATCTCAGCGACTCGGTTTGCCACGAAGGTGTTCCAACGAGCTGGTTGTCCTCTCAACCAGCACAACGCTATTGTTGAATCGCACCAGTAATAGGTGGCCGATTCCTCTATACTTAGCGTCAACTTGATATTTTTTATTAGCTTGGCCAATAGTAATGCACTACACAACTCTAACTTGGGTAGTGATATACACTTTAATGGTGCCACTCTAGACTTGGAGGTAACTAACTGTGCGTGCCTCTTACCTTCCGAATCTGTTGAGACGATGTAGGCGCATGCTCCGAAAGCTTTCTGAGAGGCGTCGCAGAACCCGTGCAATTGTATAGTCTTTGGTGTTCCGCTAATAACTCCTCTCGGGATTTTTAACACATTTAGTTGCGATAATTGGTCTAGATAAGCCCTCCAAGGTAGTAAAATTTCATCAGGTAGTATGTCATCCCACGATGCCTTGGACTGCCATAATTTTTGCATAATTAATTTAGCTACCACTACGATGGGCCCTAAAAGTCCTAAAGGATCAAAGGTGGAAGCTATGCACGATAATATTTGACGCTTGCTCTCCGTTTTACCTGACGGCTTTGTAATTTCATATGACAGGTAATCTAATTCATTATTCCAAATTAATCCAAGTATTTTTTCATTCTTGGAATTGTCAGTGATCATTTTCTCACAATTGCCCTGTTTGGCAATTTCACCTTGGCTCCGCCCAGATGACAATTCCAAAATATTTGATCTCCACTTCCTCAGGGTCATCCCTGCGGACAGCAAGATATCACTTATTTGTTTCTTTAACTGGAAACAAACTTCCAAGTCATCCCCTCCAGTCAATAGATCGTCCATATAAAAATCATTTTCTATGACTTGACTTGCTACTGGGAAATTAACTTTGTTATCCATACCGATTTGTCGAAGACATCTCGTTGCTAGGAAGGAGGAAGGTCCCAGCCCATATGTGACGGTCTTCAATTTGTAATGTCGGAGTTCCTCTTCTTGTGATTTGCGCCATACAATCTTCTGAAGGCTGCGATCCTCTGCGCATACGTTGATTTGACGGTACATTTTTTCGATGTCCGCAGTCATGACGTATCGATGTATTCTGAAACGTAATAAATGGCTGTATAAGTCCTTTTGAATGACAGCTCCCACCATCAGAGCATCGTTCAGGGATATTCCGGTCGACGTCTTTGCCGAACCATCAAACACTACACGCACCTTCGTCGTGGTGCTAGCTTCTTTTATGACCGCGTGATGCGGCAAAAAATAGGATTGCTCATCCCCTCTCCATTTATCACATAACTCCATATGACCTAGTTGCTCATATTCTTGCATAAATTGTACATATTGCAATTTCAATTCAGGATTTATTAAAAATTTCTTTTCTAAATGCTTAAATCTTTTTTCCGCTGTGTTTAACGAGTCACCAAGTTGACTCACACATGGGCGGCGCGGCAGACTTACCACGTATCTACCATCGCTCTCTCTAGAGTGCGTGGCGACGAAATCTGCTTCACACGCCTTCTCCTCGTGATTTTGAAATCTCGCAGGATTCACCTCCTCCATTTTCCAAAATTTTTCTATCTGATTAGATAATGTGTTTATTGATAAACTACAAAATTGCGGTACTGGCCTTTTTTTCTGATGAATGTTGATCGGGCCCGATATAACCCAGCCTAATTCAGTCCTCTGCAGAGTAGGTCCGGTATCCAATCTCAGCCGATCATCTTGTAGTATATCCCAAAAGCTCTCAGCGCCTAACAGGATATCAATAGGCGCCGCTACGTTGAAATTTGGGTCCGCCATTTGTAATCCCGGCGGCAGCTTAAAGTCTTTTCTGGCCACTGTTGCTTGAGGTAGGTTTGTGGTTATTTCCTGCAATATTAGACAAGTGATATTTTGATTATAATTTGTCCTCAGAGATTTCATTTTTATCGCAACACGTTTCTTTATATGGGTAACATTGTTGTGTATACCTAACACAGGCTTGTTTATATTTTCGCATCTCAAATTTAACTTCATTGCGAACTTTTCGCACATAAAATTGGCTTGAGCTCCAGAGTCAATTAGGACTCTTGCCTCATGCACTTTATTATTGTGACCTACTACCCCAATGATAGCAGTCGACAATAAAATTGTTTTTTCAGCCTTCGCTAAAGCTGAATGGTTTGATACTGAAACTCGTTCAGCATCCATTTGGCAGTCACCTCCTGGGTGATCTTCACCTTTATTCATGGAGTCATCGCTCGGATGCATCTCCCTGTGCAATAACGTATTGTGGCTCTCGCTATCACAATGCTTGCATTTTAAATTAATTTTGCAATATGGGGCCGTATGTCCTAACCTCAAACATTTGAAGCAGGCACGGTACCTCCTTATTGCGTTGGCTCTTTCTCCTGAATTTAATTTTAAAAATTTTTTACAAAAATATATTTTATGCCCTTTGTCATTACAACAAATACAATTATTGTGGGTAGCAGCTAAAAATACCGATTCCTTTTTGGGATTATTGTTGCTACCACTTGCTTTCGGGTAGGTAGGAATTTTTTTCGAATCTGAATTTAACATTAATTCCAAAACTTGCGCACGCGAGGTCAAACATTTAAGAAATTCCTGTAATGTAGGTAGCTCATCCTGCAATGGGTTTTGTTCCCAATGCTTTCTAGAACTTGCATCCAATTTATTAGAAATGACGTATATAATTAAAGCATCCCATTGTTCGATTTTCAAGCCTAAATTTTGCAACGCTTTCAAATTTACATTAGTTTCATCAATCAGATAACGCATGGCTACTGGATCCTCATGTTTCATCTCTTTAAGTTGAAACAGAGCTTGGATGTGTCTTTGTACGGTAGTTCGCAAATTTGCAAACCTCTGCTGCAACAATTCAAAAGCCGATATATAATTCAGGTCTGATACCTCGAAATTGGCGATGATCTTTGCTGCATTCCCCTTTAAACAGGATTGCAGATAATAAAACTTCTGTACATTGCTTATGGCAGTATTGTTATGAACTAATGTCTTAAATGTTTCTAGAAAATTAATCCAGTTTTTGGGATCTCCGTTAAATTCTCGTAACTGAAGGTTGGGTAACTTGATTTCTAATTTGGGAGTCTCTACAGACTGAATTGCTCCTTTAGCAGTCGCCAAGGTTGAATAATATTGATTTTCAAAATTCTCTCTTTGCAAATTATTATCAATTTCGTTGGAATCCGGAAGACTTTCGATTTGTTCCTGGACCTCTTCGAAATCATCAATTATTTTTTCAATTCTCGCATAGCGAATTTTAATTTCGTTAACTGATAATGCGTTTAATGAATCCGCAAATCTCGTGAGTTTACCTTTCAACACTCCGCGTTTGTTAATCAACGATTTTAAATTATCCATTTTTTATACGTTTGACAATAATTCAACACAACAAATTCTAAAAATGTTCCTTAAAAAATAATTTCTGTGCAATAATCGCGTAGAAAACCGTAGTAACCAATTCAAGCTATGAACAATGACAGAATCTTACAATAATCATCTTCTAAAACAATTAACCTAAAATAATTCGCATGACTTGCATTTACACTGCGGGTAGTTAGTTTTTTTGTTTTTAAATAAGTACATTGACACACAAAAAATAGCACTTGTTTGAACAGGAATTCACGGAATAGAAGGAAATAATGGGCAGGGGATACTTATATTGATGTCGATCCTTGTTCTTCATGTTTTCACCGACATCTCTCTGGATTTTTGGATAGCTCGCTGGTTCATTTTATTGTTTCCTTTTAATGCCTTAATCCGATCGTAAGGTAGATGCGGCTGGAGGACCATATTATAAATTGATATTCAGCAGAAGGACGTCAAGTAAAAACATCTGGTTTCAATGGAGGAATTCCTGGTTTTATTCACAAAGCACATTTGCTACAATAATTTGTCCCGACCCGACAAAACACTAAATTTGGTCACTTTGACCACTTGCTAGACAATGCTAGCTGTTTATAGGAGATCCACGAATTAAGAGAGAGTTAAACTAGAAAAGCAGAGTATTTATAATAATGTTTTCTAACACAATCAAAATAAACAACACTTTCGTGTCACCATAACACATTATACGATATAAAAACCAGAGATCTACTTTACCGTCTAACATTTCGTTTTAGTTTAGTCTTACGTCGCTAATCTGTAAAATGCAATATCAACTAAAAATATGCTACAAAAATATGCCGCTAGATGGCAGTAGTCTTCACTCTTTTTAACACTCACTTTTTTTAAATTAGGCAATTCTCCCTAAAAAGAGTGCTTTGTAGGCGTCGTACTTAATAACTATCTCTTAAAACGAATCACCGAAATGTATGTGTGCGCATAAACCCGAACGACTGCAGCAAATTGGATAATTCTTTTTTTTTTCGTAATTTTGTATAAAACTACCGTTGAGTTCTGGCATTATGAAATTTGTATAAAAAATTATAATAGGTGGCATGCGAGCAGTTTGAAAACTGAACGTATTGGGAATGAATGTGTGGAATGCGAGAAATGAGGAGGGAGTGGTGAGTGGGGGAGGTGGAGTTGGCAGGGTGTTGGTGGAGGGGGAAAGGGGAGGAGGAGAAGGGTGGGGGGAGGGGGCTATGGAAGGGAGAGGGGGGAGGAAAGGAATGGGAAAGGGGAAGGATGGAGGAAGGTGTGGAGAGGGGTAGGGGGTGGGGGGAAGGGGGTTGATTGGGGGAGTGGTATGGGGAGAGGAAATGTGGAGGGGTAGGGGGTGAGGGGAGGGGTGGGGTTGATGGTGGGAGTGGTGTGGAGAGAGGGAAAGTGGTGAGGCGGAGTGTGGTGGGAAAGGGAGGAGGGAAGGAAGGGGAAGAGGGAGGGGTAGAATAAGGTGGGGGGAGGTGTAGTGGGAAGGGACATGTGGTGGGGGAGGGGTCAGTGGAGAAGGAGGGAGAGGGGGTTGATGGATGAGTGGAGTGGGGAGAGGGAAGGTGGAGGGGGAGTAGGAGGGGAGGGGTGGGTGGAGGGGGGGGGGAAGGGGGGTTGATGGGGGAAGTGGAATGGGGGGAGAGGTGGAAGGAGGAGTGGGGGGTTGACGGGGGTAGTGGAGTGGGAAAAGGGAAGGTGGAGGAGGCGGAGTGGGAATCCCCTAATACCATGCGAGCGAAGCCGCGGAAAAAAGCTAGTATTTTATAAAGTTTTAAAATGACTACATCTTACGTCTAATTTATTATTTTCTAAAACTTCTATGATATTATTTATTACAATAATATTATTACCTAAATCTTATCGTAATCAATATATATTATAAAAGAAAGTCCAAAAAAGCGTGCGGAACGCAAAAACACAGAAACGAGTGCGGTACGATCAAGAGAGTTATATGGTATAGTAGATCTCTATCCTCCCTAGAGAATAAGGGTATTCGTTTTTACCTAAAGGGCTTGCTTTTGAAGATATAAGGGCTGAAAGTTCTAAGAAGACTCTAGAAATTTCAAGAAGAGTCTGGAAGATTCCGGAACCTTCTAGAAAATTCGATAAAACTCTGGAATGTTCTGGAAGAAATAGAGAAATATGCCAGCGGGTCTAGAAGGTTCCGGAATGTTCAAGAAGGTTCGATAAAGCTGCAGAAAGTTCTGAAAGGAGTGGAGGAGTGTGTCGGTGTGTCTAGAAGGTTCCAGAAAATTCTTGAAGGTTACATAAAGCTGTGGAAGTTCTAGGAGGTTATATAGGACTATACAAAGTTCAGGAAGTAGTGGCGGAGTATGTCGGCGAGTCTAGATGGTTTCGGAAAGTTCTAGAAGGTTTGATAAAGCTGTAGAAAGTTCTAGAAGGTGCCATAAGGCTGTAGAAAGTTCTGACAGGAGTGGAGGAGTATGTCGGTGTGCTTAGAAGGTTCCGGAAAATTCTGGAAGATTCCACAAAGCTGTAAGAAGTTCTAGAAGGTTCGATAAAGCCGTGCAAAGTTCTGGAAGGAGTGGCGGAGTAAGTCGGTGAGTCTAGAAGGATCTGATGGTTCACAAATGCTTAGAAAATTGTGGATGGAGAAAGTTCTAGAAGCTTTCAGAAATAAATGACCGTGATTCTAGAAGGTACGATAAAGCTGTAGAAAGTTCTCGAAGGTGTGGCGGAGTATGTCGGTGAGTCTAGAAGGTGTCAGAAAATTCCAGAGTATTCGATAAAATTTCATAAGGTTCGATAAAGCTGCAAAAAGTTCTGAAAGGAGTGGCGGAATATGTCGGTGGATCTAGAATGTTCCGGAAAGTTTTAAAAGGTTCGATAAAGCTGTAGAAAGTTCTGAAAGGCATCATGGAATATGTCGGTAGGTCTAGAAGGTTCCAAAAAGTTATATAAGGTTCTATAAAGCTACATAAAGTTCTTGAAGGAGTTACGTAACATGTCAGTGAGTTTAGAAGGTTCCGGAAAGTTCTACAAGGTTCTGTAAAGCTGTACAAAGTTCTGGCAGGAGTAGCGTGAGTCTAGAGGTTTCTGAAAAGTTCTACAAAGTTCGATAAAGCTGTAGAATATTCTAGAAAGAGTGGCGAAGTATGTCAGTGAGTCTAGAAAGTTCTGAAAACTTCTAGAAATTTCGATAAAGCTGTAGAAAGTTCGGAAAGGAGTGGCGGAGTACGTCGGTGAGTCTACAAAGTTCCTGAATTCTAGACGGTTCGATAAAGTCGTAAAAAGTTCTGGAAGGCATGACGGAATATGTCGGTAGATCTAGAAGGTTTTAGAAAGTTTTATAATGTTCGATAAAGCTATAGAATGTTCCGAAGGAGTTATGGAATAGGACAGTGAGTTTAGAAGGTTCCGGAAAGTTCTACAAGATTCAGTAAAGCTGTACAAAGTTCTGGGAGGAGTGGCGGAGTACGTCGGTTAGTCTAAAAGGTTCCGAAAAGTTCTAGAAGGTACGATAAAGCTCTAGAAAGTTCTGGAAGGAACGATGGAGTATGTCGGTGAGTCTAGAAGGTTCTAGATAGTCCTGGAAGGTTCCCTAATGCTCTAGGATGTTATGGAAGGAGAAAATTCAAGAAGTTTTCAGAAATGAGTGGCGGTTAGTGTCAGTGAGTCTAGAAGGTTCTGAAAAATTCTAGAAGTTTGGATAATTATATTATTAAAAAAAACAATTTTCATATCGCCAAAACTCTCATAACTCGATAACGGGAGTTATGTTGTGTGGTAGCCCTCTATCCTCCATCCATAAAGAAAGTTCTGGTTCTTACCGGCGGGCGTGCTTTTAAAGATATAAGGGCTGGAAGTTTGGCCCCGTTGAAATTTCTAGAACAGTTGAAAAAATTCCAGAGTATTCTTGAGCATTCCACCACATTCGGCGTGGCGTGGCGGAGTATGTCGGTGAGTCTAGAAGGTTCCAATGGTTCACGAATGCTTTAGAAAATTGTGGGAGGAGAAAGTTCTAGAAGCTTTCAGAAATAATAGGCAGTGAGTCTAGAAGATACCGGAAGTTCTAGAAGGTTCGATAAAGCTGCACAAAGTTCTAGAAGGTTCCATAAGGCTGTAAAAAGTTCTGAAAGGAGTGGAGGAGGTGTCGGTGTTTCTAGAAGGTCCCGGAAAATTCTAGAAGTTTCCATAAAGCTGTAGAAAGTTCTAGACGGTTCGATATGAATGTACAAAGTTCTGGAAGGAGTGGCAGAGTATGTCAGTGAGTCTAGAAGGTTCCGAAAAGTTCTAGAAGGTTCGATAAAAATGTACAAAGTTCTGAAAGGAATAGTGGAATATGTTGGTGGGTTTGGAAGTTTCCGGAATGTTCTAGAAGGTTCGATAAAACTGTAGAAGTTCTAGAAGGTTCCGTAAAGCTGTAGAAAGTTCTGATAAGAGTGGAGGAGTGTGTCGGTGTGTCTAGAAGGGCCCGAAAAATTCTAGAAGCTTCTATAAGGCTGTAGAAAGTTCTGAAAGGAGTGGAGGAGTGTGTCGGTGTGTGTAGAAGGTTCCGAAAAATTCTATAAGATTCCACAAAGCTGTATGAAGTTCTAGAATTTTCAATAAAGCTGGAAAAGGTTCTGGAAGGAGTGGCGGAATAAGTCGGTGAGTCTAGAAGGTTCTGTAAAGTTCTAGAAAGTTTGATAAAACTGTAGAAAGTTCTAGAAGGTTCCGTAAAGCAGTAAAAAGTTCTGACAGGAGTGAAAGAGTGTGTCGGTGTGTCTAGAAGGTCCTGCAAAATTCTAGAAGGTTCCATAAAGCTGTAAGAAGTTCTAGACGGTTCGATATAAATGTACAAAGTTCTGGAAGGAGTGGCGGAGTATGTCGGTGAGTCTAGAATGTTCGATAAAGCTGTAGAAAGTTCTGGAAGATGTGGCGGAGTACGTCGGCAAATCTAGAAGTTTCCGAAATGTTCTAGAAGGTTCGATAAAAATGTACAAAGTTCTGAAAGGACTGGTGGAATATGTTGGTGGGTTTAGAAGTATCCGAAAAGTTCTAGAAGGTTCGATAAAACTGTAGAAAGTTCTAGATGGTTCCGTAAAGCTGTAGAAAGTTCTGATAGGAGTGGAGGAGTGTGTCGGTGTATCTAAAAGGTCCCAAAAACTTCTAGAAGGTTCCATAAAGCAATTGGAAGTTCTAGAACGTTCGATAGTGCTGTACAAAGTTCTGAAAGGAGATGACGGAGTATGTCGGTGAATATAGAAGGTTCCGAAAAAATCTAAAAGGATCGATAAAGCTATAGAAAATTTTGTAAGGAGTGGAGGAGTGTGTCGGTGTATCTAGAAGGTCCCGAAAAATTCTAGAAGGTTTCATAAAGTTGTAGGAAGTTCTGGAAGGTGTGGCGGAGTATGTCGGTGAGTCTGTGAGAAGGTTCCGGAAAGTTCTAGAAGGTTTGCTAAAGTTGTAGAAAGTTTTAGAAGGTTCCATAAGGCTGTACAAAGTTCTGGAAGGAGTAGCGGAGTATGTCGGTGAATATAGAAGGTTCCGAAAAGATCTAAAAGGATCGATAAAGCTATAGAAAATTTTGGAAGGAGTGGCGGAGTATGTCGGTGTGTCTAGAACGTTCCGAAAAGTTCTACTAGGTTCGATAAAGCTGTAGAAAGTTCTAGAAGGAGTGGCGGAGTATGTCGGTGAGTCCAAAAGGTTTTGAAAAGTTCTAGAAGGCTCGATAAAGCTCTAGAAAGTTCTGAAAGGAGCGATGGAGTGTGTTGGTGAGTCTAGAAGGTTCTAAATAGTTCTGGAAGCCTCCCTAATGCTCTAGGATTTTTTGGAAGGAGAAAGTTCTAGAAGCTTTTAGAAATGAGTGGCGGAGAGTTTCGTCGAGTCTAGAAGGTTCTGGAAAGTTTTAGAAGTTTGGATAATCTTTATCTTCAATATATATAAAAAGTGTTCAATGTGCATGAAACTCAAATACGAGTCCCGGTATGAAAACGGGAGTTATATTGTGTGATAGCCCTCTATTCCAACACTCCATTCCAACACACTCCGGAATCATCTGGAATATATTTAGGAATATACTGCAATATCCCAGATTTCTTCCTCTTTCGTATGGTGGGGGGTCAGAGGGGGACATCTAGGTCTGCGAGCCAGTCTAGGGCCTCAGGCGTTGCAGTTCTTCAATCCCGCCGGGGAATGAATGGAGCGGGCATTCGTTGACCACATGTTCGGTGGTCTGCACCGCACCGCAAATATCTCAGGTCATTGTGGAATATTCCAGAACACTACTGAATGCTTTGGAATGATTTGGAACATTATTCTGGAACATTTGAAGTTTTTTTATGGGGCTACCCATATGGGGTATATAAATCAAGATCCGTCGTGGATTCGAACGTCAATTCAATCTCACATCAACTCCCTGAGCGAAGACGGACACCCAGCCAGAGTATTTGAGAGCATTCCACAACGTTCCAGAACATCCCAGAACATTCTGAAAAGTTCGTGAATAAGGAAACGGGAACATCAATGTAAAACCTTTCAGAACACTCTCGAATGTTGTCCTGAGCGAAGCCGGATAACCCAGCTAGTATGCAATAATAATAATACCACATAACTTAACTTTATTTGTGCACCTTCTAACAGTTTTCTTCTGTACTCACACCCAACATACTAATTACACAAAAAAAATTAAGGAACATAAATTATTACATTTTACAATTAATAATTTAAAGTATGGCGATTATAGCAGGGAATAAAAATTTGCAATATTTTTTATTTATCAAAACCACTAGCTGGGTTACCCGGCTTCGCTCAGGAAAACATTCGAGAGTGTTCTGGAATGTTTTACTTTGATGTTCCTGATTCCTTATTCTCGAACATTCCACAATTTCCCAGAAGGTTCCGGGATGTTCTGGAACGTTGTGGAATGCTCTCAAATACTCTGACTGGGGTGTCCGGTATCGCTCATGGAGTTGATGTGAGATTGAATTGACGTTCGAATCCACGACGGATCTTGCTTTATATACCCCATATGGGTAGCCCCATAGAAAAAAAACTTCAAATGTTCCAGAATAATGTTCCAGATCATTCTACCACATTCAAGAGTGTTCTGGAATGTTCCACAATAATCTGGACTGTTCCGGTATGTTCCTGAACGTTCCATCCTACTCCCGAACATTCCAGAATGTTCCGAGATGTTCTGGAATGTGGTGGAATGCTCAAGAATACTCTGGAATTTTTTGAACTGTTCTAGAAATTTCAACGGACAATTTCAAACTTCCAGCTCTTATATCTTTAATCGCACGCCCTTCTGGTAAAAACGGGAACTTTCTTCATGGATGGAAGGATAGAGGGCTACCACACAATATAACTCCCCTTATCGTACCGGGACTCGTCTTTGAGTTTTAGCGGCATGCAAATTGTTTTTTTAATAATATAAATATCCAACCTTCTAGAACTTTCCAGAACCTTCTAGTCTCACTGACACTCTCAGCCACTCATTTCTGAAAGCTTCTTGAACTTTATCCTTTCCATAAATAACATCCTACAGCATAAGGGAACCTTCCAGAACTATCTAGAACCTTCTAGACTCACCGACAAACTCCAACGCTCCTTCCAGAACTTTCTAAAGCTTTATCGAACCTTCTAAAACTTTCCGGACCTTCCAGATTCACCTACTTACTCCGCCACTCCTTCCAGAACTTTGTACAGCTTTATCGAACCTTCTAGAACTTCCTACAGCTTTGAGGAATCTTCAAATTTTTCCGTAACCTTCTTCACACACCAACATACTCCTCCACCCCTTATAGAACTTTCTACAGCTTTATCAAACCTTCTAGTACTTTCCGGAAACTTCTAGACTCACCGACATACTCCGCCACTCCTTCCAGAACTTTGTACATTCTAATCGAACCGTGTAGAACTTCCTACAGCTTTATGGAACCTTCTAGAATTTTTTGGGACCTTCTAGACACACCGACACACTCCTCCACTCCTATCAGAACTTTCTACAGCTTTAAGAAACCTTCTAGAATTTTCCGGAAATTTCTAAATCCACCGACATATTCCACCATTCCTTTCAGAACTTTTTGCAGCTTTATCGAACCTTCTAGAACATTCTGGAACCTTCTAGGCACATCGATATACTCTGCCACTCTTTCCAGAACCTTTTCCAGCATTATCTGAACTTCTTAAACTTCCTACAGCTTTGTGGAATCTTCTAGAATTTTCCGGAACCCTCTACACACACCGGCACACTCCTCCACTCCTTTCAGTACTTTGTATAGCTCTATCGTACTTTCTAGAACTTTCGGAATCTTCTAGACTCACCGTCATTTATTTCTGAAAGCTTCTTAAACTTTCTCCATCCATAATTTTCTAAGCATTTGTGAACCATCAGATCCTTCTAGACTCACCGACTTACTCCGCCACTCCTTCCAGAACTTTGCACGGCTTTATCGAACCTTCCAGAACTTCTTACAGCTTTGTGGAATTTTCTAGATTTTCAGGAACCTTCTAGACACACCGACACACTCCTCCACTCCTTCCAGAACTTTCTAGAGCCTTATGAAACTTTTTTTTCCGGACTCTTCCAGACTCTTCTTGAAGTTTCTAGAGTCTTTTTAGAACTTTCAGCCCTTATATCTTCAAAAGCAAGCCCTTTAGGTAAAAACGAATACCCTTATTCCCTAGGGGGGGTAAAGATCTACCATACCATACAACTCTCTTGATCGTACCGGCACGCGTTTCTGAGTTTTTGCGTTCCGCACGTTTTTTTGGACTTTCTTTTATAATATATATTGATTATCGGAGTATTTTTCAATATCATATACTTAATAAATACAACAATATACTCGGTGCTTCATTTCATGAAGTTGCTCCTTGCACTAATTTAATGTACAATTTATATTATATACAGAGATTGCATCATGTGGGGAATAAAACTTGCTTTATCGTCATATATAATTTTGACAACATTGCTTCCCTTGAAAAGCTTGTATACATTGTTTACAGGCATGCAATAATCCCAACTGTTTGTTACATTACATACCATATTATTTATTGACTGATTGATTTTATGTAATGTTTAACCTATTTGTCTTATTTGTATAATTAATTGCGTTTTCATAACTTGGTTGTTCTCACGTGTGTGAGAATAATCTATAAGAACTCAGTTTAAATAAATATCATTTTAAAAACGTTTTTTTTAATCTATACGTAGCTAAGAGCATGTTGTAAGGACATAAATAAACACGATCAATAAATTTAGTAATAATGTATTTTTGTTAATTTCTAGACGTGCCATGGTACCACCGGGTGATGCTCAACAAACCCCTCAAGGTGGTCATTGTGATGATGTTAGCAAGTTTGCTGGCCCCAGTCCTCGTCTTCTTATTCCTCTACGAAGATATCTACATCAGAGCCGTTTACAACGATGGCTATTCCACCGGCATTTGTTCTCACAGCCGGGACCACAGAGTGCCATGCGGTGTTAGAGATAAAGTTTCTGTCAACAACTGTTCCGTAAATTGCTGTTACGATGAAGAAAATGAATTCTGCTTCCACTACGTACCTTCAAGATTCTCTTATTTATCGAAAACAAAATGGGATGAAAGCAAAATCTTGACTCCGAGACTAAAAAACATCCCATACGGATCCAGTCCAAATTTAAAATCAGTCAAACTCCACTTCAACGAAGTATCAGTGAAACATTTAAAGTTTTCTGTTTATGACCCTACCAAAGTAAATATAACAGACACAGGAGACATAATATCGGAAGATAAGAGTTATTACTACAAAATATTTTATCCAGAGATATTCGTGGAAGTGTATTCAAATGAGAGAAACTTATCTAAGCCTCTGCTGTCGACTTCGAGAGGCGCACTTGTTGCCGGTGACAATCTTTGGGAATGGAATTATTACATCGCTGATGAAAATTTGTATGGAGTGGGAAATTTAATGATGAAACCGAAGTTGATTTACAGTGCTGAGGGCAACGGTCATTCCTATCCGTTCTTTATGAGTCAAAGAAATGGATCTTTCCATGGAGTATATCTGGAGCAGAATGGTCCCATAAATGTCAATATGACGGAATCTAAAGTGGTGGGAGTGAAGAGTTACGCTGGCAATCAGATTGGAGTCAACTTCTTCTTTGGACCAACTCCTGCAGAAGTGACGGATCAGTTCGCCCAGCACATCGGCGTTCCTGATGTCCCGCCATACTGGGCCCTCGGTGCTCATTTTTGCAGGTAAGGCATCTTTTTCTGTAAAAAAAAACATTTAATTTAGGATTATTTTTTAATTTTAATCATTGAAGAAGAATATAGTAATAATAAATCTAAACGAAACATGAAACAGAATAAGACACAGTAAATAAAAAGGCAACAATTGCAACTGGCAATCGAACCCAGGATTCCTCTTACAGGAACAATGCCTCTAACAATTCTTCCATTAGGACCTGATATTTTTAAGTCATTTTTGTCGATCACATATTTTTTCAACTCAGAATTAGCATAATAATATCCTCAATTAATTTTCCAATATTTTTTGGCTTCCATCTTTTTTGTGATGAAATTTGTAACCTAGATAGTCTCTTGATAGGATAGGATAGGTAGAATAAACCTATATATATTTTTTAAATTAAGCACCTATTGACTTTATCTACAAGTCGAGTCTTATCTACAATGAAAGGAAAAAACAAATGAATTATAATTTTCGAAACACAAATACATTAGTAAATAGCTGTAATTAGAATAATAATTTTAATAATTTGAATTTGGAATTCCTAACCAAAGAGAAGATATTTGAGATCAAAGTTGCCAGTACGGCAAAACGCCAATTTCATATGTAAGGACCTAATACTAACAAAAGAAACATAAGACAGTGATCGGGATTTGGATTCTCAGTTACGACCATAACCTTTTTTTATTTTCTGCGTCTTGTTCTTTTTCATGTTTTGTTTAGATTTATCAGTACTATATTCTTCTTCATTGATTAAATATTATTTTTTTCAAAAGAAGCAATTACTTTGTGGTTAGACATCATATTATAAAAAATAAAACAAACACTTTGTATTTAACGACGAATTAATTATTTTATATATCGACCGGTTTCGCTTCGACCAAGCTTCCTCAGGATAAAATAATAACTAAAAATTATAAAAGTTTGATGTATTCTACATTTATAATATAAAGGAAAATATTTAGAGCAATGCTAATTTAATAATAATAATTAATGACCTCAGAATAACAATATAACACATCATGAGCTGGGATGGATCGAAGGAAACAAGTTTTAGATAGGGCTGTACACGGGGTGTATTTTTTTTAATTGGATGATTTAATTTGATTATTAAGTAGGAATTCTGAAATATTAGTATTTACTGATTTTCTAATTTCTAAAGCGTCTAAATCATCTCATTAAATTATTCAAAAAATTGTTACAATAAAATTTACAACATATTTTTTAAAAATATTGCTGATACATTGCGGAAAATGTGTAATGTAATTATAATAAAATGAATATTATCATTTAGATGGCAGAAAAAACATAGTTGGTAGCAGCTGTTATGGTTTTCTGAATTCTACGAATATATTTTCAATATTTTACTTGAACGCCTCCAGGCGCCAACATAAATATTGGTTAGAATGCCTCATTAAAATCGAACAAAGAGAATCTCGAAGGCTCTTACAATTTTGTTTTAAGTATTTTTTTGTGAAAAGTTTTCTATAAATAAACTTCCAAAGAACTGTACACCATTTAACAATTAGAAGTTAAAGAAATCATTCAGCACATTAAGAAAAAAATATTTTACGAACTTTGCATAAAATTTGAATCTCCTGGAAGTTCTAAATGGTATTTTGTTTCCGCTTGCAAGGGAAGTTGATTCGCCTACTCATTTTATAGCGAAATAAAGTTTATTTCAAATTCCAAAGAAACATTTATTGCGTCGAAATCTTTTAAACGGTGTTATGCCTTTTCCAAGCCTTATGAAACAAATCTGATTTTTTTATTCTGATAAATGCTACTCATTTGAATAAAATTAGTTACGACTGGAATGGACTTTCTGAGAAAACAAGTTCAAAATATAAATTGAACGTTAAATAAAAGGTAATACCACTGTTCTTATTATTTTCTTCCTTATTATATTCTTCGGTGAAAACAATAAGAACGATATTACCTGCCCGGGCAGGCCAATAAAAATACTTCTGTTCAAGTATAAAATCTTATAGAAAAGTTGTGATTTGAAACTCGATGAAACGAAAAATAGCAACCCTAAAAAGAAAAAAATACATAGGATTTAGCCTGTGAGGAATGAAATAGTATAATCGGTCTCCTCTTTGTGCGGTACTTCGTAGCCTCCCCACTGTTGTCTACTGTAGTTTTCTGAAGGTTTCACTTCCACCGCGTGTGAATTGCAATCTGATTTGTTTTCACCAAAAGTCATCTATTTTTAAATGTCTTAAAACCTTTTTTCTCTTTTAACTGAGAATTAAACCTAACTACTTAGTGATCGGAACTAAACATGCTACCAACCGGGCTAAATCGCGAGTGGGAAAGTAAGACATTTTCTCGTTTTTAGTGCTTTAATATCGTCGAATTTAGGAGAAATCTGTCTGTTTGTATGCGCGTGATTACCACCAAAAGTTTATCCACAGTGAATATGTATCTGCCAAGTATCAGCTCGATCGGATGTCGGATTAATTTCCACTTCAAAGATTCCACCTCATTTGTACATTAATTCAAACAAAAAAGGTGAAATTCAAATAAATGTATTTATGAAATCGATTCGAAAATGTTTCATCAATTTCACCAGTAGTTAAAAAAAATATTTTGGGCACACTGATGCGCCCCAAAAACACTTCAGTTTATTTCTTCAGTGCTCTTAACGAAATGCGATAATAATATTCATCCGAAGGGAATTTAATATTCAATTTGAGAAAGCTTTTAAAAATTATTTGTTTACTTAAACTTAGCAAGGAAATATACATAAAACAAGTATCCATAAATTTGATTAATGCAATAAAGTTATGGTAATCAAAATGTAAATAATTTTTGAATGGGATGTGCAATTCAATTTATCCATATTGGCGCTGAAGCAAACAAATATATACTTTTTTGAATCAGAGTATGCGATTCTCACGCGGTAGAAGTGAAATCTTCAGAAAACTAAAGTAGAAAAGAGTGGAGAGACTACGAAGCACTTTTTTATCCATGAGAAAGATGTTTTTTTTCCTATACATTTGGTCATCTTATTAGTATTTGCGTTGTCTTCTTCAGAGTCGCTAGATGTCGCTTTTTTGTTTTCTTTGCTTGTTCGTTCTGGATTTGTTTGAATGTTAAATATTGAATTTACATTTTTACAATACTTGGTTCGCTGAATGTCTGCCTGCTAAGGCCAGCCGCTTTACGCCATTAGACCAAAGGAGGCTTTAGTGGGACGTGGAACCGAAATAAATAAATATTTTTTTGCTATCTCATTCTCTTGCAGGCTAAATCCATTTTTTTACATTAGCTCCACAGGAGGCCTTGAGTAAAACTATTTCCCTCAGGGTCTATATCATCTTTGGGGATGCTGTGTGGAGAATCTTTTTAGGGTAAGGAAGGAAAGGAAATTCTGGGAAGGAAAGGTATATGAGGGGTGGGTAAGAATCAGGAGGTCCATCCTCTAATGCGGTGCAAGGCGATGGGTCAAGAGAGATCGGCAGGAGAGGTCTAGGTTAGATCGCACTCTACCAAACTCTCTCGATCCAGCCTGCCATGCAGCAGGAGGATAAATGCATTAGCCGCCAAGATTTAGACAAACCTCACCCCATGACCCGGGCATACCTGCAAAGTCACCAAACGTCCACTTAGGGTGACTTATGGCAAGGGTGTTGGTTATCCAATTAATGGTTCCCGGGGCGACGGTACCCATATCCGCCTCTCAAATTGAAATCCTACAGAATACATGTTTGTCACTTTTTCGTGTGGCTTGCTTCCGTTTCATCTAGTTTCAAATAACAACGGTTATAAAGAAGTTTTTTTAAAATAAAACATTAACTTTGCAAACACCACTTTTATTTTTATACTTTATGCCGACCGGGTTTAGCATTTTACACTAATAATAGTATAGGCAAGCTTTTAATTAACGGTAAGGACAATTAAGATAGTCTTTTTCACTCGGGAATTTATTCACTTCAATGCAGCGACTGCCCTGTTTTTTTATATTGGTAAAACAGCGCGCAACATAAACACCCGTGTCAAAGAACATATTAGATGTTTACACAGCTCTGGATTTTCGGAATTTGCAAACCACTTGATCGAAAAAGACCATAAATTTGATAAAAACTCAGGCGCACACTTATTCATAAAAACAATATCGGTATAAGGTTGGATAATTTAGAGGCACTTGAACTTAGGAAAGCCATAAACACGAATAGTAAGGTAGTTATTAACCAACTAAATATAAATAAAAGTCCCATACTAAGATTGTTCCCTATTGATAAAGAACACGCCCGTTCCCTTCCCGATTCTCCATCTGCACCTTCTTCCTCCTTTACTTGAGGAGTCCAGCCCATTTTGTTAAATTATATATTAGATATAACACACAATGTAACCTAATGTTAGTAGAGTATTATACTGCCCTGATGAAGCTACGGTTGTAGCGATACCCGGTCGGCATAAAGTATAAAAATAAAAGTGGTGTTCATGAAGTTATTGTTTTATTTTAAAAGCTGGGTTACCCGGCTTCGCTCAGGACCACATTCGAGAGTGTTCTGAAATGTTTCACATTGATGTTCCCGTTTCCTTATTCCCGAACTTTCCACAATTTTCCAGAATGTTCCGGGATGTTCTGGAAGTTGTGGAATGCTCTCAAACACTCTGGCTGGGTGTCCGTCTTCGCTCAGGGAGTTGATGTGAGATTGAATTGACGTTCGAATCCACGACGGATCTTGCTTTATATACCCCATATGGGTAGCCCCATAAAAAACTTCAAATGTTCCAGAATAATGTTCCAGAATAATGTTTCACAATGATCTGGGATATTTGCGGTGCGGTGCAGACCACCGAACATGTGGTCAACGAATGCCCGCTCCATTCATTCCCCGGCGGGATTGATGAACTGCAACGCCTGAGGCCCTAGACTGACTCGCAGATCTAGATGTCCCCCTCTGACCCCCCACCATACGAAAGAGGAAGAAATCTGGGATATTCCGGTATATTCCTAAATATATTCCAGATTGTAACGGAGTGTGTTGGAATGCTCAAGAATACTCTGGAATGTTTTGAACTTTTAGAAATTTCAATGGGGGCGAGACTTCCAGCCCTTATATCTTTAAATACACGCCCTTCAGGTAAACCCGATAACTTTCTTCATGGATGTGGGATAGAGGGCTATCACACAATATAACTCCCGTTATCATACCGGGACTCGTATTTGAGTTTTAGCGGCATGCACATCGAACACTTTTTTTTATATATATTGAAGATAAAGATTATCCAAACTTCTAGAACTTTCCAGAACCTTCTAGACTCAACGAAACTCTCCGCCACTCATTTCTAAAAAGCTTCTAGAACTTTCTCCTTCCATAAAATCCTAGAGCATTAAGGAGGCTTCCAGAACTATTTAGAACCTTCTAGACTCACCAACACACTCCATCGCTCCTTTCAGAAATTTCCAGAGCTTTATCGAGCCTTCTAGAACTTTTCAGAACCTTTTAGACTCACCAACATACTCCGCCACTCCTTCTAGAAATTTCTACAGTTTTATCGAACCTAGTAGAATTTTTCGGAACCTTCTAGACACACCGACATACTCCGCCACTCCTTCCAAAATTTTATATAGCTTTATCGATCCTTTTAGATCTTTTTGGAACCTTCTATATTCACCGACATACTCCGCTACTCCTTTCAGAACTTTGTACGGCCTTATGGAACCTTCTAGAACTTTCTACAACTTTATCAAACCTTCTAGAACTTTCCGGAACCTTCTCACAGACTCACCGACATACTCCGCCACACCTTCCAGAACTTCCTACAACTTTATGAAACCTTCTAGAATTTTTCGGGACCTTCTAGATACACCGACACACTCCTCCACTGCTATCAGAACTTTCTATAGCTTTATCGATCCTTTTAGATCTTTTTGGAACCTTCTATATTCACCGACATACTCCGCTACTCCTTCCAGAACTTTGTACGGCCTTATGGAACCTTCTAGAACTTTCTACAACTTTATCAAACCTTCTAGAACTTTCCGGAACCTTCTCACAGACTCACCGACATACTCCGCCACACCTTCCAGAACTTCCTACAACTTTATGAAACCTTCTAGAATTTTTCGGGACCTTCTAGATACACCGACACACTCCTCCACTCCTATCAGAACTTTCTACAGCTTTACGGAACCATCTAGAACTTTCTACAGTTTTATCGAACCTTCTAGAACTTTCCGGATACTTCTAAACCCACCAACATATTCCACCATTCCTTTCAGAACTTTGTACATTTTTATCGAACCTTCTAAAACTTTTCGGAACCTTCTAGATTTGCCGACATACTCCGCCACACCTTCCAGAACTTTCTACAGCTTTATCAAACGTTCTAGACTCACCGACATACTCCGCCACTCCTTCCAGAACTTTGTACATTCATATCGAACCGTCTAGAACTTCTTACAGCTTTATGGAACCTTCTAGAATTTTTCAGGACTTTCTAGACACACCTTCTTTCGTATCATGGGGGGTCAGAGGGGGACATCTAGGTCTGCGAGCCAGTCTAGGGCCTCAGGCGTTGCCCTGTGGACCTCATCAATCCCACCGGGGAATGAATGGAGCGGGCATTTGTTGACCACATGTTCGGTGGTCTGCACCGCACCGCATTCTTTGTACATTCATATCGAACCGTCTAGAACTTCCTATGGCTTTATGGAAACTAGAATTTTCCGGGACCTTCAAGACACACCAACACACTCCTCCACTCCTTTCAGAACTTTCTACAGCCTTATCGAACCTTCTAGAACTTTCGGTATCTTCTAGACTCACTGCCTATTATTTCTGGAAGCTTCTAGAACTTTCTCCTCCCACAATTTTCTAAAGCATTCGGGAACCATCAGAACCTTCTAGACTCTCCGACATACTCCGCCACACCTTTCAGAACTTTCTACAGCTTTATCGAACCTTCTAGAACTTTCCGTAACCATCTAGACTTATCGACATACTCCACCACTCCTTCCAGAACTTTGTACAGCCCTATCGAACCTTCTAGGACTTCCTACAGCTTTATGGAACCTTATAGAATTTTCCGGAATCTTCTAGACACACCGACACACTCCTCCACTCCTTTCAGAACTTTCTACAGCTTTATCGAACCTTCTTGAATTTTCCGGAACCTTCTAGTCTCGCTGACATACTCCTCCATTTCTTCCAGAACATTCCAGAGTCTTGTCGAATTTTCTAGAAGTTTCCGGAATCTTCCAGACTCTTCTTGAAGTTTCTAGAGTCTTTTTAGAACTTTCAGCCCTTATATCTTCAAAAGCAAGCCCTTTAGGTAAAAACGAATACCCTTATTCCCTAGGGGGGATAGAGATCTACCATTTCATAAAACTCTCTTGATTGTACCGGCACTCGTTTCTGAGTTTTTGCGTTCCGCACGTTTTTTTGGACTTTCTTTTATAATATATATTGATTAATAATGTCACATCACAAAGTATTCGCTTCACAAATTTGAACAAAAAAAAGAAGTTTTTGCTTAAAAAATACGTCATAGTATATTAATGTTATATTATGAACAAAATATTACGTAATCTAAGTATGAACTTATCTACCCGTGTATCCAAACGGAAATAACGTGAACTAATTTTATACTCTTTTTTGTGACAGGGGAAATATGACTTCTTCTCAAAATTTGACGCGGGTCATGGAGGAATTCGACCAGTTCACGGCGAATGCTGAACTTAAAAATATTCCCTACGAAACGGACTGTATCGCAGATGGCATCTTCGACTTCATGAACTTTGAAATGGCAGAAGAAGATTTGGAAATCATCACCAGTGCTGTGAATGATCTTAAGACGAAATCTAAGAAATTTATGCCAACATTGAGGCCTCACGTAAGTCTTATGAAATATTTAAACAATACTTTTGTGAATTTTTGAGGAAGAATTATGAACATGGGTTCTAAAGTTGTTTTTTCTAAATACATGTGTGTATTGTGTACCGAAATGACGCAAACGGCGCGAAACGCCTCTTACGCTCGCTTCGTTCCTTTCCCATAATTTGTGACTCGGCTCGGCTACCTACTTGTTTATACCCAGCATAAGGCTTTCCTATAAATTAGTACAATATCATGACTTTTTGAAATGGGAATTACGGCATACGGCGTACAATTTAGCGACGCGCTTTTTCACAAATAAAATAAATGTGTTTGCAAATGACGAAACGACGAACTAGAATAATGTACATTATTTCCTTGCTAAGCTGATAATAATTTATGCTTTAGTGTAAATTATTCTACTAGCAATTTTTAAGGTTCAGAATACCATAAAATCGAGGCAAGAGCGGTTAGGTACCAGCAAATCATTTGCTGGCAATCAAGGGGTTAATTTATCTACATTTTGTGAAGCTAGTGCATTTTAAAAGTGCAAAAACGGAAAAAATCAGAGTGCTTTTATATTTATTTTTACCTCCATACAGGAGGCCCGGAGAAAAAATCCCTCAGGGCGTATGTCATCTTTTGGGATGCTCTATGGAGGGCCTTTTAAAGGAAATGAAAGGGAGGAAGTTCTGGGAAGGAAAAAAGGTATAAGGGGTGGGTAGGAATCTGGGGGTCAATGTGTACAGGAGTGAGAGACGTTTGAATCCACCCCTCCTACTGCGGTGCAAGGCGATGGATCGAGAAAGTCCGGCTGGAGAGATCTAGATTATGTCTGCCTCAAGCAGTCTCTCCCGATCCGGACCACCACGCAGTAGGTGAGGAAATGCATTAGCCGCAAAGACATCGACAAACCTCACTCCAAGAACCCGGGCACCTCTGCTAAGTCACCAAACGTAGCGAATCATTTGGGTGACATATAGCAGCGATGTTGGTTATTGAATAAATGGTTCCCTGGGCGGCGGTACCCATTCCCGCCTCCCAAATTGAGAAAAGGTGTGCCTAAATATCGATAATACATCGTTTATCCTTGTCATTATCTGAAATTATATTCTAGCACGTAAATACGTGCCCACTCGGCAAAATTAATCTAATTACTCACCAGGTATTTCACAGAGACATGTTATTAGTTCCGATCCTTCTCTCTCTCTCTGGTTTCAATCCTGGGATTGGTTGGCAGCAATTTCATCTATTCGTTTCTTTCACTCTTCCCTGTCTTGTGTGGCTCTTTTGAATTCTGCATATGATGAGCAGCGCACGTCCACCAGCAGGTCCTCCAGGTACTCTCGGCGTGGGCGTCCCCTAGCGTTTGTCCCCTCGGTCATACCCTCCATTATGGCATGCAGGAGGCCTTCTTGTCTTATTGCATGGCCGATCCATCTTGCGCGCCTTTCGGACAAGGTCCTGAGCAGGTGCCTTCCTCCTTCGATTCTTTGGAGAACCTCCTCATTTGTGATGTGGTCTCTCCAGGAAATTCCTAGTAGTCTTCTATAGGACCACATCTCAAAAGCCTCTAGTCTCCGTTTATCTCTTTCGGATAGGCACCATGTTTCGCAGCCGTACATCAAGATACTCCATACATAGGTCTTGATGAGGAGTATTCTCAGTTTCAGGTCTATATTATTTGATTCTATTATTTTCGACCTTTATTGAATGCAAGCCTAGCCTGGTGTATACGGCTGTCGACCTCGCTCTTAGACCGACCGTCCCATGTTATTTTGCTCCCGAGGTAGACAAACTCCTTGGTGTTCTTTAGTGGAACTCCTGTCATCTCTACTCTCATCTGATGTTGCGTTCGGCCTACAGTCAGCAGCTTTGTTTTGTCTTTATTTATCTTCATGTTGTAATTGTTTTGAAGAATGCTTTGCATGGTTGTTAAGGCCTCTTGCAATTCTTCTTCGCTTTCAGCAACCAAAGCAATATCGTCAGCAAACCTTATCATATTCACCTTTTGCCCGTGTATCTTTACACCTTTTCTGTGACTCATTCTCTCTCTCAAGTCATCAATCGCACTTTGTATATAAGCGTTAAAAAGAACAGGTGACAGAGAGCATCCCTGTCTCACCCCTTGTCTTATACTGGCTTCTTTTGTATCATTGTCACATTTAATTATAGCGGCCTCATTCTTGTATAGCGCCTGGATTATTCGTCTATCTCTATATTTGATGTCAATTCTCTTCAGAATCTCGAAGAGTCTTTTCCATTCTACTTTGTCGAAAGCCTTCTCCAGGTCTATGAATGCGATGCGATATTCTTTTTATTCTTTTTTCTAGTAGTATTCGTAGCGACGATATTGCTTCCCTAGTTCCTACACCTCTTCTAAAGTCAAACTGGTCTCCGGAAAGGATCCTTCTAATTATTTCTAAAACCTTGTAAACTGTTAACCATAGTATATTTGTCATTTTATCTATGTATTGTTTGTTTCTAAAATAATATATAATAAAATTACTGTTTTGGTAGGTGCAAAAAGCAAAGCCTATGCAATCCTCGAAGGACCAGTCCCGAAACTACGTTATCGCTAAGTTATACGGGACGATTAAATAGCATACACTCGAAAAACCAGAAGGATAGTTACTGGAGGTTTCCACCGCATACCCGCCCCGGTATAAGTAACTTATGGTTACTCCTTCAGGGCTCTCACAAGGAAGCTATTTTTTTATTTGATTTAATTAAACAAAGCTAGACCCCCCAGTCGATAGTTCAGATCTGAGCTTTTGAAAAATTAGATAAGCCCAGATTGGAAAAAGGAAAATAGGACTCACCGTTGTATATGGGGCCTCACTGAACTCCAGTTTGTGGTGTACACTTCCCAATGTTTAAATTTAAAAATGGTAATATTCTTATAGCAAGAGGTTATGATACATGCGCCCTGTCTGAGATGTTAATTTGCACTGGTCAGCAAAGCACACTGTTACCCCTCCAAAGTTGAGTAGTTTTTCTTGCAACAATTTTTCATGGTGACATTTAGGATGGAAAGATTAGGTAGGTGGGATAACTTCAGGATTTTGACATATTATGGTACCCACCAAGTCTACGAATGCAATAACCAACCAAAACCATATAATTATGCGCGAACAAAGCACATACGAACTTTTTTTTTTCCAGCAAAAAAGAAAATTACATTTTCACTCCTTTAACTAGCCATAAATTAATTAACCACATTAAACTAAACTAAATATAACAATATAGCGCTATTCTGCGTCATTACTTGGTTTATCAAGAATAAACTTTAATATATTTTTTTTAAATTTACACAGAATTTTCGTTTTTAATGTCATTTGGGATGCAATTATATAAGTTGCCCCCCTCGTAACCAATGGATTGCTTACCATAGTTAGTGTGGATGGTGTTTTATTATATCGTGTAAAGTAGCGCACTTGAAATGAAATGTCACAAAACTGCGCTATATAAATATAATGTTATTATTAAAGTGTTTGTGTACTTCGGACGTTTTAATGAATTCTGTGTTTGTATGTCTGAGTTGATTGTTTATTTTGTATATAAGGAGACATAATATTTTGTATTTATATAGTTTTCTTAATTTTAATATTTTTGTTTCCATATAAATATTTTTGGTGGATGTTCTGGGCTTGTTGTGAAATAGTTTTTTGATTACTTAAATAATTTAATTGTGAGTGTAGGAGGCTAAAATATAAACCTTTTAAAAAATTATTCGTCAACAGATATGATAGCCGGCTAAATACGCTGTATTGTACAGTAGATATTTTAGAAATTTTGAGAGTTAACAAGGGAGTGTTCTTATATAGGTTGTTTCGAGCGAAAATAAAGTTTATTCACGAGGCAGTGTAACTATTATGGATGAAATTACCAAAATATGGAGAAAAAAGGTTTATATAGTTATCAAATTAATAATGTTTTGGGTTGAGCGGCACGTGCTGATATTTGTGAAAAAAATTCTAATATCAGACATCATTAATTTTATTCAAGTGCAAAAAGATTAAGGATTTCGTTTCTCCGACGATGAACACAAATAGGTGATTTATTTATCGATGAAAATAATATTAATTCCAATCCCATTCCAGGAATTTGGACACCTGGTGATCGTTAAACATTTGAGACTCTCTTTATTGCAAGAAAAATAGATATTTTAGATATTATTCTCAGAACGTAAACTAGAAACTTTTAGTTTTGATGAGGATAGGAGTGGTTCGAGAAATTTGCCCTTCGATAAAACGAACTTGAAAAACATTTACTTGCCAGACTAGCTCAATGAAACATATTATGTACAGTGAGGGAAGATAAATCGGAGATTTATTTTTAGTTAAGTTTTCGAAATAACCTGCCTTGATAGAAGCTTTGCGATAACGTCCCTAGATGGCGATATTAGTTGCGAATTCATCTCACTAAAGAATTTGTCACTAAGCTAACAAGCGGCCATTGTGTGCTTTTATAATTACCTCGATGATCCACGATAACGGTACCGTAACGGCAAAAAAGGTCACAAACGTAGGTTCCTTAACCCCAGAAAGATAATCTTATTTTAATCTACCTTAAAGATAATCATACGTCTTAGAGACGTAAAGAAGTTTAGAAGTAAATATTTAACATATTTTCGTACTTACACAGTTTAAAGGTAGTTAAGTAATTAGTTTAGGTTTTTGTACTTTAAAAGAACCAAAATAATTGTAAAAAGTATATTGTAACTAAAAAAAAATAACAAAATTCGGTAAACCTCTTTCCAATCAACTACAAAATTATAGTATTTTTTTAAATGAAAAATAAAGTTTCATTTTTTGTCTAAATCGTATTATTTTTAATGTTATTCAGTTATACGTAATTTTTTATTATTATTTCGCTAAATCACATTTATACGAACAAGTTTGAAAGTTACTCAAAATTATTTCTCCGTAATTATTGTACTTATCGTGGTAACCGAGCCGTCCCACGCAAGCTCTGCTCGGCAACTGAGCTAACTGAGATAGACAGCGCGCTACGTTTCGAAATAAAAAATATACATCAATTCTCGTGTATCGCTTACGTCTCTCAGACGTAGATTCTTTCTAGGGTTAACACAATAATGTTACAGGTTTTTCAAAAGATGGGGTACACAATAAAATATACGTAAGTGTTTTTTTTACTTCAGTGAGACTATGGCATCCCCAATTGGGGAATGTTGTGAGGCTGAAGGTAGTGGTGGGGAGGGGAAGGAGATAGGGAAGAGGAACGTGGGAAAGAACCTGGCTATTCAGATCTGGTCACCAAACGCGGCTAAAGCCATTTCTAGTAACGTTTCAATTCTGAATGGTGGTCTTACACCATGGCGATACTAAGAGAATCTACCACTCCGGAACGTGCCACAAATATACTATATATTATTTTAAATGAATAAATTGAGAAATACACAAATTAAATACACACACACCGCACCGTGACGTCTCAGTAGACCCCTTCCAATTCACTTGCCGTGACGATAATTTTGAAAGTATGGAATATAGTTACAAGGATAATATTGACGTGTGAGTAAATTCCAAAAATTCAAAAACTTCAAATGTCAATGTGCTGATAGTTTTGTTTTTGTTCTTAAACACATAATGCTGCAGCTTTTTCTTACACACAAATAAAATAAACAACACAAGTCGAAAATGAGACAAACGGTGAAAGTTACTTTCCTCGGATTTTGATGTAATTTGTAGTTTTAACAAAGTATTTCAGCCGTAAATGTTTCACTCTATACTAAGTATATATTTGCAGTAGTGATAAATATTATTTGTTGAATCCTTATTAAAACTCGTTGCATGAGAGGCTAGCCCGGCAAGGTAAGTTTATACAATTCTGTCCATTTTTGAAAAACATTTTTTGTGACCAGTTTAATATGATGTCATTTTTATGATACGCCTAATTTTTCATTTAGTTCCAGATAACACCAAATTACCTATATTTGGCGTAACCAAATAGCTTATACCCACTTTTTTTATCCAAAAATTTCAGAATAAGTTTTCCTTTTACAACCCGGTTTGCGTGTAACCCTCGATTCAAAATAAATAAACTGTTTTGTTCATTCTACACAGAATTTC
The DNA here is from genome assembly GCA_917880885.1 of Limnephilus marmoratus. NCBI lineage: Eukaryota > Metazoa > Arthropoda > Insecta > Trichoptera > Limnephilidae > Limnephilus > Limnephilus marmoratus. The sequence goes on along the minus strand of OU862918.1, from coordinate 1,879,030 downwards.
ACTATCACCAAATTAAATATCCACTTTCACCAACTTACCTTCCATTTCAACAAACCTTAAATATTTTGGAACACGACTTAACTACATCAAGAATTTAGTCTAACCTTTTGTGTAATGTAAACGATATTCACTTATCTATGTAGGCACAATGTACCAATATTTATTTTTTTTTGTTATTGTATAATGGGATTTATAACTAGGCTAACTAGAAATTTTAACAATATTAAGTGTATAAAACTGTTATATTTTGCATATGTTAGAAGTCAACTTGAATACAATTCTCCCGTCTGGAACCCATATTACAATATACATGTACAAGCTGTTGAAAGAATACAAAACAAATTCTTACGTTTTCTTAATTTTAAAATGGGTATTCCAGCAATTATGTTGAACTACAATACTATTTTAAATGATATGAATATGCTAAAATTGTCAGACAGAAGAACTTTCACTGACTTGGTATTTCTGTATAAAATTCTGAATGCTTTAGTTGACAGTCCGATATTGCTCGAATTGATAAGCTTCCGGATTCCAATACGTAATACTAGAAGTTAGGATTTATTTCAGTGCAGTAATTCTGGAACTAACTACCATATGTATTCCTCTTTGCCCAGAATACTAATGGAGGGAAACAATTATACCAAGTCAGTGGACATCTTCAATTTATCTTTAAACAAATATAAAATATTGTTACGAAGGCAGTTCAGTTATGTACAATAAATACTGTGCATTTCTTACTATTCATATGTAAAAGCCCCGAAAAAGGGCGTTAATCAATAAATAAATAAATAAATAAATAATAGTTACGTACAATGGGAATTTACACCCGTTAAGCTACTGCAGTAGCTTGTCAGCAGGAGATTAGTTTAAAACAATACATGAAATAATCCTAAACGCGTCAGCGTGGCAACAACAATCAAATAAATAACTTTTCAAAACAAATAACTTTTCCTTACCCTATACATACACGGTGTCCGGAAAATATTGGTAAAACCAGGAAACTGGTGAATCCACATTACACAAAGTTTGAAGAGAACCCTAAAAACTTGTTAATTCAATCTGAGCATTTGGATGTACGTTTGCTTTTAAACTTTTTTTCGGAAGTTTAGGGGTTAAGAAAATTTTGGAGCCGGGTCGATGCTTCGACGCATTTTAAAACACCACAAATAGCTGATATTCACTCCGTAGCGACCCAATGTTTTGAATTAAACCGAAAAAATTCAATTTCAGGCACGAATTAGGTACTACGAAACAAAAACAATAAAGTATTTACCACAAAATCAATTACAAATTAAATGTAGATTTACCGTTTCCCCCTTGTATATATATATATATATATATATATATATAGAAAATAACTAACTCAACGCCAAATAAGGATGTTTTATATTGGATTGGATTAAATACAATAAAATTACTTTAACGGAAATATTTACACAACTTGTGAATATTAATACGTGTTTACCTACAACGAAATACACGCAGATTTCAATTAATTTTTTAAACAGTTAAAAATCCAGGACCTCTCGATAAGGGACAAAGTTCCACCCTTAGCCACGTTAAATATCAATACAGTATTTTGTACTATTCATAAACCCACGTTGTAATTTATGTACTTACGTAGTAATGTGTTATGTCTGTACTAACCATATTCAGACATTAATAATTATGTTGGGGTTCTTCAAGAATAATAGGTCCGTAGGTACAATGTGGTTTATTATTTATCGTAAGTATTTACAATATATATTACTTCCGGTCACACGACCGACACTAACTGTCTACGAATTAAGTCTGAGCTTCCCGGTGAGGGCGGTCGCCGGCCGTCACTGGATGCGGCGTCCCTTAACGACACGTTAAACACTGGAATGCTCTAATGGACATCTGACTGAACTTGGCAGAAGCTCTAGGCTTAACGAGATTTATTAATAGCAACTGAAACCACGTGTCTATCGAGGACACTACATAACGTAACACATGCTAAACGGAACAAAAATTTGAGTAGAATTATTTCCAACATGCTTGCCTAGAAGTGCTTTCACAATTAGGTATTAATATAATAACAGTAGAAAAGTTTACAAGGAAAATATTGAGTTTTAAAACTGGTACCGATTTAAAAACATTATTTATTTTTTCAAAAAAGGAAAACTTGTCAAAAGATTTGAAACACTAACGATTTTCCAAATCGTTCTGATCTTGAGGAAAGGATGCGTGGCCTTACACAAACAAAATTTAAATCTGGTTAAGTCCAAAATACCCAAAAAAGTATGTTTGCTCTAAAGCCAAATATCTTAAATGTTATGTGCTGTTTAATTATTTATATTTTTCTTTACGATACACATACACAGGCCATTAAAAATTGATTGTGCATGTTTTTGTGGATTAATAATTGTAATCTGGCCCTACCCACTGTTTTAATATAATGAGAAATAAATTTTTGAATTTTTTTGGGTACAAATAATAATTTACTGTTAACAAATTTGTGCTCTAACATCAAGCGCTTGTAATATAAATTTACACTCATGTTTATGAAAGTATACATTTAAAAGGCCTACATTTTATAATTTAAAGCACAAAAATACATAAGGTGGCATATTAATATATCAGATATTTGCGATACTTTTCATTGAAGATTTTTTTTAACGTTTGGTTGGGTATTTCGCCCTCAAATCCAAATTTAAGTTTTGTGTGTAAAAGGGCGCGCAGCCGTTCCTTTTCACTGCTTGCGTTCTTTCGATTCTGTTCGATACATATTATTTTCACTTGAGGGGGGCCACGGTTCTGAGCTCCATTATGGAATTATTGTGTTGTTCTTTGAAAAGGTTTTTCGGATTATCCAAATTTTTGTAGATTTGACTAGCAGTAACTGGTTTCGCAATTCGTTCTGTTTCTCTAAATCTCTGTTTTTGGAAATTTGGTGAAAGCTCTTTTTGACAGCTAGTTTTATTTATCAAAACCTTTCTTAATTTCATAAAGCCAGAGTTCACCGTTGAATGAACATCTCAGCCCCAATGGACGGTTAGTGGCCGAGTTGACAAATGTGTCTTGTTCTCACTCAAGCGTCGAGCATTCAATTCCCTCTCCAGCTAATCATTGTCCCCCATCATTGCACAAAAACACATTGGTGGTAGTGGGAGTTTTTAAAAATTATAGTATTAGGTCATTCAAAACTCAGGAATACGAGTGTTTGTATTGTTGTTTAGAAAATGAAATGTTTTGTGTATCATTCTGTTGGGAAGTTGAGATATCAAAGTTTCATACAACAGGAAAAGTTCAAGTTCCCACATTATTATTAGAAATCACTTCGCCATTCAATGGAAAAATGTTCTCTCAATATACTGAAATAGATAAAACTTGCTTCCAGTAAGTAAACTACCCACGCCCAGTCACTCCCTTCAGCAAACAGTCAATACTGAACAGTGTAGTTTTACATACAGGTTCTGCGGGCGTATTTTAGTATCATACTTGCTACCAAAATAATAAATAGAAATTATAAACGAAATTATTAAACAAGTGCCCATAAGTGATCATCATTTATTTAACTTGAGGGAGCGGTCCTGATCGGTAGAGAGAAATAAAAGTCGTCAGTCGATGTGTGAGTCAGTCTTTATTGTGGCTACGTAGCAGAGGTCGGTAGTGATGCTGCTGCGTGATGATGTGAAGATGAGGTCAGGACACTACGGCGGTGAAGATCACAGGTCTTCAGGAAGCCGGCGTGTTGCCCTACACCGTGGCCGTGTAGACGTGACCTTGGTCCAGACGGTCGATCGACGTCGTGTTGACGGGATATGGCGGCTGTGTGTCCAGTGGGTCGGAGCACACACGTGACGCAGGAAGGAACCTTGAGAGGCGATGAGGATGCTGGCGCGTTGCCTGTTGTTGTTGCTGCTCGTTGCAGGATGTGGATGCTGGCGCATTGCAGGTTGTTGTTGCTGCTCGTTGCAGGATGTTGATTGCCATCTCATGTCGAGATGGTAGTTGGAGAAGTGCCTCAAAGGTGCTGGAATGTTCCTGGGTCACGCTGGATAAATTGATGTTCACTGTTGACTGCGCAAGGCCCGTGCCCCGCGCGGGCAGGTACTTAGTCGCGACACTGCTCGATCTGTGTTGCTTGCCCGGCCGATGAATGAATACTGAGGTACTGACTGACTGGCTCCGAGCAAGCGAGCGCGGCTTATATACCCGTGGCAAGTAATTAGTCTCGCAGAAGGTAATGCGGTGAATTCACGCAAAGGTGAGAAATCGCTCGAACTTTCTGCGGGCACTTGTTTGGTACAGCCAGACGTCCTAGCTCTTTCGCGTAGGTGGCGGATTATTTACGATGCGCCAGTTACTACTACACTAAGGTAGGTATGCCTTATCTTCCAGCGAATTCTGTGGAGGTCAGTGGCGCTGCGGTAAATTTCGCAGAGCGGGTTAAGTAGCGCTACAAACTGTTGCAGAATATTTTATAAAGCGACTGAAAACGTATAGCATTTAGCGAACTATGTTAAACATCAAAGGACCCACGGAGCCTTAAGATATTCTTTGATTTACAAAAACTGTATTATGTGGATGTTTTAGATACAAGGACAACCTTTTATTACTAGCGTCAAATGGAATTCGGAAGAAAAAGTAATCGACCCACACCAATAAAGGGTGTTAAGGGACGTACTTGACATAGCCAGCGATTCCTGACATAATTTAAACAAAGAATGTACGTGAAATGTGGGTCTCCGATATCTTTTTAATACTTTTTCATTTTTTTTCCATTTTTCGTCACAGGTTTTTCAGCTGAGTATCCCAACTCTAACCATCCAACACCTACAGATTTTTAATCATTGTAGTTTAAAAAAAATTACGGGTGACCAAAATATCGTTTGCATTTTTTAATCCCAATAATTTCAATAGTCACTGGTTAAAGAAAATCAAGCACGTCTCTTAACACCCTATAATTATATTATTATTAGTATGGGTCAGACAGGTGACTTCTGTAAAAAACCTTATTTATTTATATGTTTGCGAACTTACTTATCTCTCAAGTGTACGAGACTATGTATGAATGCGGTTGAAGCAAGTGGTGTGACCGAGTTATTTGGCAGTCCATCCTTTCTGCATATTTCTGCGGTCAAGCCGCCAGACGGTATCAGAATTCGTTACCATGACTAAAATAATAGGTTTATATAGACCAGTGTACCAGACGATTTATGAATGTAATTGAAGCAAGCAGTATAACCAAGTTGTTTGGCGGTCCTTCCTCTCTGCTTACCTCTGCTGAATTATTTGATGGTATTAAAGTTCGCTGCCACGACTGGAATAACAGGTTTACAGATTTGTTTGTAAATATGATGTATGGATGTGAATGAAACAAGGAGTGTGCCACGACTGGGTTGTTTGGCGGTCCATCCTTTTTGCCTACCGCTGAGGTGAAACTATCTGATGGCATTATGGTCTCTGTTGGGATGACTGCTATGGACTTGAATGAAGACGATATATGAATGTCATTGAAGCTAGGAGTGTGCAATAAATGATAAAATATGTATTGCTGGTTTTAATTATGTACCTATTGTTAATGTAGTATAGTATAATCGAGTCCTAGTTGCGACCATTGTCTTTTTCTGTGACTTGTTCTCTATCGTATTTTCGTATAGATTATTATTGTTATCTTCTTCTTCAAAAAATTATAATTTCATAATAAATATCGTTTTGAAGGGCAAACTATCAGGGTATGGAACTGTCGGGTCACCGGAGAAAATAATTAATAATGCATGAAGCTGATGAAAATAGAATGTGCTTTTCCCCATTTGTCTCGTTAAAAACCTGACTGATTTTTAATATTTTTTTTACTACTATGTTAGTGGAAAATACTCAATGTCTCTAGGTTTTGCTTTTTTCAGAAATACATTTTCCAATTTGTAAACTAAACGTCTGTTGATGGCGTTCAAACCGGGCAATGTTAAGCCCCTGCATTCCGCTTTTTAACGATTCATGACATATATTTGTCTTGAACATTTTCAGTTTTTAAGTTTCTTTGTTATTTTTTGATAATATCCGTATATTTGTAAAGCCAAAACCGTAATTATATGATATTCTAAGGGCCGTCTGTTTCAACAGAAAGTTAAATCGTGTCCTAAAGTTAAATTTTAACTGTCAGTTAAAGTAAAAAGGACGTTAAATACGACCGCGGGCTGTTTCAAGTGTATTTTCGCTAAAGTAATAGTTGTCAGTGTGACCAATCTAAAAAGCAGAATATTCCTCGGAATTATGTTAAAAAACGCATCGAAATATTTTTTGATGCGGCAACACCGTAAACTAAATCTTAAAATCGGAACAACTGTCAAAATATCCAGTTGTATTTTGTTCCGCATCGTAGGATCTGACGGCTTTGTTCCGATATATGTATGAATATTTACAAATATTTGTATGAATATTTACAAATAAATGACGACCTATTATAATACATATGACATACAATATGAATGTAATTTACTTTCCATTAGTTGTGATATCTCCTTGAATTTGAAGTGTCACATATTTTACGAGATCTTCAATTCAATTTATGTATGGTATCGAAAACAGAAAAATATACATTTTATAGCTTTTTTAAAATTCGTTTGTAATAAGAGTATTACATTAAAAGTAAGTAGTGTACAAACTATACTAGCATTAAAGTAGCTTGACTTTTAAAGGCAGCTTCACTCGCTAAATATGTAGAAATCCGAAACGATTCTGTTCAGGCCCTACCTACTACTCGTGTTATATTTTTGTATTGTTTATGATATATGTAATAAATTGATTTGAAGATCTTGTAAAACTTGCGATACATCCATTAAAGAGCTTGTCTTTTAAAGGTAACGCTAAATATATCGATATCAGAAATGATTCTGTTTAACAGCAAGATTTTTTCGACATGCGGTGCCGCGCCAAAAATTCGAGATCATCCCAGATAACCAAATTATTGACGCCGGGTCGAAATGTTTTTGATTTTCGCCATATTAGATGAGGAATTCATCGTCATTATATTTATCAAGATTACTATGTTAAAACGCGGAATTTCATAGCTTACCTCGAGCAGAACTGAGAAAAATAAACTGAGAACTGTCAAATATGCTAATATCGCCTTTCGGAAAGTAAATACAAAAGTTATAAGTAACGTAAAACAAGCAGTCAAATTGATTGAAAAACGCATTTTGGTGAAATTTAACTATAGTAACTGCTTTTTGATTTACTTTTACTTTAGCGAGCGTTGAAACAGACGGCCCTAAATAGACCAAGTAGAGGGATAGATTGCAAAGGAGACATAGTAGCGATAGAGAACAGAAAACAGACAGGGGAAAATTTGGAAAATTCATGCTTCTCACTTGGAAGTGTAAGAAGTGTGCATGTTTCATGCGGCAGGGAGGGAAGAAGGGGAAGGGGAACGCGGGATGGGAAGGGGTCGCGGGAGGGGAAAGGGGGCACGGGAGGGGTGGGGAACGGGGAAGGGCAGCGGGAAAGATTGCAAAAGAATCGCAAGAGCGGTAGGGAATAGCAGAAGGTAAATCTGAAACATCCGTGAGAGAGCTGAATGAAAAATATTGTTCATCCAAAAGCACTTCGATAATAAACAGAAATAAAAAACAAACGCTTTTTCTGTGAGCGGCATTGCAACACATACCGGTTACTCGCTAGTATAAAATAAATGTAGTGTAATCAACTAGAACAAAAGCAAGAACACATCTACCGGATCTGCCCTGATGATGGACACTGCAACGATGTCCGAGACGTTGGCTAAAGAAGGAGGTAGCGCAACACGGCATAACACCCCGAAAACAAATAACGATAACGCAAAAAGCAAGAAGTCCTATTTCGTTCCATTCCTGTATGTGACCTATTTCCCTTTTGTAAAGTGGTAACAAATTATATTACTCGCATCAAACAATAGTCCTTCGAAATCAATCAAATCATGACTATACAAAATTCCACATCTATTTTTTTCTTTTATAAATAAAACTTTTAGGTACAACATACGAAATGTTTTTTTCACATCACAATTTAAATCTAAGATTTTATACAAGGTACTCCTCTTAGGCCCGGTTTGTCAGTTGATTTTAAGCGCGGCTAGTTGGATTGTCGAGCTAACGATGCTTTGGAACATAATCCGTATATAGGTCGAAAGCCCAGATGTCAAAAAATCTATGCCCTTTGCTGTCATCATCATCGGAACATATCTGTGCATCGAGAGATTACGATATTATGATCGCGAAAACGACGGCAGTTTTTTTAAGATGGGCTTAATTTACGAGTATATTTTTGATAAAGTTGTGTTATTTGCGAGTACACCCAATTTCAAATAGTATTTGTGTTACCGGTGTCAGTGCACTATTCATGGAATTATAACTGACTAAGCCCTGAAAACAAACTCTCCTGGCGTTGATACTTAAAATCCCTATTTAACCAATTGATATTCTTCATCGCTCGATGTATATATTATTCCTTTCTGATAAAATTATGCAATTAACGTAAATTTCACAGAGATGCAATTACTTATGCAAAGTTCAAGTTTTGCATGAGACTGCTAGCGCCTCAGCCTCTAAAAATAGAACTATTCTGCGGCTTACCAAGATTTTAGCGGCCGATTTATCCCGCTTAAATTTGACTGATTTTAGTCGTAGTTTGACCGGCCAGTGGTTGAGTGGGTATCGCGTTTGGGTCCCACCCAGGCTTCCGTGTTCGATTCCTTGACTAGCTAAGTCCTTCATCACGACTCAAGCAACATTTCCGGCTTACTGTGGTGGTAGTAGGTGATTTTTAAATATTGTCGGGTTATTCTTAACCCGGGAAAGTTTGTCTTTCTTTAAGAAAAAACAACAGGAATACTGACTGACTGACATAGCAGGCTTTAGTTTTGATGGTGGCATTTGAGTGGATACTTCACAAATCTGATAGCATTTTATTAGGCAAGCTTACCTTTTAGTGGCGGTTCAGAAGTTTTCATTAGGTTGTAAGATTGAAGAATTCGACTGGTTGTAGCTAAACCTAATGATTTTTGTTCAAAATTTCAATTTTTTGTACGGAAATTTTTCAGTTTTTGGAAAATATGTCTTCCCTTATACATATTATCCCTAATTATATTTTTAGCTATAGCAACATCAAAAATGTTTTATTTTTCAATCTTGCCAATCCTCGCGGAACGCCACGCCTACCTTCACAAGGACATGCAAATGATGTTTTATACGAGGACGTATGAAGAATGTACGAAGAAGGTCCTTGAATGTCTATTACTAAAATATTGTGTTTCATAAAGGGTGATTTCGGCTGAAAAAATAATAAAAAATACTTCCGTAAGATTCTTAGAAAATATCACATTTAAAATGCCACGAATAAGGGTTGCATAATAGAAATTGACGTTAAACAAATTGACATTTAGCACGAAAAAAATGCTTTTTACTGAGGCAAAAAATGTAAAGCCTAAGTGCTTCCTCCCGTGTAATTATTTACACAGTCTAAATTGAAACGTTTAACATGCGAATATTTACCCGGAGGTTCTGAGAAAATATATTTTTCTTAAGGCCGTGACAACTTTGGAAGTGTGGATAGACTTTTTAGGAAAGGAGGGAGAGGAAGTTCTGGGAATGCAAAAGTCTTATGAGTCGGGTAAGAATCTGGAGGTCAGTGTGTCCAAGAGTGACGGACTTATGAATCCATCCGTACCACTGCGGTACAAGGCCATTTTCCGAGAGAGTCCTGCTGAAGAAGTCAAAAATATCCCTCAACCAGTCTCTCTCGATCTGATGCGACACGAAGTAGGTGGGCAGGAGCAATCGCCGGGCAAACTTAACCTCATGAACCCGGGCACCCCTGCTAAGTCACCAAATGTAGCGAACCTCACTTGGCGTGACCTATGGCAGAGGTGTTGGTTATTCAAAAAATGGTTCCCGGAGCCCCTGAAAAAACATCTCCCAAATTGAAAAGTTTGAATTAGAGGTAACCGTTCAAAGTTTCAAATAACATTTTTGCAGAACTGCACACAGTGATTGAAATCGAAAGAATCTAAAATAGAAAATGCATCAGCGATATTTGCAAATGTCGGGGGTGACTAACCATGCAGTGTCACGTACGGTCAGGGTAGTGTGGGCGTCATCGTCACTCTAACACAGTGGTTTACAACCTGTGGTATGAGTACCCCTTTAACCTGTGGTACCGTACCTGTGGTATCGTACCGTTATCGATGTGTAAATGCGGTGCGGTGCAGACCACTGAACATTTGGTCAAATGCCCGCTCCATTCATTCCTGGCGGGATTGATGAGGTCCACAGGGCAATGCCAGAGGCCCTTGACTGTCTAGATGTCCCCCTCTGAACCCCACTATATGAAAGAAGAAGAAGAAGAACCGAAGCAAGATTGGGGGTACCCGGCACGAATGTAGGATTTAAAACTCAGCTAAAGTTTTCAAATTTCGTCGATTTACGATCGTGTTTGGCAGCCTGCCGTGACGCCATACGTCAGTCAATCGGTCAGCTCAGTTTAGAGGATTTTCTTCAAAGAAAAGAAAAATTTAACCGTCAATATAGGTTTGCTTTTCTAAAGAGCTAATAAAGTACAGGAAATAGCTCTGAAAGCATTATATAAGTTATCGCATCGCTAAACCAGGAAAATATTATACAATTGCACAGGATTTAATTATACCGTGTGCCAAAGACATTGACCGATGCATGCTCAGCATATATCTGACAAACAAATATCAACAAATATCAAATAAAATAACAGATATACCGCTGTAAGACAGCTCTGTTTCCCTGCGAATTCAGGAAATGTCTGATGTCAGAAGTCGAGTTGTCAGTTGTGGATAGAGTAAAAAAAATTATGTATTTTTCTCTGCAAGTAGACGAAAGTGCAGACATTTCAAATCAGGCCGAACTTTTTGTTTTTTTTGCGATATAATAATAATAATAAATAAAATATAGAAGAAAATTTACAGTTTTGTCGTTCATTGCCTGAACGGACGAAAGGTCATAAAATTTTGAACACAATAATTACATATATTTCTGAAAAACAAATCAACTGGACCTGCTGCTATGGCATTTGTACCGATGTCGCGATGGCGCCAAATCGATGAGCTTCTGGTATTTAGATCAACGCCGTATAATAAAAAATGTAGCACCAAACGCATCATGGTCATACTGGTAAGCAATTGCAACGAAACGCATCTCTAATGATTTGAAATTAGTGCTTGAAGAATCGGTAAAAATTGTAAATTTCATAAAAGCAAGGCCTATGAATTCTAGAATTTTTAAATTGGTAAGTGAAGACTTGTCGAGCTTACATACCAATCCCATCCTACACAAAGTAGTTCGATGGTTATCACGTATCAAAGTACTTCAGCGACTATTTGAACTTCGACATGAAGTGCAGGTTTTTTCATCTCTCATGAAAAATGCATGGCTACAGATTTTGGCATACACAGCTGACATATTTCAACAAATTTATAAATTAAATTGGTCTCTTCAAGGATACACCATCACAGTTTTTGCTGTTGGAGATCGTATTGAGGCAATGCTGAAAAAGATAGATTTATTGGTATTTCCATTCAAAACAAACGCTTTGAAGTATTTGAATACCTCCATAATTTGCTCAGCAATTGCGACACGAATATGTTCAAATCTATATCAGGTCATTCAACATTTGGCATGTCTAAAAATAATTTTTCGGGAAAATTTCCAAAAATCAGTAAAGAAATGCACTGGGTGCGAAACCCTTTCAGAGATGATGTAACAATGTCAACAAACTTAGAAATAAAACATAAGTGGAAAATCTGTGCCCAAAACATATTTCGATAAAACGACTCTGGTAGGTTTCTAGCTCGAAGTTTCGAAGGAATATCCCACAATAGCAGTTGTAACTCGAAAAATATTTTTTACATTTTAGTGCATTTTTTTAAGTCGTTTTTTGTTTTGTCAAAATTTTTGTTTATTTTTTGATTTTTAGTGAATCTAAAGTACACTAAATAATTGGTCTGATTATGGATAGACCTACTTAACGATCTGCTCATATGAGGCAGAAATTACTTGACCATAACGACGTTACGGTAGGTGACTTAAAGATCCGGATAGCCTATAAAAGATTCGGCCGAGTATCGTTAATTTGCTCCTGAGAATTGAAGAGTTCCGTTACTTTGCCGTGGATCCCATAATCAGAACCTAACCAAACTCTCATCAAACTATCATTGAAGTATGTCCTTTCTAATATAAACAAGAATCATCGATTTCGGTTGGCGTAATATTGAGTTATTCGTCCATTTGTCGCGCACATACTTAATGCAAATTTAAGACTTATATGGTTTTCTCATGGATGCCATTGTCAGAACTGAACCAAATTGAAATGGGACCACACGGGAAGCACCAGCTTTCAAATAAAAAAGAATCATCCATATCGGTTCACTCAGTCAAAAGTTCTGAAATAACAAACATTAAAAAAAAATACAGTCGAATTGAGAACCTCATCCTTTTTGAAGTCGTTTAAAAGTAAGTGCATAAAACAATAGAAATAATGGACAAAATACTTATATTTTTTTAAAATATTATTTCTTTCTCATAATAATAATAAATAATATTTGGATGATTTATATAGCGCCGTTTTTGTGAAAAATCACCTCAAGGGCGCTGTAAAAATGTTAAAAATGTGCTACCTTTATTTATTTATGTAAAAGCCCTCTGGGCGTAAAATAAAACGAATAAATAAATAACTTACACAGTACATAAATCAAATGAGTGGTTATAATAATTCATAAAATCCTCTAAGACATGTTTCTGTGAAATATTTGTAAAGTGATTCTTCATATGTTGTGTCTGTATGTTGCTTCTGTTTGAAATGTTTTGTTGAAAAACTTTGTTATATAAAAATGTGTCTGCATATTGGGTTGGGTTGGGTTTAACTTTTCAATAGTACCAATTGGCGATCCCCTAATGAGTTTTGATAACTCTCGGGAATATAACTTTGTTGTATGTTTTATTTAAATAAAATAAAAAAAGTTCAGAAATTAACTAAAAAGTAATACTTACGTTGTCACTCGCGCGATGAGCAAAATACCGTGAGAGGGGACCCGGCCAAACAAACCACCTCAACTGATCGACCGGTACACCCTTAAACGAAAAAACCGTAATGTACGTAAAATAACGTCCCTCAGGGCCTACGTCATCTTAGGAGATGCTGTGTGGAGAGTATTTTTAAAGAAAGGAAGGAGAGGAAGTTCTGGGAAGCAAAGGGGTATGAGGGGTGGGTAGGAATGTTCAGGAGTTATGGACATGTGAATGCATTCAGGAGTGACGGACGTGTGTATCGATCCCTCTAACTCTCGATCCGGCCCGCCATCCAGTAGGTGAGCAGACGCACCCGCCGCAAAGACCTAAGCAAGCCTCACCATATGATCTCGGCCACGGCACCAAACTTGGCGAACCATTTGTCGTGACTTATGGTCGAGTTTAATTATTTTTTAGATAAATATCAGTTGCAGAGATCCTCGTTGTAAATAAAGAGGCATGGTAATATTTGTTTGTTCTCATATATAATCTTTATATCTAAAAATGAAGGTTTTTTTGGTTTGTTTGTCCCGCATGCGTTACTTATTCCATTTACCCGGTTGCGATGAAACTCTGGTGTCACATATTGGTGCGCGTACCCGCGAAGGGTAAGTTCTGGCGATATAGAAATTGTAGCGCACAAATGTTTGAAAAATGTGTGTACGTCATATAGTTTGGCAGCAGGGAGAGAAGGCGGGAATGGGAGGTGAATCCGGGAGGGGGAGGGGATTTAAGGAAAGGGTAGGATGGTGGGGAAGGTGTAAGGTGGAAGGGGAACGCCGGAGGAGTAGGGGAACGGAACCAGAACGGATACGCATTGGAAAGGACACACAACGATGGGGGCGAGAGCGAATAGAGGAAGGGATTGCAAAAGAGACATAGTAGTAGTAGGGGATAGCAGGTGGCAAATATTTGAAAATTACAGGAGTTGCTGTACGTGGCCTGCTCACGCCCCGAAAAGCCTTCAGATTTAGTCTTGTGAAAAAAGCTGTGTGTAACGGACGTGTACGCACCCTCCAAACATCTTTCATCAAGATTCATCGTTGGTGGCATCCTTTACTTTACATTTCGAGGTCATTTCTTGGAAATTTTGCTGAAATTTCTGGCCTCGAAATGCTAGTGTACCGTGCCGCCAACGACTGAGTTTGGTGAAAAGATATTTCTTTAGGTTCAAATTATTACCTATTTTTATAATTATGTAAAATAATGTTCTTTTACTGTGTACAATGCCCCGGTGCAACCAAATAAAGCTTGCGTGCCAGGTTGCCACCGGTAGACATTTTTAACATTATTTACAAATTGTTATTATTTCCGCCTCCAAGGCGACCAGGTTGCCTTGCCTCCTTTTTATTTTTTGGCGGCTCCCAGAAGGGCCCTTATCTTAGCTCGGAGCAAAGGCCGGTTTGGCGGCTCCCAGAAGGGCCCCTTATCTTAGCTCGGAGCAAAGGCCGGTTTGGCGGCTCCCACAAGGGCTCCTTATCTTAGCTCGGAGCAAAGGCCGGTTTGGCGGCTCCCAGAAGGGCCCTCATCTTGCTTGCAAATATTATCGTTTTTTAACATAACTTCATTTACACACCCCGTAGGATACTGAAACTAAGACGTTTCTGTACAGAGTCCTACCGGGCATTCAAAACAACATAAATTAAAACTGTAACTCCTAAACTGCCAACGCTATAAGCATTTGCGCAGATTTTCGAGACTTTCACTTAAAATCATTCTTTTCCCATTTTAAAAATCCCGGTACCTCGTAAGACGACGGGACAAAAAGGTTTCGATAGCCAGGCTTACGAGGGACCTGGAAAAATTATTAACTTTCTTGTAAAACCTCATATACTTTATAAAATGGCAAATACCTACCGACAAAATGTAAACGTTTTTAAAACCGTTCTAATTTCATCAAACAAAAATTCTACGGATAGAGAATATCCGTAGAAACACATTAGTATTAAGAAAACCATTGTATTTACTATATTGTAACTTGTAAAATTATTGTAAAAACCCAAATTTAAACGATCAGTTTCAGACAAATGATCGGCAAAATAGGCGGCCAACAAAAAGCCGCGCTATTTATACATAACGGGCAAGGTCAAACCTCCCACCCTAATTTGTACCACGTGACCGTTTTTTGTCCCGAAAACGGGTATAAAAGATGGGGAATTTTCAAAAATAAATCAGCCATTCTGCTTTTGCACGCGCCAGCGACAAGACGTTCTGTCCTCACAGTAATTACTTATCGCTTACGTTTGCCTGAAACAGATTTAGAATTCAATTCCTTCTCTTGCTTGTGCATCCGCGCAAGTAATTGGTGAAATTGCGTACTTACGAGTTATCAAAAAAACCTGTTATCATTGTGCCGGATCGCTACGATTGTTTTTCCTCAGGGAGGATTTCAACTCGTGGTTCGGCCGCGCTGCCAAGGTGTGTGTGTTCGTGTTTTATCAGTGCATCCGGTGTTGTGGTGTTGTTCTAGTGTTTTGGTGAAAAATAAAACCGCGTATTGAATGGTGTTTAGTTCATCAATATTATCGAGAGTCTCCTCAAAAGCAGTAAGTCATTTCTATTTATCGCTACATTGATTGATTTATATTACAGAGTTCATCGCCTCCGTTTCATTCAAGTAAAATCTCGTCTCAAATCAAATACAAAATATTGTTTTCTACATTTTCCCGTCGCATTTTAAAACGTGCTATCATAACAAATTGCCCGCATAGTAACAGCTCAAAGATAACTGAATTTACTTATTTACCGTTTTCGTCGCGGTGCCCAGCGACCGAAGTCATTAAAAAGCAATTAGCAACGCCGAGCGGCTAACTTTCTCAGAATTTTCAGGCAATTAGCAGTAGCCCTCAGCCCAATTCGCCAACTTGTACATCCAAGTGAACGTTAAATTTTAATTTACAAAAACATTTAAACATGTCTCCCCAAGGACCATTCGAATCCGACGTAAGAACTTTTATCGCCAACCGGGTTGGCCGTGACCTTTCTCCTGAGGAGAAAGACCACTTGGCAAGAATAGTCCTCCAATCGTATTTGGAGGAATCCGTAGACGCTTCACCGAGGCAATTAACCCCTCAAACCCAGCCCGGTAGTTCCCGCGGCTGGGAAAATCATGTAGAGATGGAGGATTGCCCATCCTCATCCGAATCGGAATCTGGCTTTGAGCTAGTTTCAACAAGGCGCAAAAGAACGCGCACCAGCTCAAACGGATCGTTGACGCCGGTAAATTCACCGCGCTCGTCTCCGTTATTAAAAAAGAAAATCGTGACCAGCGATAACAAATTTGCACCTTTAAGGGCGCAGTCCCCAACCCTAACGTCCCCTGCCCAAGTAGAGCCTTCAGCAAACGATGAAACGCCACGAAAATTCGCGCGTATTCCTCCGATATTCTTACACAAAAAAAATGAGACTACAGCACTTCTACGTGCCTTAGAAGATAAAGGTATCGATTTCATGGCAAAAAATATGGGGGACCGTCTGCATATCATCACCAAAGTACCGCTTGACCATCATGCAGTCACGCGCTTTCTATTAGCAAAAAAAGTGGAATTCCACACTTTCAGACTGCCCGAGGAGAAACCTCTGAGGGTGGTCCTGAGAGGCATACCTGAGGATGTCTCCTCAGAAGAAATTAAGGAGGAATTAATCCGGAAATACCCAGTCCAAGCGGTCCACCGTATGAAAAACGGGAGGACCAAACAACCGATTCCATTAGTTCTCGTCACGCTGACGAAAAATGAGGCAGGAAAGGATATTTTCAATAGCCTTTCATCAATCTTCCGCCTGAGGATCCAAGTGGAATCTCTGCGGAACAAATCCCGTGTAGGTCAATGTTTCCGTTGCCAGGCGCACGGACATTCAGCAACGTGCTGCCATGGCAGCGAACGTTGCGTGAAGTGCGCGGGTCTTCACCGATCCTCCGAGTGCAAAAAGCCTAAAGATACGCCGCCCAAGTGTGCCCTCTGTGAAGGACCACACACAGCAAACTATGGAGGGTGCCCTGCCAGGCCCCAAAAAAGCCTCAATTTCAAAAGAAATAAAAATACAAATTATTATAAAAATTACAATAATAATAAAATCAACAATCATAATAATCACAATAGTAACCAACAGCATAGCCAACCGCAAAGACAAGCCGAACATAGACCTCTAGTCAATAACCAGGCCACACCTGCAGCCTCTTGGGCAGAATACCCCCCCCCCCCCCCCCCCTCTCCCCACTCCCCCTACCCCCGCCAAGATAACTCCACTTCCCCCCCCCACCGTAAGTGGCCTGAGCCACATTTTTATAAGCCCCGTTCCTCCCAGAGGGAGAAACGAGCTCCCACGAACCCAGGGCCCAGTCAGCAACATAGGCTGGAGCGAGAGCCCCAACCCGCCCAAGCGTCTCAACGCGCCTCCAATCCCAACCTTCCCCCGCCCACTTTAGATCCAGCTCATAAGCAAGCGCTTATCGAGCAAATGGCGTCGGTTGAATCGCAAGTACAAAACGCCTTCAAAGAGATGGCTAGAATTCAATCAATTTTAAACTATTACGATGTCTAGACAAAATGTTAAATTAATCAATTTGCAGACGGCCTATTGGAACGCCAACGGCTCTGTCCTAACGCATAAGGAAGAAATAATTCAATTCTTACAAGATTACAGCATCGAAGTATTCCTCATTAACGAGACCTGGCTGAAGCCGTCTAGGAACTTCAGAATTCCAAATTATATAACCTATCGTGACGACAGACTAGCCAATAAGGGAGGCGGAACCGCCATCTTGGTTAAGAACAACATTGACCACCATCTAGCGCATTCATTCTCTAGTGTTAATATTGAATCCACATCGGTAATAATAAATACCTCTTCTGGACCACTTAAATTCATTTCAGTCTATGTACCCCCTAACCGTCAATTAATTCCAACCGAATTAGACAGCCTCCTGTCCGAAAATGTCCCCACTGTAATAGCTGGAGATATGAATGCAAAACACGGATCGTGGCATTCCACAAAGAATAACCCAAAAGGAAACGTGCTCGCAAAGTACGCGAGCACTAAACCTATCGTAGTCGATGCCCCAGATAGACCAACGATTCATCATCACAACGGTACTCCGGAGGTGATTGATATCGTTTTACTTAAAAATACTAGTCATTTACACTCCCTCCGAGTACTAAACGAACTTACTTCAGACCACGATCCAGTTTTTCTAACCTTAACAGGAGGCTCAAACCCTCTGGTCCCCGATAATCCTCCACGCACTAAAATCAAATGGAAAAAATTAACTGAGCTGCTAATTAAAAACATAGTTATACCTACATCAATTCCCGACGAAGCCTCCCTAAATGCCGCTACCTCCAACTTTATCCAGACAATAAAATCATGCATCGCCGAGGCGTCCGATGAGATTCCCAACGTCACGGCACGACACGGAATACCCGAAGAGATCAAAGATCTTATTAGGGAAAAAAATCTTGTTAGAAAGGAGTGGCAAAGATCTTGCAACCCGATAGTGAAACAACACCTCAACCGATTAAATAGAGAAGTGCGTGATGCGATCAGCGAATTTCGCAACGAGCGTTGGCACGAATTCATTTCAAATTTAGAAGACGATAGAGCAGCTTACTGGAAGCTCTCTAAAGCACTCAGATGCCCGAAAACTAAAATCTCCCCGATTCAAGGCCTCAACGGAAAAGTTTACTCCGCTGCAGACAAGGCAGAAGCCTTTGCAGATAGCCTCGAAAGTCAATTCTCTCCAAACACCGATCACGACGATCCTGCGTTCGTAGCAAAAGTGGATTCAAAAGTAGAAGCAATCTTAAATCTAGACCCTGAAGACCCCCCAATCAGGTGCACAACTCCTAAAGAAATAATGAGTATAATTAAAAAATTAAAGAAAAAGAAGGCCGCCGGGCCCGATGGCATTTCAAATAAGATTTTAAAACATCTATCAACTAAAGGCATCTGCGCCATCACAGCCATCTGCAACGCGTCACTTCGGCTGCGTTGCTTTCCTAAGGATTTTAAAGAAGCTGACGTAATTTTAATTCCCAAACCAGGCAAGGATCCATTATTAACGGAGAATCATCGGCCAATTAGCCTCCTTCCATGCCTAGGTAAAATCCTGGAAAAAGTAATACTAGCACGACTGAATGCATTCACAAATAAAAGTTAATTCTTGCCAGACTTTCAACACGGTTTTAGAGCAGGTCATTCCACCTCTCACCAACTCCTACGTGTGGTGGAACACATCACGGAGGCATTCAATATTAAGAAAAAAACGGTTATTCTGTCACTCGACGTAAGTAAGGCTTTCGACAAAGTCTGGCATAACGGCCTTCTATATAAAATGTACTCTCTAGGTTATCCATTAAGACTCATTCAATTAATAGCCAGCTATCTAAGAGATAGATCCTTTAAAGTCAAAATAGAAAATGTATTCTCCACTTCCCGCCCCATATCAGCTGGGGTCCCACAAGGCAGTCAACTCTCACCATCCTTATATAACATCTATTGTAGCGATATCCCAAAACCCGTGGATCATAATGTTAAAATCACTCAATTTGCGGATGACACTAACATCATGTCTAGTTCAACTGACGAGGCCACTGCTACACGCCGCGTACAGATACAAACCACTCTAACTGAAAAGTGGCGTAAAAAGTGGAGAATATCTATTAACCCGACTAAAAGCGCCGCGACCGTTTTCTCAAAGAAACGGCCAAAACGGCCCCCATTCATTAGACTGTTTGGGGAAAATGTTCCATGGGAAAAGTCAATTAAATACCTAGGTGTAACGCTAGACTCCAAGCTCACCTGGAAGAAATACATAACTGGAAAAATTAAAGCAGCTAATAAATGTCTATCTTCACTCTATCCAATGATGGGAAAAAAAAGTCGTTTATCAACGGGCAACAAATTACTTTTATATAAAACAACCATAAGGCCTGGCTTCACCTAAGCTTGCCCCGTTTGGGGGCACGCGGCCCCCAGTCTCTTAGAGAAGATTCAAATATTTCAAAACAAAGCCATTAGACTTGCCTTAAATGCGCCAAAATGGAGCAGAATTTCTTCTCTCCATAACGACTCCAACATTCCGTTGATAAAAGACTTCATTTTCTCACAAGCAACTAAATTTTACGCCGGCCTACCCGGCCACGCAAACCCTACGATTAATACGCTCGCTAAATATAGCGAAAATGATAATTTTAAATACAAAAAAACCAAGATAGTCCTCCGGAAGGAATAAAAAAAACCTGCATACAGTCGCAGTATAGTTTTAATCTCACTTTAATCTCAAAATAAATCAGTGTCATAAGTTCATCTTTACTCAACAAACAAGTCTTGTTATTTACTCCACAAGTGGTCCTTTCTACCTACCTCTGGAAGTCTGCGACCTGCTGCCAGCTGCTGCCTCCTGCCGAAGTTCTGCCTGAACAAGAACCCGGTGCCTCCCGCTGCAGTCGGCCCTGACTCTGGGCACTGCAAGGCACCGCTCAGGCAGAAACGAGGCGCATCCAGGGCCATACCACTGGATGTAGGGAGGCCAGCCAACAACTATCACCATCATCATCGTGAGCCAGTGGAAGGCGTGCACGAGACCCGGTACTTTTTTACAGTCTTGTAAAGGCGCTGATACGTCTGTTACACTGTGTCTCCAAAAGAACTTCAATAAATAGAATTAAAACACAAGCACTTTAGATACGTTTTAAGATTTTCACGGCCAAAGGCATTTTCGTTATTTGTTTTTGGGGTATTATGCCGTGTTGCGCTACATCCTTCTTTAGCCAACGTTTCGGACATCGTTGCAGTGTCCATCATCAGGGTAGATCCGGCAGATCTGCCGGATAGATGAGTGTCACATCTACCGGATCTGCCGGATCTGCCCTGATGATGGACACTACAACGATGTCCGAAACGTTGGCTAAAGAAGGAGGTAGCGCAACATGGCATAATACCCCAAGAACAAGTAACGAAAAAAACAAACACATTAATTCTTTCAGTGGCATTGAAACGCATGCCGGGTACTCGCTAATATGTTTTTCTACTTATAATTCATTTCCTCCCGCCTCACAATATTCGCCAACGGTGATTCCCACTGGCCATGACAACAGCCAGTCGGAATTTTATACGAGTAAATCGAACTGAAATACAAATGATATCGACATTTTTCTTTTGCGATATCATTTGATTTCCCAAGACAGACTTCCTAAGATGGTGTTGATATTTTATATATCTCTCAATTACCTTGACATTTTCAGGTTAGGTACAAAAAATCCGAAACGTTTGTCATGAAAAAGTTAGAAAACAACCGGAGAAAAATCTCAAAAAAATGTAAGTAAAATCAATTTTTTGAAAATTTTCAAATATATTTTCCATTGAACACGGTTGATAAGGATTGACGGTTGTTTTATTGTAAGCAAAAATCGAAATTTGAAAATAAGGAATAGAACAGTTTTGCGCATTTCACATTGACAGCACAGCAGTATTTTGCTGTCAGTTATTGTAAATATTCGATGCACCATTTGGAGAAAACGTCATACAAGAAAGCTTTTCTTCTCTTTTGTGTTCATGTGAATATATTTCTCCGCCTTACAAATAAATTGCACGAAGAGATTGTAAGTTCCACTTCTCATTGTAAAGTGAAACTGTAGTGTATGTTTAGTTTAAATGATATTTCTCAGATTGTTTGGGTTATTTGACTATATAATTGAGGTGGTTTTTTTTCTTTTCTTTATTCATCATATAGATTTAAACAATAATTAAAAACTTTGTGTTACCTGCACAATACATATTTGTCTACTTACAAATGTTGATACTTTTTAGATTTTTACGACCAAAAAGTTTTTCGTTATTTGTTTTTGGGGTGTTATGCCGTGTTGCGCTACCTCCTTTGTTAGCCAACGTTTCGGACAGCGTTGCAGTGACCATCATTAGGGCAGATCCGGCAGATGTGTGATCAAAGAAGGAGGTAGCGCCGCACGGCAAAACACCCCAAAAACAAATAACGAACTAACAAATGTATTTTTTTTATGTGAAAACTTCTTTAGCACCGTTGTGATTTGAAACTCGATAAATGAAAAATGAAAAGCGACACTCAGAAGAGTCAAACAAATACATCTACAGGATTTATTCTGCGAGAGAATGAGATTGAATAATCGGTCTCTTCTTTGTGCGGTGCTTTGTAGCCTCTCCCCTCATGTCTACTTTAGTATTATGAAGGATTCACTTCTATCGTGTGTGAATTGTACCCTCTGATTTTTTTACTATTGCTTCTGGCGTGAATCAAGTTAATTTGAACACAACTAGAGAAATTTGAAATGAAAAAAAATGCAGGCGCCAAAATGTGTTAAGTATTTGAAATTGAGATATAAAATTTATAATACTAATAATATAAAATATAAATATAAGATACTAATAATCCAGAGAAGAAAAAACGAGTTTTTAGAAAAAAATACGTGTTCATAAAAAAATATTACCTAGAACTTGCAGAAAAACCGCCACATGGCCGCTGCTTTTTTATCGTTATACATAATAATATTATGAAGAGTATAATGTTATTACAATAAGCGCCCCAAGGATTTTAACCAGCCGAGTAAAAAATGAAGATGTCATTGCTTATTTTACCGTCCGTTGAAATTAAAATAAAAACAAAATTAAATTAAAAACAATAAACCTATTTTTCCATCAGACGTCGCAGTACAGCCTATCGGGTCATGTGAATCGCATTCCGTCTCGTTCCAGCATCACGGTAACATACACGAGTCAGAGCGCGTATTACACGATCCTGTCGTGACGTGTAGCAGTGTGATCAGTGACGACGTGTTAGTTGTTAGTAAAGTGCAAATTATGTTAAAATGTTTTAAATGTACTGGAAACTTTTTAAATTTTACGCTCCCGGAATCATCGTGAGATTGGTTTAATAAAATAATAAAAATGCTCTTTGGCAGCTGTGCTTATTTTTGAATATACGTATTCTGTATTATGTAGGCAGAAATATAAGTCTCTTTCAAGTCAGACTCTGTAAACCACAGAAAAAAGCTTTTACGACAGACGACTTATAGCCTACTAGAATTATAATACCATACGTTGTTGTTACTCCTTGTTATAAATAATCATTTATGCTATTTTTCTCTTTTATCAGGGAATAAAAGGCTTCAGTGTAAAAGATTATGGCTTGAAAATTATGTTTTTTTTTTTAATTGAAAGAATAGACAATACATAATATAATCAACAAACAAGTCCTGCTAAGACAGTTGAATTGGCTTGTCAACAGGTGCTCATATTTTAGTTACATATACATTTTTTAAATTTTAAATTTACATCTTATATCTACAGATTCAAATTTTTTTTATACATATCAATATCAATATAAATATTTTATTCCGATAGCCAATTTTTCACCATATATTTAACCTTATTCATAGAATTACATTGCTTTATAGTGTCAGGTAATAAATTAAATATCTTCGGTATGATGAATTCAAACGTTCTCTGTCCATACTTATTGTTAAATTTCGGAACTATTAACCCGTCGTTGCGCGTGAATCTGGTGCTGTATTTATGTATGTTCTAATTTCTCTTTGTGCTGCGGGGTAAATAAAGGCTGAATTATAATTTTGTGC
The DNA here is from genome assembly GCA_917880885.1 of Limnephilus marmoratus. NCBI lineage: Eukaryota > Metazoa > Arthropoda > Insecta > Trichoptera > Limnephilidae > Limnephilus > Limnephilus marmoratus. Next base: position 1,855,389 of record OU862918.1, on the reverse strand, counting down.
CATAGTATTGCGTTAACAGGTGAAATTTTGGCACTCTGAATCAGCAACGGTTTATTATGTCTCTGTTTGAAAATATAAAGGACGACTAATAATTTTACAATTATTGCGTTTTGTACGACTTAGACTTGTTTCAGATTGGTTATAGTAGAATTTCCCCATATTGTTAATCCATATCTTATAATAGATTCTGCCAGTGACATATAAATTATTTCAAGTGGTATTTATATATTATTTTTTTTAAATATTTATGTGATTTATGGGTATATATGATCAACAAATGCTGATTCTGAATAATATTAAAATATAAATTTTATGCTTAAAATGAAAAATCGTTGGAATTAATAGATCAAAACAAAACTTAATAAGGGCACCCACTCACGGGTCGGTCGGGATCATTAAAATTGGGGGAAAATTTGAATAACTAAGCGCTGTGTCATCGCTGTGGTTCACAAATTATATTAAAAGGCATATTTTTATAAATTCTTGCTTAATATTTATTTTGGGATTTGCTAATTTCGTATCGTCCCGTAGGGTAATGGCCATGGGACGATAGGCGTACCTCACCTAATTTCGATCGTCTTGGCGGAATTTGATTATTTTAACAGCCTCCGTGGTCGAGAGGTAAGGCTCTCGACTAGCAGCCCGGAGGTCTAGGGTTCAAATCCAAGCGTGCACAAGTAAATTTCATTTGATTAAGTTGTGTCTTTTCACAATTTATTAATTAACGATAATATAAATATAGTATATTTGCTCACGTTCCTGAGTGGAAGATACTCTCCGTATCGGCCTGGTGTAAGACCACCGTGCAGAATTAAAACGTTCTCTCAAATGGCTTTAGCCAGGTACTTACCCACTTTCCTCTTTCCCAACTCCTTCCCCTCCCCACTACTTTAAATCTCACAAAATACCTCACTGGAATAGTCTCACTGGCTCAAAAAAGTTGGGAGCAGTTGGGACTGTTGGGTGATATTCACATATATTTCTTTTAATAATAATGATAATGATAATTGCATTATACTTAGATCTCTCATTCAAAATTTAGGCATATTAGATTTGTCAAAGAATTTATATATAAAAATGCAAAAATCAGTCATTTTAAACACATGTAGGATTACAAAAGATTTTTGAAATATTTATTTAATTAAATATTCAAAGGGATCAGTAGGATTTATAGGTTCAGTTAGGAATTCCACAGAGCCAAACACTCTGATATGAAAATATCTGGAGTCGGTGAATTATTTTCCCATTTGGTCTCTGGTAGGTTGACATGTTGTTCTTGTATTGTTTTGTATTTATAATACTTATATAGTGCAATATAGCGTGGATTGACTAGATGATCATTTGGGGAAGTGTGTGAAAGGGTTTAGTTTTTCCTGTGGGGAAAATTTAACCCGGACATTTAAATCTGGTGCGTATAAAATGATAAAAAAATACATATAAATAAATGTATTCCGGTATGTAGGGAAAATAGTTCAATCCCACACTTTTCATAAGGGTTATAATATGTACATATTTAAAAAAATTATACAGAAAAAAGCAGGTTAATACGATTGTACATGATATAAAGGTAATAATAAAAGAAAATAAGAAACTAGAAATAATTGGCTTTTAGTTTTTGGCTTTTACTGTTAAAAAATATTTTAAAGATAATATAAAAAAAAAAAACTAAAAAAAAAAGTTTCCGACTAATCTAATCTCAAGAACAACTACTTATAACTCAGTTTCCAAGTGATACTCTGTTCTTCAAATAAGTTAAATTTTGTATTGTTTTTAGCAACTAATTACATATCACAGAACTTACAACTTATTGTTTTTTACATTCACATTGTAATTTAAGAACTTAAATATAGCATTAAAAATGTACACTACTCTTCCAGACACAAGCTAATGCTACCATGGAAGAGTGGTATTAACGTATTTTAAAATGAACATGTACGCAAATTACTACATTATCTAAATGTATATTATATTTTATATGCTAAAATAAATAAATAAAAAAATAAAAAAAATAAAAGTATTCTGTGACCACATTAGGAGCCAGTATTTTTCTCCAGTGTGCATGAATGCTGGATGATGAACTGAGGCGGGCTTCCATGACGAGGATATTTCCAGAGAAATTAAAAGCTATCAAAATACATATTGGCATTTAAGTTAGAGAGAATTTTTAATTGGTATATGTTAGATGTTACTCACGTTATCGCCCCGGTGAAGAATTAACATTTGGAATCGAAACGATGGCCTTGCTGGAAATGGCTTGAGCTGTGTGGGACCAGATCAGAATAGCCAGGTAAATCCCAACCTCTCTCTTCCCGTCTCCAATCCGTTTATCCTCTCTACATACTACAAACGGGGATGCCATTGACCTACTGACTCCGGGAATTGGGACTCTTGTGCGGTACTCACATTCATCAAAGAAATTAAAAGCTCATATTGTTCATTGGTTAGTGAACAAACTATGCTTTTATTGCAAATATTAAAGACATAACTAACTAACCAACTAACCATCAAGTCCTTTCATTTAAACGTTTTCTATCCAGACGCGGACCGGTTTCGTGTATGTACAGTGACAATGCGACAAACTTCATAGGCGCGAAGAATTGTCTTGATGATTCATATAAATTTTTGGAGGCAAATTCAACTAATGAAGTCCTTCGCAATAAATTTAATATTCGGAGAATTGAGTGGAAGACTATTCCACCTCGTGCTCCTCACTTTGGAGAATTATGGGAATCAAATATCAAATCCATTAAATCGCATCTGTATAGGGTTGTGGGTACTCAACTTTTATGTTATGAAGAGCTTCTCACAGTTCTGACAAAAATAGAGGCTTTACTTAATTCACGGCCGTTATGTTTATTAAGCAGTTGTCATTATCCAGAAGCTCTTACTCCGGCTCATTTTCTAATGTCTTCTCCGATTCAGCATTTGCCCGCTTATGATATGACTAAGGAACGCATTTGTCTGTTGAAAAGGAAAGAGCTTTTGGACAACCTCGTTCAATCTTATTGGAAGAAGTAGCATATAGAGCATCTTCACTCTCTGCAGATGAGACAAAAATGGAATAGTCCCGCGAATAACATTCTTGTAGGTACTATAGTATTGGTGCATCAAGAAGATGCGTCTCCACTTTATTGGCCGGTGGGAGTTGTTGAAGAAATATTCCCGGGTAAAGACGGAGTGGTTCGTGTGGCACTCGTAAGAACCCCTTCTGGGAACTTTAAACGACCAGTCGTGAAATTGTGTCCCCTGCCTACGCAATAATAATTAATTTTCTTTATCTCTATTTATTTATTTATTTTTTTATTTTTTTTCTTAACTATGTAATATCAATCGCTTATATATATAATTTTAACATTTTTATTTTTCACTATAATTCTTTACTTTATTTTGAAAGTACCTTCAGTTTCCGTAGGTACTTCCAAGGCCGGGAGAATGTTCGCGCGTTTCTCCCAAAAACATTCAGCGTTTCATTCCATGACACAAATATAGTCGACAACATTCTAAATAAAAAATTTAGTAAATTTTTATACAACAGTCCACCTCATAATAATAATATACCAAGTAATAATAATCAACCTCATCAATGGCGTAGAATCCTGTACATCAATAATTTCTCTAAAAAAAGTGTTAAAAATCTCCCATCAGAAATCAAACCAGCATTCTACACTGATAATAATATATGCAAACTTTTAATGAACGGTAAGGAAAAGGAAGACAGTCTATCTCACTCGGGAATTTATTCACTTCAATGCAGCGACTGCCCTTTTTTATATTGATAAAACAGCGTGCAACATAAACACCCGTGTCAAAGAACATCTTAGATGTTTACACAGCTCTGGATTTTCAGAATTTGCAAACCACTTGATCGAAAACGATCATAAATTTGATAAAAACGCTGGCGCTAAACTTATTCATAAAAACAATATCGGTATAAGGTTGGATAATTTAGTGGCACTTGAACTTAGGAAAGCCATAAACACTAATAGTAAGGTAGTTAATAATCAACTAAATTTATATAAAAGTCCCATACTAAGATTGTTCCCTATTGATAAAGAACACGTCCGTTCCCTTCCCAATTCTCCATCTATGCCTCCTTCCTCCTCCTCCACTTGACGAGTCCAGCCCATTTTTGGTAAATTATATATTATAACAAACATGTAACCTTATGTTAGTAGAGTATTATACTGCCCTGATGAAGCTACGATTGTAGCGAAACCCGGTCGGCATAAAGTATAAAAATAAAAGTTGTGTTAACAAAGTTATTGTTTTATTTTAAATTAATTTATTTTAAGCTCGCTTCAACATTTTCATAATGAGCTTTGCTTATTTGATCCTTTGTGAAAAATTTTTTTTTACTTTTAATTGATCATTAAGAAAATAAAATTCGGCCACCGATGGGTATTATCTGCTAGTTACGGATATAATGCCAAATTGTTATTTGCTTTACGAACGGAAAGCTTCGAAAAACAAACGATAAACTTGAAAATGGTGAAATATTTCGTGTCCCAAAATTCCACACAAATAAAATCGGTAACTCTTACGAACACTTTGTACAATTTTATTTCATAATATGTTTTGTTGATTAAAGTAATAATTGACATGGTAACACTGATAACCTCCGTGATTGAGGGGTAAGACCATCGATAAGTAATCAAAAAATTGTGGGTTCACATCACGGCGTGAGTAAATAAATTTCACTTGAATAAGTTCTGCTCTTTCACAATTTCATTAATTAAAAATCATAAATAGTGTATTTTGCGGCACCTTCCAGAGTGGAATATAATCCCAGTATCGCTCTAGTGTAAAGCGATCTTTAAGTATTGAAATGCTATTTTAAATGGATTTAGTTGTGTTCGGTGATTAGATTAGAACAGCCAGGTACCTCACCTTCCTCTTCCCCACCTCCTTCCCCTTCCCATCACCTTCAGCCTCAACATATCTCAATTGGGGATAGCATAGCCTCCCTCAAATGTATTTGTTGTTTAGATTTTTAGTGTTTTGAAACCCGAAATAGTGTGGCATAAAGAGTTTTTCCGTAGTTTTGAAGTCTTAATGTAAAATACATCGAATTATTCAAAAGCCAAGCTTTCTAACTTCAAATGTAAATTTTTTTTAAGCGAAAATATAATATATATTAACCTGATGGGATAATATTCCTGAAGTACTTTAGGAGTAACTTTCACAGAAATCCATTATTTGCTTTACCCTGAGCACCTGCGTTCTCACACGGTATTTGCGCAGTATATTGTTCTAGCTTAGAAAATTGAAACATTATCTTTTTTAATATCATACATTGAAGCGTTTTGCATATAAATATATATCTATTTTATTTAACCCGAGTGAGTTTGAGGTCAGGTCATTAAAAGATTTTAAAAGGATTATCATTATTATACTAAACACGTTTTGTTGTGCGAGTACTCAAAATAGTACACGTGTAATAAATTATGGTGTTGAATTTCTCTGTTAAATCGTTACTGATAGGTGCGCCAATAGTATTCAAAGCGGCAGGGTGAACAACTAAAATAGTACACGTGTAATAAATTATGGTGTTGAATTTCTCTGTTAAATCGTTACTGATAGGTGCGCCAATAGTATTCAAAGCGGCAGGGTGAACAACTAAAATAGTACACGTGTAATAAATTATGGTGTTGAATTTCTCTGTTAAATCGTTACTGATAGGTGCGCCAATAGTATTCAAAGCGGCAGGGTGAACAACTAAAATAGTACACGTGTAATAAATTATGGTGTTGAATTTCTCTGTTAAATCGTTACTGATAGGTGCGCCAATAGTATTCAAAGCGGCAGGGTGAACAACTAAAATAGTACACGTGTAATAAATTATGGTGTTGAATTTCTCTGTTAAATCGTTACTGATAGGTGCGCCAATAGTATTCAAAGCGGCAGGGTGAACAACTAAAATAGTACACGTGTAATAAATTATGGTGTTGAATTTCTCTGTTAAATCGTTACTGATAGGTGCGCCAATAGTATTCAAAGCGGCAGGGTGAACAACTAAAATAGTACACGTGTAATAAATTATGGTGTTGAATTTCTCTGTTAAATCGTTACTGATAGGTGCGCCAATAGTATTCAAAGCGGCAGGGTGAACAACTAAAATAGTACACGTGTAATAAATTATGGTGTTGAATTTCTCTGTTAAATCGTTACTGATAGGTGCGCCAATAGTATTCAAAGCGGCAGGGTGAACAACTAAAATAGTTTCGTTGAAACAGTAATTAATACAATTGTGTTCCAATATAACATGTCAGTTCTCTCATTGCACTACCTTTTACGAAACCCAAAGAGTATATTTTATACAAATGCGTATTTATGTACAAAAGCCGACATCACGAAGAGTAAATAATTTGAATGCAAAAAGTAATATAAGTTGGTTTTTTAAATTAGAAAATAATGCTACTTCAATAATCGCAAAATCACTTTGTGGCATCATTTTAATTAAATCAAAACAAATAACTTTATTTACATCTCTGATATAATGAAACATGTTTATTTTAATTTATTTACTATTTTTTACTATTTTTTTTTATACGCCCAACGGGCTTTTATAATGGGTATTTAACATACAACAATCTACATGTATAAAAAACAAAATTTGTTTGTCTCTGAGTTAATAATATATGGGTAGTAGGTCCGCTGTGCGTTTATGATGCGTCTATGATTCTTTGTTTTAAATTGGTCGTAAGTCAAAAGTCGTAAATAAATAAATAATGGATGGATGGATGGATGGATGGATGGTGAGCGAGTGAGCGAGTGAGCGAGGGAGCGAGTGAGCGTGATTAATTAATTAATTAATTAAATAAATGAATAAATAAATAAATAAATAAACAAATAAATAAACGAACGAACGAACGAACGAACGAACGAACAAACGAACAAACAAACAAACAAACAAATAAATAAAAATTTTCTTCAAACTTCGCAAAATTACTTTGTGGCATCATTAATTATTAATTAAATATTAATTATATTAACATATCCTGATGAAGATAACATTGTTATCGAAACATGTAAATATTGTTTTTAATATAGTGGTTTATACAAACTGATCTGTTATTCATTATATAAATAAATAAATAATTAAATATATTAAATTAAAAAATACCCTTTACAATACATCAATTTTTTATTATTAATGTTTAATATCTGATCGGGATTTACAAAGTGTATTTTTTCATGTCACACCCCAAAGTTTTTGCTTCCTTCGAAAAAAACAACTATTAAAATTAAACTAATTCATCAGATTATTACATGTGCGTTAGTTTGAGTTTGATTAATTTATTATTTATTTATTTATTGGTTTTATTATACGCCCAGAGGGCTTTTACATAAATAAATAAAGGCAGTACATCTTTAACATGAGAAGGAAATAATATAAATAAAGTTACAATAGAAATAAAAAAATACATTAGTTAAATAGAAATATAAGCATAAAAACTTAAATTACAGTAAGATATAATAACGATAAGTTACTAAAAAAATACATACATGATATAAAAATACAAATAACAAAAATTTTAAAGTAAGGTGATCAGAGGTTTACAAAATTGCAACATTAACCATGTCTAATAAAACGTAAGTATTAGTTTCGCAAAGTGGCAAACCGCTACATCGATGGTACCTCCAGTACCTCTGCAAGTTGCAGGGGTTCAGAACTCCAATTTGGATTTTAATATTATAGTGAAAATTACATAATTTTTTAAAAAAATATAACTAAATAATACTACAGGTTATGATGGTTTATAATACATACATATTACAATGATTTTACTGAGACATTACATTTAATTACATTAATAGGATAGGTAGAGATAGTTTAGCAAATTTGTCGATGAACGAGTAGTTTATTAAATTTACCAAAGAATTCCTCAGTGAGTACTTGTATCGCGGATAAATGATTTAATTATTTCATTTTTAAATTGTGTCAGTGACATATTCCATACATTTATGTGCGAATACATATTGCCCAAGTGTTGGATTCTGTGTAGTGGTATAATTGAATTGTGCCCTGGTCGTAGTATTACCACAGTAAAATGGTAGTACTGACCTTGTGTTTCTCGCCGGCACATTAAAATTTATGAGCGCCAAGAATTCAGGGCTGTCAATTGTATTACGTAAGATTTTAAATAAAAAAACTAGATCGAAAATATTTCTTCTATCACTCAAGTTTAATAGATTAGATAATCGCAATAGATAAGTGTAGTTCAATTGTTCTTTTGGTATTTTTAGTTTATAATTTAAAAAGCTTAGGATTTTTTTTTGTATTCTTTCTATTGTTTGAGAATGCACGTCATAGTGAGGAGACCATACAGTTGAGTTATATTCAACCTGACTCCTCACTAGTGATGTGTATAGAAGTTTTAATGTTTTAATGTCGGTAAAATCTTTAGCCACTCTTAGTACAAAACCTAACATTTTAAACCCTTCTTTGAGATATTTTCAATGTGTGGTATGAAGCTAAGTTTGGTGTCAAAAGTAACACCTAAGTCATTAATTTCGGAAACAGATTCGAGAATGAAGTTATTGATTGTGTAATTAAAAAGAATTGGATTTTTTATTTTAAAAAATCTCATTGTTATGCATTTATTAACATTAAGGTATAGCTTGTTATCGCTACACCACTCGACTAATTTGAATAAGTTTGCTGAGAGAATATAACAGTCGTCCAGGCTTCGAATTGCTTTATAAAGTTTCAAATCATCTGCGAACATAAGTACGTCGATATCTTTAAATATATTACAAATGTCAGTCACAAAAAAGAAAAATAATATAGGTCCGATATGGGAACCTTGCGGAACACCACTGGATGCAAAAAAAAACATATGATGATTCCCCTTTTAATTTTACACTAAGTTTTCTGTTTGAAAGATAGCTTATAAACCAATGCAACATATTTCCACGAACTCCAGCTTTAAACAGTTTTTCTACAAGAATAGCGTGACAAACCTTGTCGAACGCCTTGCTGAAGTCTGTGTAGATTGAGTCAACTTGAAGCTTCTTCGCCATTGCATTGGAAATGAAGTTTTGATACAGAATGTGGTTAGTTAGTGTTGATTTGCCGGTTATAAAACCATGCTGTTCAGGACATATACTTTCTTTAAATGAGCTAGTTATTTTATCCAGAATCAGTTTTTCAAACAGTTTTGGAATTGTTGACAGTATGCATATAGGTCTATAATTAGTTACTTCATTTTTATCCCCTTTTTTGAAGATAGGTGTTATATAACTATGTTTCCATAGATCAGGAAATATACCTTTCGACAAAGAATGACTAAATAGTGTGTACAGGGGATAAGCGAGAACGGTGACACACTTCTGTAAGAGTAATGGTGGAATGTTGTCAGGACCGGCATTTTTATTGGGATCTAGAAGTTTAATTTGTTTTATAATTTCGTTTAGTTCAATGTGCACATGTGACAGGTTTATATTGAAACTGGGAGTATAGTTAGGTAAGGAGAACTGATTGGGTTGACTTTTATCGTAAACGTTCTTGAAGAAGTCTGCAAAAAGATCGACAATATTTTTGATGCCATCAGCCTTTCTGTCTTCAAAATACATAGTATTTGGTATATCAGAGTCACCACTTCTTAATGTTTTACTGAATCGCCAAAAACGTTTTATATTATAAAAAATGTCATTCTCTGTCTGCTTAATATAGTCGTTATAACACGCCCTTGATAGTTTATTACAATCACTCCTAATTTTAGAAAATTCTATATACAACTTCGATGTTCCGTGATCCTTATACAGTTTGTGAGCTATTTTTTTACGTCTAATTAAATTAATCAAATCTTTATTAAACCAGACTGGATATTTAGATTCCTTATATTGAGTGCAAGGGACAAAGCGATTTATATTATTACTGAGAATTAAGTAGAACTGTTCAGTATTATGATTTAAATCATCACTATCTAAGAAAGACCAGTCAACCAATGCAAGAGAGTCACACATACCCGAATAATCTGCCTTTTTGTAATTATAGCATGATCTCGTAGACTTCAGAGTTTTTTCGCCAAAGTTTGTTATACAAATATTTAGTGGAGGATGATGGACGTCAGGGGGTACGACAACTTCTATGGCCTTACTCACTTTGATACATTGAGAATTGAAGAATACGAGATCCAGAACACGATTGTTAATATTTCTGACAAGATTATGTTGAGTTAAGTTTAAATATATTGACATGTCGAGTATTACTCTTTCACTTTCCGAGATAGTTGTATTACAAGTATTCGACAATTCGGGGTCGTGCCAATTCCAATTTACATTTGGAATTTGCACGACCCAGATTGTAATCACCCACGGCTATAAATTTGGCATCAGGATATTTTGTTTTAATTATTTCTACATCCTCATTATGGTTTTTGAAGACAACAATGTTGGCCGAGGGGGGTATGTATACAGAACTAATTATTATTTTCTCACTTTTACATTTCACCAATATAAACAATTGTTCAACGTTACTGTTTTTTGTGTTTAATTTCCTTGAAGTAAATTTCTTTTTAATTGCGACGAGGACACCACCTCCTCTTGATTTAGAACTGGTAACAAGATTTCTGTCATTCCTGTAAACATTATATGATGATAATCCTAGTTAGGAAGAGTTGATGGACGGATCTAACCACGTTTCAGTCAGTACCACGGCTTCACATATCACTGATGGTATACAAATTCTGAAGTTATCTAGTTTTGTTTGCAGTCCACGTACATTTTGATAGTAAAGGTTCAGTGTGCTGGATTTTGATAGTTTTTTGTTTGAGCCTTAACGATTTTTGGTATTGAATTGACATATTTAATAGTTATGTTAGTTTCGCCGTTTTTTAGTCTCGATTCTAGTTCACTTCGTAAAAGAGCAAGTTCGTTTCTTTGGAGACTAGTCAGGTCATTTGCTGCTTTTACACCGTTCTTCAACTTTGTTCTGTTCATCAGAATGGATTTGGAAGTTGTTGAATCTTTGAATTCGATCTTAATGGGCCTGGTTTGGTCAGGTTTCTTGATTCCCAAACGGTGGATCTTGATCTCATTGGGATTAAAGGTGTTTTCGAAACCCTCCAGGGAAGATGAAACCTTTTGTATATCTTCGGTGATTCTCGTTGCAGTTGACTGGGAAATGCTCTCGGGGATGTTAAATAGTATAATGTTCTTAGATCTAGACTTCCTTTCCTCCAACTCAGTTAGCATCTCACAGATGTCGGTTACATTGTTCACGGGTGACGTATTTTGAGGTGGAGTATTTTTTAGCATTTCTTTGTATGCCTGTAGTTCACCTTCTAAGGTGCCAGTTTTGGCAGCTACCGCTGCCGACATGCTGCCAATTGCGGCTAAGATTTCGCATGATATCGGAGTGATTTTTGCAATTTGGTCCTTGTTAAATTTATTGCTGGGGTCAAGAAGTACCTTGTTAATTGCGTTGACCGCCCTTTCTGCGTTGGCGATAAATGACTGGACGTCCATTGCGAAAATTAAGTTTTTAATTTTAATAAATTTTATAAATTTTTTGTTAAATAAAATTTAAAACTTTATTTCAGAGCCACTGGTTGAGCTTCAATGTCACAAGTTTAAGATAGGTAGTTCGTAGGTTCTGTACCTGTCAAGAAGTGTATTGTTTTTGTTTTATTGGTGATAAACACAAAAAAAAAGATTTTAACACTTTACTTAACTAAAGTTAGCACTGTTTAATCTGGTGTACAGTTTTAATGTTCAGATTTGCTGTAAGTAAGCTTTAATATTTGAACTGGAAATAATGTTTTGACGTTTGCACGCTTTTGTTTTTGTTTTATTGGTAATATACACTAAAACGGAGATTTGAAATGATAATGTAAAATTTTACAAAAATGGTGGACAAGATTCAATGAATATTGGGTTTTTTTATTATCGTGTCGCAGTTTTAGTGCCTACATTAACGATATTAAATATCTACACGTGTTTGCCGCAGCCGCAGCAGGAAGTTATGCCCTTGATTGCAACCTTTATTACGAGGATGCGTGTCACGTATTTTATGTACGACCACTTTATCGAGCACATGAAACCTTTCAAATGCTTTTGAATCCAATAAAATAGAATGCATTTATTGAGCCGCGCTGTGAAATGTGAACTTGTAAATTCCTTTATAAAACATGAAAGTGAATTTATTTCCCCTTTGACACCATGTTTGCCATGGAAAAATAATTACGTGGATACCTACTAGATCTGAAACATGACTAAAGCCATTTATTTCAAGCAACGCCATCGCTTTGTGGGTTTCAAGCAACGCCATCGTGGGTGGTTTGGTATATCTATGGCTTTGAATGTGAACGGAATTCTTGTACCTAGGCGGATTAAATCATGGATGGTCCATTTACGCATTACTTTGGTTCACGACTCCGTTGAAATTTAGTTTTGATACGTGTAATAGTGATAAAAGGGTGTTAACTGGAGGCCTAAAAATATCATTTTTTGTATTATTTGAATATCATCTTGTACCTACAGAATGACAGTGAAATTTCCCCTGGTAGTGAAAAACTCACCCTTGTTATATCTTAAAAAGGAGTTGGTTAAGTTATTTGAAATGAAAATTAAATAAAACACCTAACACAGGTAAGGATTTATATTTAAAAAATGTGTGTCATTTCAATCCAAATGCTCTCACGGCACTGTATTCAAATATCGTAAAAACCCTTCTCGCTGTTAAATTTCGGCATTATTTTACGAGAATATAAACACTAAACTTGCAGACTTTGCATATAAAGCACTCGAGGCTTCACAGTCTTCACAACTGTTTCAACTGCTTAAGTATGACATTGCAGAGGTAGAACAGGCATTTTACCCGTGTTTCAATAATAAATTGAAGATCCTCGGTAGATACGTTCTTCAGTATTGGGGAATTGCTTACATTTTACTGCCCAAATGGGATTGTAGTAATATGATTAGTTTTATTAATATTGGTACATTTTTGTTTTGTATTTGGAAACTTGCTTATACTTGATGTCTTATTTTGTTAACTGCCACTAACTACTAATTGGTAACCAATTCTCGGGGTGGGCGAAGTAACTCTTTCTTTCTATGACAGGTTCAAACATGTGTAGTTTTTAGTTCAGGTGACAAGCAGCTAGCGGTATTTACTGTGAGATTAACTACCACGTGTGACGTGCTCCACCTTTTCAAGTGGTTTGAATTTATATGCTGAACTAATTCGGAACATAAACTTTTCAATATACTTTGCTGAAATAATAAGATTTTCTAAAGGAGCTTCCGTTCAAACACGAAGAATTCAGTTCTTGTAACTTTTTGTTTCATATTATTTGATCAAGCTTATGTAAGGAGCACTGTATTCTTAATAGTACGACCATTGAATACTAGATCTTTCTTTAAAGTTTATTGTTGTTCTCAAAACCGTGCCATACATAATATGTTATGTTTTATTATTATTATTATTAACCACCTGGGATGAGTAATCTTCAGAAAATTCCCCCACCGCAACTGCATTTAAAATTTTACAGAAATACAGGGTGTCCGGGGATAAAGTGCATTAACTTCGGGAGGTGATTCTACATGATATTATAAGTAAAAAAGTTAATAACTTTTTCGAAATTCCAACTTTTAGGGGTAGTTTTGTGGTAAAAAGATAAAATTAGACCGGCGCGCGCGGCCAGTTTTATTATTTTCCGCTGTTACGATACGGGCCAATCACCACCATACAATGTTGCCACGATCGTGCCCGGCAGGCTCCCGTCAAGTAAGACCGTACCTCACACTAAGGATTTTTTGTAGGTAGATATTTTTGTATGGGAAAAAAATGTTCGAAAAAAGTTGTTAATCTTTTTTACTCCTACCATCATGTAGAATCACCTCCCGAAGTTAACGCACTTTACCCCCGGACACCCTGTATAACTGAGCCTGGAGTTATTAATTTAAAGAATCCGACAATTTTGAACAACTGGCTTTGTTTCACAGTTTTCAAAAGCCTGTTTTATTGTCCCCGAATATGTCAAGATGCCTAAATGATAACTCATTCAAGTAAAGCAACAACATGAAAAATACAGCTCTAGTGAGTATGTAAAACAGAAAGAAATAGTTGAGAAAGACGTAATATATAGATATTCAGATAACAAAACGAAAATAAATGCTTCTATGTTTAAATATTACAATATTGTAACAATGAAAAAATACATTGGTATATTATACATGCAAATAACTTATCTTAAAGAGGATAAATGATTTATTATTTCATACTTATATTTTATCAGCGACACATTCCATACATCTATATGCGAAAACATATTGCCTAAGTTTTGAATTCTGTGTAGTGGTATATTGAAATGAGACATGGTCGTAGTATTGCCACAATAAAACGGTAGTACTGACCTTGTGTTTCTGGCTGGCAAATTAAAATTTATGAGAGCTAACAATTCAGGGCTGTTAATTTAAATAGATAATGTATATTTGTATAATGTTTTAATTTTATTTTTTATAATGCAATGTTTAATTTTTTTTTAATTATACCTTGCATTGGTTTATCTAAACATTTTGAAAGCAAAAATATTATAGACACACCATTTTCTCCAACCATCACGTTGTATCCGTCACATCTAACAGCCAACAAAGGGTCAAATGGTGTTATCTTTCCTTAACTTTTGAATTATCAGTCGAAGTAACAGTTTCAGTATGGTGAAATATGAGTATAACCCAAATAAGTTGAGTTATTTCAAGAGAGAAATATGCATTTCTAGGATTACTCTGTAATATTTGCCCACTTATTTCGTGATAAATAAGGTTATATAAACATTTCAACACATAGTTACTACTCAAAAAGGGCATGCATCACCAAGCTAATTGTAATACCATTCCAATCTAATCTTCATTCTCTATTTACATATATGTGTTATTTACATTTATAGAGATTTATTCTTTCCTATGTGTTCATACTGCTTATGTTTTACGCACATTGGGTTTATTATTACCTACAACGTTTATTTATATTATTTTGCTGAAATGTTACCGATTCACAATTCCTGGCGCCAAACTTATTCATAAAAACAATATCGGTATAAGGTTGGATAATTAAGAGGCACTTGAACTTAGGAAAGTCATAAACACTAATAGTAAGGTAGTTAATAACCAACTAAATTTAAATAAAAGTCCCATACTAAGATTGTTCCCTATTGATAAAGAACACGTACGTTCCCTTCCCAATTCTCCATCTATGCCTCCTTCCTCCTCCTCCACTTGACGAGTCCAGCCCATTTTTGGTAAATTATACATTTTAACACACATGTAACCTAATGTTAGTAGAGTATTATACTGCCCTGATGAAGCTACGGTTGTAGCGAAACCCGGTTGGCATAAAGTATAAAAATAAAAGTGGTGTTTACAAAGTTATTGTTTTATTTAAAATTAATAATGTCACATCACAAAGTATCCGCTTCATATAAACAAAGATAAAATAATCAGTGTCGCCTAAACCTCTAACGGCGTTGGACGCAAGTGAGCGGCGATCAAATAAAATAACACTTTAAAAATCATCATTTCAAATTAAAAAATATATATAAATTAACCGAAAATAAAATAATTCATAACCTGTGAAAATGGAGGAAGCGGTTGATCCGCATGCCTTCATTACTAAGGCGAAACAAAACATAAGTGACTTACATACAATCATAGAAGAAAATAAACTCACCAAAGAAACCAAATCAAAAATGATAAAAGAAATAAATAACATCATGGAAATGATATCCCACATGGCAATTGAATTGACAAAATTACAAGAAAAATGTGAAATTCAAGAAAAAAACCAAATACAAAAAAACCCATTTTCATACTTTTCGGCAGTAAAAAACTAAATACCACAAACGCAAGAAAAACGATTTCCTATAATAATAAAAATTTAAAAGAAGAAGACACTGAAAAAATAAAAGAGAAAATACAAAAAATTAAAATATCGCAGTTGGGAATTCGAGTAAGTGAAATTAAAAAAAAAACAAAAAAAAATATTATAATAACATGCCCAGAAAAAGAAGAGGCAAAAAAATTAAAAGATAAGATAAATGAAGTCGACAAAACCATAATAGCGGAGGTACTTGTGAAAACGGATCCATGCGTTATATTCAAAGGTTTTGACAAAGACTATACCGAAAACGAATTCTTAGAAGACATCATTGAACAAAACAACGACATCAAAATGATATGTGAAAAGTACCAAGATAAAAAAATATTACAAGTTAAAGCCATCATTACAAACAAAAAAACTAACAGGAAAAACTTAATTCTCCAAACAAATCCCGAAATGAGACTACATCTTATAAATAGAAAAAAAATTCATCTAGGATTCATGAGAATCTATGTAACCGATTGTAACCTTCTTACCCAATGTTTCCATTGTCAAAGATTTGGACACACAGTACAAAAATGCTACAATAAAATGAATAAACCAACATGCAAGCACTGTTCAGAAGATCATCCCATCTCCGAGTGTAAATCCCTGGAACTGCCGCCCAAATGCGCTAATTGTCACTCAGCTAACAAGAAGAAAGAAATAAACTCCTTCAACAGTAAAATGAATGAAATAGACCACCGAACAAACAGCGAAATATGTAAGTTCCGATCTTACATGCTTAAATTAGCCAAAGAAAGAATAAACTACGACATTGAATAAAAATTTTATATATAATTTTCCAATATACAACCAAAAGTGCATTAATTAAATGAATGATTTCTTAAATAGCGAATTAGAATAAAATATTAAAATTCAAGAATATGAATGTATTTGTACTGATTCATGTAACAAAATTATTTCTAAAAACATCAATGATATAATTATTATGCACATAAACATCCGCAGCATTCAGAAAAATTTAGATGAACTAATTCTAAAAATAAATAATTTAATTAAAAAGCCGGACTTCATAGTGTTAACCGAAACATTTACGAACGCTGAGTCACTGTCTTATCACTTACCTGAGTACAATTATATTTCTACCAAAGTAGATATCAACAAAAATTCGGGAATAATAATATTTGCAAACAATAAATTTAGTATTGTAAACATAATAGAACACCCAATACATTTGGTAAACTGTATCGAAGTACATTTCAAACTTGGCAAATCAATATACTGTGGCGACACATCATTATTATCATCGCCATCGAGAAACATCTCCTAATATCCGCGCCCATCGGCAAACCTACTTGCCTAGGTACCTTCGTACCTATACTGGCCGCGATGTACTTTCTCGTCTGCCGTGCCAGCCCGACGATAATAATATCGCCCCGCCTAGAAAGGTCTCGAGACAGCACCGTACAATATCTGTACGGCGCCGAATATTCTCGAAGTGGCTCGTATTACCTACCGCGAGGTAGTTACTCTACCGCGGCTATATAAGCAGCCGATCGCTCGCCCGCTGCAGTTCAGTCCAGTTCAGTCTCACACTAACAGTCGGCCAACATCTCAGCATGTAACAGATCTCCGTACAAGTGCTCCTGCATGGCATCGCTACGCATCCAGGGCAGCTTCCTCGAGGTCCATCACCACGTCTCAGCTACAAGGCCCATCGCGTCTTCAGCTCCAGAGATCAGATTCATCCCGCGACTTACAAGGCTTGCGTCACCTTCAGTCCAGGGATCAGCTCACCACTTCATGGCACCCCGAAGCCCCACTGTGCTTCGCTGCCATGGAACGCGCTCCGCCTCGCCAGGACTACCTGCTGGTGGCTCAGCTCACCGAGCCACACACCGTTTACCTCCGCGACTTAAAGCGTCGAGCAACGGCCTGGAATATAGGTCATCTCCACCGCCATGGTGTCGAGCAACTCGCTGACCTTCACCGCACCATCTCCACCTCCGTACGCCTGCAGCATCATCTACGGCACTCCGCATTACATCTTGTTACCGACCACCGACCATCTGCTACGTAGCCCAATAAAGACTGACTCACCACTTTCGACTTGCCGTCTTTCATTTCCGTCTCCCGCTCCCTCAATACCATCTAATAGCTATCTATAGAACGCATGGCTCAAGTATTATTACGTTTATTAATGATCTCAAATACATATTATTTAAATTAAAAAATAAACTCTGCTTCGTCGTGGGTGATTTTAACGTGAACATTAATGAAAAAATAGAAAATAATAACAAAACTGAATACATCAATTGTATGACTGAACAAAATTTCATATGTTGCATAAATAAAAATACTAGGGAAATAAAAGAACATACTCCATCTTGTTTAGATCATATTTGGACGAACGTAAACATTAAAGATCTTCACAAATTAAAATCAATTGTTTGGAAAACTAACATCACTGATCCATCATTCATGCTTACTTCTGTATAATAATAATATTAAACATTAAAAACATTATTTAATTCCCAAAAAATCAACAATAGACATGACTATTCTCTCTGAAAAACTAAAAAAGGAAGATTGGAACAATGTTTTAAAGAGTGATGATACCGAAATATGTTCGACTAACTTTGAAAAAATCCTGTCACAACACATTAAAAATCCGACAACTGAAATAATAATACACATAAAATCAAAATTCAAATGTTTAAAACCTTGGATTACCAAAGGACTTATAAAATCTATCAGAAATAAAGAAAAACTTTATAAAACAACTTTAAAAAATCCCCATGATGAAAAAGCATATATTTTCTATAAAAAATATAAAAATAAATTAACATCTTATACTAAAAAAAGTAAGGAAGAGTTTTTTAAAAATAAAATATTATCTTCAGAAAATAACCATAAACAAATGTGGAAAACTGTGAATTTGGCCATAGACAATACAAAAAAACACAAGTACATCGAACATGATAAAGAAATTATTGATGCCAATATACAGCCTAAACAATGTGCAAACATATTTAATTCTTCTTTGCAAATGTTGGAAAAAATCTTGCGAAAAATATTCATAAGCCTTCTAACTCGGAAAAACATAAAAATAAAAATTTACAGAAACGTAATATACTTTCAACATTTGAAATAACAACAGAATGTGAAATCTTAAAAATAATAGAAAATATGAAAGGAGGTTCGTCTCCCGGTTTTGATTCTATTACGGCACACGTGTTAAAATCTATGAAATCTTACTTAATAAAACCCATCACTCATTTAATAAACTTGAGTTTAACGAAAGGAATATTTCCAATGAACTACAAAAACACAATAATCTCACCTATTTACAAATCTGGTGATCCACACCAAGTAACGAATTATCGCCCAATTTGTCTAATTTCTAACATAGGAAAGATCTTTGAAAAAATCGTAAAAAAACAATTGGTAAATATCCTGGATAGTAATAAAATACTACACAAAAACCAGTTTGGTTTTATTAAATCACTCAGCACACAAGATGCCATTGCTAACGTAACTTCATACATTTACGAATCATTAGATAAAGGTAAAAAATGTGCGGGTATATTTATTGACCTCAGAAAGGCATTCGATAGCATATCCCATGAGATGCTATTAAAAGAGTTAAGTAATATTGGCATAACATGCAACGCGATTAAATGGATCACCAACTACTTAAAAAACCGCCCTCAAGTGGTAAAAATCAATGGTGTTAATAGTGATCAAGAGATTTCAAGCTTTGGAATCCCGCAAGGTACAGTGCTTGGACCAATCCTTTTACCATATTTGTAAACGATATTTTTTTTCAACGTTTAAATGGTCAAATTACATCATACGCCGACGATACAGTACTAATATGTGAAAAGGCTTCGGAAATTGTAGAATCAAAGGCCACAGAAGACATCAACACGCTTAAAAAATTTTTTGACACTAATTTACTTTCACTAAATAGTGAAAAGACATTTGTAATTCCATTTGCAATCCATCCAAACGATGCTCCCAAAAATTTTAACATTGTCATACACGATAATACTAAAATTCATAGCCAAAATTATTGCAAATCAAACTGTACAATATTAAAAACAACAAACAAAATTAAATCTTCTTCTTCAATGGCGCTATAGCCCATTTCGAGCCTTGGCCTCCTTCAAAATAAGCCTCCACCGCCCTCTGTCCTCGGCCGTCTTCTTCCAATCTGCAACATGGAGTAATCCTCTTGCATCCTTCCTGACATCATCTTCCCATCTCAGTCTAGGTCTGCCCACCTTTCGTTTACCTCCCGGGTGTCCTGTCAGAACCTTCTTCGGTACTCGTGTGCTTGGCATTCGGTGCACATGTCCGGCCCATCTTAATCTTTGGAGTCTTAAATGGGTGGAGAGTCTGGGAGCTTGGTAAATATCATAGAGCTCATTATTGTGGTGGATTCTCCATGCCTCTCCCTCTCGCACCGCTCCTAAGATTCTTCGAAGTACCTTTCTTTCGAAGATGTCCAGCCGTTCCGCTGACTTTGCTGTCAGTGTTGCCGCCTCACATCCATAGGCCAAGACCGTTCTGATAATTGTTTTATATAAGGTTATTTTGGTTTTCCTATGGACGTTTCGGGATTTGAACACTGGCAGCAACGCGAAGTAAGTTTTGTTAGCGGCTGTAATGCGCTTTCTTACTTCTACTGGGTCTTCATTGTCCTGCGTTATGATGGAGCCCAGGTAGGTAAACTCTTCGACCACTTCGAAATTATAATTGTCTTTGAATTTCACTTTGTCTTTTATTCTGCGGTGAGGGGTTCTGGTTTGCACCATGATTTTTGTTTTATTTTCATTGATTTGCAAACCCACCTCTCTTGCCGCAGTCTCCAAAGGGTCAAACACTTCTCTTACAGCCTGTAGGGATCTTCCGACAATGTTAAGGTCATCTGCGTAGCCAACTATTTGATTGCTTCTGTAGCAGATGTTTGAGTCGGTACTAATCATTGTCTTCCTCACGACGTGCTCCAGTACAATATTGAAAAGGGTGGGTGCTAAGCCATCACCTTGTTTCAGCCCCTGGGAAACGTTAAAATCCTCCGTTGTTTCACCTCCTATCCTTATTCGACACCGTGATCCGACCATTGTTGCTTTTACAAGCTTGACTATTTTGAGCGGTATTCCAAAATTGAGGAGTATTTCATATATTTTCTCCCTATCTATACTGTCATACGCCTGTTTGAAGTCAACAAATAGTTGATATATATATCTACATCGAATTCCCAGCATTTTGTCAGGATTTGTCGAGTAGTGAAGAGTTGATCAGTGGTGGATCTCCCCCTCTTGAACCCTGCCTGATATTCTCCTAGTAAGTTTTCTGAGTAATATTCTAGTCTTTCTTTCAAAATCATTGTGAAAATTTTTCTACGCTGTACAAAGTAACGATATTCCTCTGTGATTTTCACACTTCAATTTGTCTCCCTTTTTATGTATGGGGCATATTTTGCTAGTTTTCCGTTCTTCCGGTACTCTTTCAGCGGTCCATATTTTCACAATGAGATTGTGTAGCAGGTTCTTCAGTTGTTCGTTTCCATATTTATAGAGCTCTGCAGGGACATTATCTCCTCCCGGAGTTTTATTGTTTTTCAGTTTCTTTAGGGCAGCCCTTATTTCTGCCATTGATGGCGCTCTCGTTGTTTCATCATTATTTAGCTCGTCCGGAATTGGAGTTGGTTCGACTGTCAGGTTGTTATTGGGATTTAAGAGCTAAAGAACAAAATTAAATATCTCGGAGTAAATATCGATAAAAATCTGAAATGGACGGAACAAATATGTCAGGTAGTAAACAAAATCAGAAAATTAATACCTACATATATTTTTAAGAATTAGAAATTTTCTGTCGATAAAAAATCTATATTTAATCTACTATGCCTTAGTTCAATCCACTTTACAATACGCTATTATTAGTTGGGGATCCGCGTATAAATGTAACCTTCTTCCAATAGAAATTATACAAAGAACAATTATTAAAATTATATTTAAAAAATCCTGGGACTACCCTACAGAACGCCTATTTGAAGAATTTCAAGTACCAACATTTAAAGATTTATATATCAAAAATTCACTAATTCAAATTATAAAAGAAAAAGATAAATATCCATTTTTAAATGAAAACAGAACTCGACTTAAACTTGTTTTTCTATGCCCAAAACTAAATACGTCTTTTGCACAGCATCATTACACTTACCAGGGAGCGTATTTACAAAACCTATACCGATTCAGTCGCGGTAACGACAATTTACATTTTAAATATACCTCTTTATTGGTTATTTTTTATCACATTGCAAAAACAAAAATTGTTCTAAAATCTAGATAAAATAATCTTTCTGATGTGTATATTAGAAATTAATAATTTTATTTCTTTATATTTAAATTTTAATATTATTCCCATATATTGTAAATACACCTCTATATTGATCATTTTTATCACTTTGCAAAAACAAAAATTGTTCTAAAATCTAGATAAAATAATCTTTCCAATGTGTATATTAGAAATTAATTATTTTATTTCTTAATATTTAAATTTTGATATTGAAAATATAAAGCGACTGAAAAGCGGTAGGGATTGTAAATACGCTACCAGGGAAGAACTTTTTTCAATCGTCTACCAGAAGAAATCAGAAGCATTAATGGTAAAACCCGAATACTGCTCTCTGTCAAGAGACATTTTAAAAATATTCTTAAGAAAAAAAACTACTGTCAATTAATCTTACAAATATCCTAAGTTTTTCTTTTTTTTAAATACACACCATTATCAAAATAAATACTGCAGCTAACATATATTTATGTACAATGAATTATTTAAGTACTAACTTATGTATAACTAATAACTAATAGCATTTATGTACACACCCCTTCCATACACAAGCAAATGCTTTTAATGGAAGGGTAGTAAAAAACCTGAGATGTAAAATTATCTTGTAAATGCCTTGTAAACCTTATTTTTAAAAATAAAAAATATATGTAAAAAAAAAAAAAAAAATCCTTTCAATTTGAGGCGTTCACAAAATAATTAAATTATTTCATAAATTCGCACTACATTTGCAATGGTAAAGACCAAAAAAATTTTGGTTGCGTTCATAGTAACTTTTAAATAACCCTAAAAATGATTTTTTCTAACTTTGAAGTCAATCTTGAGGTAGTCATAAAATTTCAAATTATTTTTATCACGTCGTTTTATCCCTAATTGGTACCTTTTATCGCTGTTGGTGTCGAGAAATGTCATATTGTTTAAATGACCCATTTTATTACGCGTATCCATAACGACAAGTGAAAAAATATTGTTTCGTACATTCCCTATGAACGTGTGTTCGCATCAATGCTCTCAGTTTAACCGCCCGGCGTTTGGCAAGAATGGCAAGTAGGAACGAGTGACGATATTTTTTGCCGGATCATGGACTTACCACAATTGCCGCACGGATTGCCACACGAATTGCCGGATCGCGTCGTCGGAAGCAAAATAAGAGATGAGGCATTGCTTTTTAACTTTTAATATAACGTAATGGCATAGAGCACAGAGCTACAAGTCAAAAAGGCCCTTTTCTCTTTCATCATGAGTTAACATTATTTGGTTATTGAGAAATGATGTAATTTGTAGTTTGTTAAACATTATTTCTTATAGGACATGGCTGCAATATGAGAAGGTTAGACTATACTGAGGATTTGCTTTGCTTTTTTTTAACCTTTGGTATGCACGTTGTCGTCGTACCGGGCGAGACATTTTATAGACGCCTTGTCTTGGGTGGGAATTCCCGCGTAAAATTTTCCGCAAGACTTAAGTCGAGAGTGTTTTCGTTTTTTTAATTTACTATTCAGTTTCTGCGGAATATTATTATAAAATAAGCTTTCAGACATTCTAAATTGAAACCAAGCAAATTCTTCCATTGTTAATTAATTCTTTATATAATATCATAAATTCTTCTTCTCGTTTTTTCCTTGAAGCTTCTGCTCTTATTCGTCTACGTCTACAGTCTGAAGTTATTTGTAACATTGCCAGTTCCGGATAATTAAACATTATAAAATATATAATAACATTATAAAAAAAAAATTCAAATGAACTAGAAAATATGCGCAAGTAGGTACCGATGGAATCACCGACATGACTAATAGACTGTGTGGTATCACTGAAGAGTGGATACGGAACTGACTGTACCATTACGAATATCTGTAAATGGATTACGGCTTGGCTACGGAGGTTGAACATTCACAATAATTGTATTATCGTACCTACCTATATTAGCACCATTATTTGTATTTAGGTGTAAGATGGTACAACTTATTATTATCCAAAAACAAAATTAGTATAACAGAAACGCTGAAATATGAATTATTTAAAAAGCAAATTAAGTCTCTGAAATTGGATAATGATATATTTTACCCTTAATGAATTGTACCCTTAATGTATTTTAATATTTGTTTAATATTTAAAAAAAATGTAATGTTATTGTCCTTCTATAACTATTCTTTTCTAAATTGTGTACCTATCTAAAAAAATGCTGAAATTTTATTTCATAAGTTCTTTGATAATCCCATAAACACGAGCTCCTAGAGCTCAACTTATGGAGTAGTAGAATAAAATGTGAAATATTTTATAACCTACCATATGTAACCAATTGTAATATGTAAACAAAAAATTCTTGAAATAAATAAATAAAATAAATTAAATAAATATTATACACATGCAAAATAGTTAAAATTTTAACCCATTTAATCCAAAGAAGACCAATGTCCCAGCTCGCACAAGTCTCATATAAATCGTTGTTTTTCCCTTACTGCCATGGTGAGAAATATGATCTTAACGATGTTAGAAATAACTCAACGTTTTACATTCAAATCTAGAAACCTGTAGTTTGCCGTTCGTCACCCGGTGGCCACGGCAGTTATTTTAAAAAATAGAACATATTTATTTTTTATACCGATTATAAGCAAAAGTGTCAGGGAGGTAATTTCTGCGTGATTTTTCCAAATAGCCTGGCATTCAAGGGGTATGCACTTCTATGAAACCAAAATATCCGACTGCAATTTTAAATTTTGTTTAATTTTTTTAATCATTATTTTTTTATGACACGACAAAAACATGATGTTTAAATAACGTTAAAATACTCTTGCCTGATAAAATATAATCGAATGTTCCTTTTTTGTTATCAGTAATTTTAGATAGAAAAAAATTTAATCTAACATGATTTTTTTTTAAAATTGTAAACCTATTTCATTACCTTTCAAAAACATTTTTTTAATTTTCGGATAAATTGATAAATATTGCATTTATTTCGATTTTATTGCAAAGCGGAAATATTTTGAACCTCTGACAGAATACCCGAGGGGTTAAACAATAACACAATAAAATCTTTTTTAAACTTTAATTTTTTTAATATAAAAATTGTCATACAAATTTTCAAATAAAATCGACAGGGACAACTGCGAAAATTTTACTGCATTTAAAAACTTTAAGCTTATCTGAAACAGAAAAAGAAATCGTTGAATCATGTGATTTTTCCAACATCAAAATTAGATCTTATTTTTTGCACTGATATGGTCACTGCGGATGATGAATCGCACCTTTAAATTCTTGCTCTCAATTCGCACCAACCATCTTTATTAGATATATATTATTATATTTTGTAAACCTATGAAAAACCGAAATTAAATTAAGACGCGATATCCTAACTTCAATTCAAATTATGTCATATTAAATGATCTGTACAACTTTGATTATCTGTAATGGAGGAGGTATCCCGCAGATACTCAATAGTACACAACTGCTAACTCTGTACAAATTACAAGTGCGCCCCACGGTCGAATTTGGCAGCCACCTCTTGTCTGGAGCTCCAAAATACCTGAAAAATACCCTCGATTCTGTGCAGAAATGGCGGTCCGTTTAATAGATTCTCCCATCTTAACAAACGATTGCAATCTCTATTACCACGTCGGGTGGGAATGCCATCCTTGTTCTACCGGTATTACAATGGAAGATGCTCCGAGGAACTAGCATCATTGATCCCTTCGCCACCGGTGCATAGTCGGGAAACATGTCAAATGCGTGCCGAACATTTTTACACGGTTGACATTTGTCACATGAGAACGGGTCGTTTCTTCGACTCGTTCTTGTGTCCAACAGCTCGGCTGTGGAATGATTTGCCGGCCTCTGTGTTTCCTCCTTCCTACAAAATAGGTCTCTTCAAGACCAATGTTCATTCCTTCCTCTCCTCAAAAAGACCCTCCACACAGCATCCCAGATGACATAGGCCCTGAGGGAAATTATTTTCCTCAGGACTTCCTGCGTGGAGTTAATGAAAAAAAAATCCTTGATGGAAATATTGAAACCTTTTATGAACTTCTGTATTTTTGTTTTTATATTATCAGAGGAACAAAAGCCCTCAGGGCCTACTGCATCATTGAGGACGCTGTGTGGAGGGTTTTTTTGGGGAAAGGAAGGAGAGCTAGTTCTGGGAATCTGGGGGTTATTGTGCTCAAGAGTGACGGACGTATGAATTTATGGGTTGAGAGAATCCGGCTAAAGAGGTCAAAAGGTCTCCCTCAACCAATAGTCTTTCCAGATTCTACCCGCCACGCAGTAGGTGTGCAAACGCATCCGCCGCTAATACCTAGACAAACCTAACCCATGAACACGGGCACCCCTGCTAAGTCAGTAAAGGAAGCGTTGGTTATCCAACAAATGGTTACTCGTACCCGCCTCCCAAACTGGAAAAAAAGCTCATAAAATTGATAAACAAAAAAAAAATTAATGTTTCAATTTTCAACTACTTTACGAGTATCAAAAGATTGTCGTAGGTTATCAAACATTTGTTATGATAATAAGTTAAATTTTTATTTTCAAATTTATTAATCACAAAAGAACAATAGCATTTAAATTACTCACCACAAACGAAAAAAAAGTATGTGTTTTATTCACACGCGATGAAACTAGAACGTCGCTAGATTTCGCTTTCTTTTACCTGTTTATTTTAAAGCTGTTTGAAGATTGGATATTGATTTACAAAAAAAAAAGTATATTTTTTGGATTTCGTAGGATTCAAACCTCCGTCCGCTGGATTTCTCTGAGATTTACGACGCACTATGCCGCTGCGCTACGGGACGCGCTCGGCGAGGCGCGAATTTACGAATTATATTCCGTTGACCCGTAAAAAACAAAGCGGCTAATGAGCGCAAACCTATCGTCGTTTCCGTTTTATATCTTACCTAATTGAGCGCAGTTTGATGCTTCGCATGTGCCGTAATGTGTCATTTCCGTTTCATCCGAATTTCAAATCAGTCCAACGGGGCTAAGAAAGTTTCACTTCGAAAATTCAATTTATTTGTCGACTTTTTGCATTCCAAACTCCGGTATAAATAATTTATACGTATCTCAGATTCATATTAAGATCAAAGGTATCGCAGAGTACATTGCTATTGCAATTTAAATCTTGCTCAGGCCCCTGCAAGAATTCCCTTCATATTCCTTAAAAACTCGAGATGGTGTTTCTTATCTTGTTTACCTATTCTTTAATCGAGCATTTAGGTAACAGGAAGGTTCCCGTAAATATGAACAAATATTTTTCTAATTCCAATATCCAAATTGGAGACAAGCCTTAAGTTGAAAATTTCAGACCAATTTGCAACCATCGTCAGTAATGAAAAGTTAATTCTTCAAAAAAACGTTCGTGTGTAAATTTTTATATTTTGTCGTTACAACATAGTCTGACCGATCTTCTCTAACTGGCCTTGCACAGCACGAAAACTTTGTCTAAGGTGCCCTTGCTAATTGACTATAAGTTGACTCGAATTATAACTATTTTAGTATAGCGTTTGATAAGAATTGTCAATCCTGGTAAAAAGTGGGAAATTTTTATGCTGGAATAAGAATCATGAATCAAAATGTGTTTAACTTCCCTGAATTAGTTTGGTTAATAAATTATCATGCACCTAGTAGACTAACTCGACTGAAATCACCTGATTATTGCCAGAAAACTAGCATGAAAGCATGAAAAATTCAATAATATATCACTTGCATCGATTAGGTAATGAATATTCCAATATCATAATAAAATAGATGCTTAAAACAAAATTTGTCTGCAAGTGTCAATGTATGAGCCTAGCATTAAATAACTTTTTTTAAATTCAATATTTTCATAAAATGGCATGCACCATGTACGCAGAGTAGAAGAGCTTCTCATATTAAATCGTTTATAAAATGATAGCTTCAGGAATTTGTAATCTGAGAGATTTTCCAATACAAAGGGGTGAAATATGGAGGTTCCAATTTATCTGCAAAGTGATGAAATATTACAATGCGCTGCCGGAAACCGTTATAACTACACCAGTTAATAAATTCAAAATAGATTGTGCGAACCACAATAACTAAGATAAAATGTTGAAAAATAATTTGTAGTTTGTAAACGAAAATATAAAGATAACTAAAATAAAATAAAAACGGAATCGTAATAAAAAAAATCCTAAGAGAATTTTTTAAGATCAAACGAATTTCTACTTCCTATCTGAAGGGGTTTTGATTGCAAAAGATTTCACCAAAGGGTTGTTTTTTTTCCCTAACAAATTTCACAAAAATTATCGTTCTCTTCCCGACTTTTACGGAAACCTGAAAGTGGCTTTTGATTCTGAGAATTGCTTTCATTGAACTTGTTTATTTATATAAAATGGTGGAAACTACAAAATCTTTCCAAAATTTCTATTCAAATAATACACCCTTCAAAACATTAACTGGAAAAAAACACCTTTGATATATCCTTTATAAGTTGAAAAAATGTTCTGAATCAGTTATTGTTTTTTTTTTGTCTAAGTTTTTTTCTTCTCGAATAGTCTGTGGGTAATCAGTCTACAATAAAATAATTTTATTTGAACTCTTATTTTATGTCTTACTGTTGAACAGAAAATTATTTCTCCTTTTTACTACTTACGTAATATAATGCCTTGCTTTTATTACCAAGATTTCTGTAATTTATTTAAAGTACGAGTGTAAGAATATTTCTTCAGCAATGAATTCATACACTGTCATCTGAGATGCTAATTGGAGGGTTTTTGGAGGAGTGAAAGTAGTGAGCATTGGTCTTAAAAATATCCATGTTGTAAGAAGTCTGAAGCATAGAGGTCGGCAAATCGTTCCAAAGTCGAGCTGTTGAACTAAATGAGTCGAAGAAGCGACCCATTCTCAGTGGCAAATGTCAACCGTGTACGTATGTTGGGTATAATATGTTGATATGTGCATATTAACTTTAAAAAATATACATAAATCACCAGCGAGCTGGAAACCACTAACGGTCCTTTAAAAGAAAGGAAAAAAAGGCTTGGCTTAAGTCGCATATAACAATTCAAGAAAGAATTCACATAAACTGGGAATTTTTCGAGTAGGAAAATACATCTCATTAATTTTTTAGGCATTTTTATTACCCAGCATTTTTAGAAAACTTTATTATTAACTTTTATTAACTTTTGAAAAGGATTTATAAAGCGCTTGAACTACCAAAAGATTCGATCTATACCATAGGTTTTCAAACTTATTTCGACCACCGCTCACTTTGAAATTTCAGAAAAATATCTAGTGCCCTCTCTATTTTTTAACTAACCTTATTCGATTACCATTTATTGCGTATTTTAAAAACAGTTATTGCAAAAATAATGTACATGCTTTATTGAATGGATGGGATGGACATGGTGTGATCCATATACTATAATTCTTTTTGAAAAACTTAATCATAGTTTGTATGGATAGGATAGATAGGGTATGACCCATATCCTATAATTCTTTTTGAAAAACTTAATCATATTTTGTATGGATAGGATAGATAGGGTATGACCCATATCCTATAATTCTTTTGAATAACTTAATCATATTTTGTATGAATAAGATAGATAGGGTATGACCCATATTCAATAATTCTTTTTGAAAAACTTAATCATATTTTGTATGAATAGGATAGATAGGGTATGACCCATATCCTATAATTCTTTTTGAAAAACTTAATCATATTTTGTATGAATAGGATAGATAGGGTATGACCCATATCCTATAATTCTTTTGAATAACTTAATCATATTTTGTATGAATAAGATAGATAGGGTATGACCCATATTCAATAATTCTTTTTGAAAAACTTAATCATATTTTGTATGAATAGGATAGATAGGGTATGACCCATATCCTATAATTCTTTTTGAAAAACTTAATCATATTTTGTATGGATAGGATAGATAGGGTGTGACCCGTATCCTATAATTCTTTTGAACTTAATCACATTTTGAATTATTTTTAGTAACATTTTAAGACGGTTTATCTGACGTGAAGGATAAATCTGATGCATTTCGACGACCTTGTTAATATCAGGCTCGAATGCACTTAAGATAAGTCAGTAACTCGCGTTCAGTAACTTGCAGCCGATTTCTTAACGCCCCCTAATTTTATTTGAGCCATCTACTACCCCCCTGAAAGTCTCCATCGCCCACAAGGGAGTATTATCGCCCACTTTGAGAAAGAATGATCTAACCCGATACATATTTTTTAAACGTAAATTTAATCAACTTATTAACAGGTATGATTTTAGATTTTCACGGCCTAAAGTATTTTCGTTATTTATTTTGGGGTATTATTAACGGGTCCTCGATTGTTTAAACATGTACAAACAAAAAAAATATAGCTAAAAGATCTCGAGACATTATCTCATTTTTAGCAGCTGGCGGATATTAAATTTCTTCCTGGAGGCACTGGGAATTCAAAAATTTCTAATTGGGGCTACGCATCTCTGAAAATTTTTGTAATACGCATATTATGTTTATCAATGTTACTTTTTTCATAAGTATACAATTGATTACAATTTTAATCATTGCGAGTTATTGAAGTAAAACATCTTTAGCACCGTTGTGATTTGATACTTGATGAAACGAAAAATAGCGAAACTAAAAAGAGACAAACGCATATGTCTATAGTATTTAACCTGCGAGAAAATGAGATAGAATAATCGGTCTCCTCTTTGTGTGGTGCCGAGGCACCCTCCCCACTCTTTTCTACTTTAGTTTTCTGAATGTTTCACTTCTACCGCGTGTGAATTGCGCAACAGTTAAGTGAAGTATATTAATATTGCTTATTTTTTTTGCAGATCAAATTCGATAATGGACCAATATATGAAGCAGCGCTGCAGGCACAAATACTGATATTAGAGCCAGGCCGGACCAATAATACCTATCTGAACACTGCCTATAACACCACAGTCGCATTCCCAGACTATTCCATGGAGGAAACCATCTCATGGATGAAGACTTTCTGGCCTTTTGGTAACATGACCGATTCCTTTGTCCTGGCAGATAATTGGCCAAGAGTCGATAATGGTACGGCGGATTGCTTTGTTACTCTTCCCTATGTAAATGACGTAAGTATAAAAAAAATTCTGCGCAACTCTGTTGCAACTTGCGATTTTCTAATTCTTTGTCCGATGCTCTGTAGGGAACTCGCTTGCACAGCGCGGGTGTAATCTTTGCACCCTAAAGTTTAAGTTCAGATCTAAGGAATTTAATACTTCGTTTGGAAAGCAATATATACAGGGTGTCCGGGGGTAAAGTGCGTTTAATTCGGAGGTGATCTTTTTTACTCCTACCATCATGTAGAATCATCTCCCGAAGTTAATGCACTTTACCCCCGGACACCCTGTATGTATATTTTTTTTCGTTAACTCCACCCAGAAGGCCTGAGGAAAATAATTCCCCTCAGGGCCTGCGTCATCTTTGGAGATGCTGTGCGGAGGGTCTTTTAAGGAAAAGAAGGAGAGGAAGTTCTGGGAAGGAAAAGGGTACTAGTGTAAAGGTACTAATCTGGGGGGTCATTGTATCCAGGGCTTGTGTGTATGGGGGGTTAATAATACATGATTTACATTTTCATTTCGTAAAGGTGGCGGTTGCTGAGGGCAATTGCTAGGTGACAAATTCTGGCAACCGAATCAACTTAACCAGATTATGAGTGGCGGAATAATTTTTTTTTTTTGCATAGATAGTTCGAAAAATTTTTAAAATTTATTTTCCAAATCTAATATAATGATTATTTCATCGGATCACTAAACCACAATAGGCCACTTGCATGGATTTCATAACGACTTGGAAATAATCGTGTGGAGAGATTTTTTTAGTAAGATTATGAAAATGTTGGGAAATTTTTTTTGAAATGTACATTTTTTTTTTAATAAATAAATCATTATTTGGGCTTGTGACGTCACTACATACTAAATGTCCCATTTCCGAAAATGTTCCTATTAATTTTGTAAAATTCCACACTGATTTATTTTTTTTATATGGCAACACTTTGATTTCATACGAATTTTTGAATTTAACATTTAACGTTCACTCGATTTATTGTTTTTTCTCTATTATCATTATCATTATTATTTGGTTTGACTTTTTGACAGATGTTTTGAAGAGAACCCCGTACATTTAGGTTGTCTGCATGTGTTTTGGAGGTATAATGGTAATGGGGCTGATTTTAACAAAATCAAAATTTAAAATATTCTTATTATTATTATAATTTACAGGTACAAGTATAATTACATTGGATTTAGTAATATAGACGTTGAGCATTATATTGTTTTATGTTCAATAAGATGGATCAAGGAAAAAAATATTTATGAGATATAATATTTTTGGAATGCCTCTTATTCTCCTGTGCCATTAGTGTGGAAAACGTTCTTTTTTTTAAAAAAGATTTTCGGCTATGTAATTATCGTTTTTTAAATTAAAATGGTCTGATTTATAAGATTGAAATTTTCAAAAAATCGCCAGGGTTTCAAAAATACGATTAAAAAAAATACAGAATGTTTTAAAATATTTGCCTAAACCGGATTTTTTTTAAATGTGATGCAAGTGGCCTATTTTAACACGAACAAGATTTAAATATGGGTGTGGCAAAACCATTTACGATCATGTGAGAAACATGGAGATCCGCAAAGAATGCATGGCTGATTTAAGCGTAATGAGAATGAGTAAGATTAAGTAAGGAAAGCTCAGATGGTTTGGGCATGTAGAGCGAAGAGGAAAGGAGTGTAAGGAGAATATATGACGCAAATGTGAATGGTAGAAGAAGTCGGGGACGCCCGAGAAGAACATGGCACCACCAAGTGAATCAGATACTTGAGTCGGGTCATGTCAAGAGTCAGAATAATAGAAGAGCATGTATGAGAGGATGTATGAAGTTGAACGAGGCCAGGAGTGTGTGCCAAGACCGAGTTGTTTGGCAGTTCGTCCTCTTTGCTTACCCCTGCGGAAAAACGGCATGTTGGTTAGTTAGTTAGTTAATTAAGATTTAAATAATTATTGTATTTCCTGGTGATGGACACTGTATCGCTGTCCGAAACGTTGGCTGAAGAAGGGGGTAGCGCAGCAAGGCATTCTTACAATTTGGTTATAACACACTAGCTGAAGTCCCCAGCGTTGCTCGGGTTTTACGCAGAGTTTTTTAAAATCAGATGTAGACAATAATTTTCATTTCGTGTTGAACGTCAAGAGTGAAAAATTTCAAGAAGCATCAAAATTCTGGTTTAAGGGAAGAGAAAGGGGGATTGTGATGTTTGTTTTTAATCTCATTTAGACTATGACCGCCCTTTTGTTTTAAGTGTGCAAAATTTCATCAGTCTCGGATTAAAACCGTTTCAAGATTAGCTTCAAAATTAAATCCACGTCGTCTGCCACAGACACACACTGAGTGACACACTTCATTATATATGTAGATAGATATCAGAGGTTTATGTTTTAGTTTTTCATGTAGTAAAACTCTTTTATTTTTCAATAAATGACCAGGTTTTCGCTTGCTCGAAATTTCAGCTCTCGTGCCGTAAAAAAAAACGAAGCGAATAATGAAATAACGGTTAACAAACCGGAGACAATTGCGGATGACTGTTTGGAGCATAAAACATCGTTAACACGTGCGGTGATGTTTTTTGTTGATACATGAAAAGTAATTTATCTAGGTGTCGGATATAAAGCTGTGAATGTTTCTCGTGTGTAAATATGCCTTTGATCATTGTGGTACATTTTATTATAAAGTGATATTTGGTTTATTGATTTCTTCTTTTAATGTATTACTGTGTGATACCGCGCGATAGTAGAAATACATCGATCAGATCCAATGAGACTACGCGATTCCCAATATTTGAAATTTTTATGAGTTTTAACGCTTATCTGGTTTTTGTATCTTTTATCTTTTATGATACACTAACTAAAATTGGTCATTCAAAGTCCTTCACATTTCTTTGAGGCTATTCCACTGTGATGTTGAACTACACTGTTAAATAAAAAAAAAAAATCATCCTTATTTTGCGTTCTGTCAGATAATTATGTACGGTTTTAAATAATACTGTCAAACTTGATACTTCCACTTCTAGAAGTTGGTCTCAAGTCGCCTCAGGAGCGGTCACGCGTAAGATGTGTTTTGTCTATGGTTGATCTGCGCTTTAACTGCTTAGGTGTGAACGGTTTGAAGGGATTGTATGGAGAGCGATATTTGGCGTATTGTGTATGATCTTTTATAGGTTATAGCTATGTCTGAAGAGGGCTTAAGGGGTTCTCATTGATAAAAAAGGGCGCCATGAACCAAAATAATTTAAAAAATCGAGTGCAGTTAACTCGTGGCAGAAGCAAAACTTTACCAAAACAATCTCAACCAATGAAAATCCAAGGAGCCTTGAAAAGTGAGGTCATAATTAAAATGGCCAATGAGCGCAGAACAGAGTCATTTCCGTTTTATGTCTCAACCAATAGGAGGCTTGATAGGAGTTTGATGCTTCGCAGGTGTTGTATGCGTCATTTCCATTTCATCCGAATTCAAAATCATAACGGGGTATAGAAGTTTCACTTAAAAAAAGAATGGCAACCGAAAAATAATCTAAGTAGACGAAAGAATGATGATAGGTGAATGTCGTGAAATATTCTAATGAGTTGATTTTCCATCCGCCATTACCGCTTCGTTTCTTTCACGCGTGCACCTCACCCGCTTGTACTATGGTAGGTACTCAATTGATTTCTCTTTGGAATCTGAGCAGCTTGACGTGTGGCTAGTAATTATTAGGTCCCAGACACGTGTTTGTTACGGTAAACGGGTATTTTTACCGAAAATATCTTTCTCTCTCGAATATTGTTAAAATTAACCATACTTTTTCTAATTTATCCGTGAAAAAAACCATAAAGTTAATTTGATATACCCTCTTTGGAATTTGAACCGTTGAGAGCTGAGTTAAAGGGATATCGGTAAATTGACCGAATTGCAATTTTTTGAAATCGATTTTTCGTATTCAGTTGTTCGAAATGCAATATTTGAAAAAATATTTTTCGAAAATCAATTGACCGAAACACTTGTTTTTTGAATTGATATAAGTTTGTATACAGTACGTACAAGAGTATTTTATTATAGGATGGACAATATCAACTAACCTAACATAACAGTGTCTCGTTAGTCATAAGCAAGTGAAATATGTATTTTAAAAGTTGAATAACAAATTCGATTAATATGTCTTTCGGCCAATTGCTATTCGAAAAATTAGTCTTTCGAAAAACTGAAATTCGAACCATTGATTTCGAACAATTAATTTCGAACAATTGATTTCGAAAAATTGAATTTGAAAAACATGTCTGCTCTCGAGTTAAAGAAACAAAACGACAACATTAGTTGTTTAATGATTTGAATATTTGGTCGGGACTCCAAGTTGATTACGGTGAAGATTAACGCTAATTCACTATTTTCGTTTTCTCTTTACTACAAACTAGTTTAAATTATAAATACAAAACAAATATGCTTTGGACAAATTAAAGCTCTCCCTATCTTTTGCATTGAGTAGAATTGAAATAAAATTGTTATTTTCTGTACGAAAAATATAAGCGTAAACTGCCAAAAAATATAGTTTCTTCTTTAGAAATGAATAAAGGCATACATGAAAAAACCTTTTTAAAATTCAATTTCATAGCTAAATTTTTCTGTAACAGTTTCTATATTTTTTTTTGTTATTTATTATTAAATTATTCCCAAAATAAATAATAAAAATACTTTTGTGCTTGAAATCGTGACCTCTAGACACCGTTTGCCAAGCGATTTTATCCTATTACCTATATTTTTGGCGATATAAGACACACTAAGAGAACATATGTTAGAGGTCAACTTAAATACAATTCTCCCGTCTGGAACCCATATTACAATATAAATGTACAAGCTGTTGAAAGAACACAAAACAAATTCTTACGTTTTCTTAAATTTAAAATGGGTATTCCAGCAATTATGTTGAACTACAACACTATTTTGAATGATATGAATATGCTCAAATTGTCAGACAGAAGAACTTTCACTGACTTGGTATTTCTATATAAAATTCAAAATGATTTAGTTGACAGTCCGGTATTGCTCGAATTGATAAGCTTCCGGATTTCACTACGTAGTACTAGAAGTCAGGATTTATTTCAGTGAGGTAATTCTGGAACTAACTACCATATGTATTCCTCTTTGCCCAGAATACTAATGGAGGGAAACAATTATACCAAGTGGATATCTCCATTTTATCTTTGTACAAATATAAAATATTTTTACGAAGGCAGTTCAGTTATGTACAATAAATACTGTATATTTCTTACTATTCATATGTAAGAGCCCCAAAAAAGGGCGTTAATCAATATATATTATAAAAGAAAGTCCAATAAAACGTGCGGAATGCAAAAACTCAGAAACGCGTGCCGGTACGATCAAGGGAGTTATATGGTATGGTAGATCTCTACCCCCCCCCTAGGGAATAAGGGTATTTGTTTTTACCTAAAGGGCTTTCTTTTGAAGATATAAGGGCTGAAAGTTCTAAGAAGACTCTAGAAACTTCAAGAAGAGTCTGGAAGAGTCCAGAAACTTCTAGAAAATTTGATAAGCCTCCGGAATGTTCTAGAAGGAGTGGAAGAGTGTGTTGGTGTGTGTAGAAGGTTCCGGAAAATTCTTGAAGATTCCACAAAGCTGTAGGAAGTTCTAGAAGGTTCGATAAAGACGTACAAAGATCTGGAAGGAGTGGCGGAGTATGTCGGTAAATCTAAAAAGTTGTGGAAAGTTCTAGAAGGTTCGATAAAGCTGTAAAAATTCTAGAAAGTTTCATAAGGCTCTAGAAAGTTCTGGAAGGAGTGGAGGAGTGTGTCGGTGTGTCTAGAAGGTTCCTGAAAATCTAGAAAATTCCACAAAGCTGTAGGAAGTCCTAGAAGGTTTGATAGGGCTGTAAAAAGTTCTAAAAAGATTGGTGGAGTATGTCGGTGAATATAGAAGGTTCCGAAAAGATCTGAAAGGATCGATATAGTTATAGAAAATTTTGGAAGGAGTGGCGGAGTATGTCGTTGTATCTAGAAGTTTCTGAAAAGTTCTACAAGGTTCGATAAAGCTTTAGAAAGTTCTGGAAGGAGCGTTGGAGTATGTCGGTGAGTCTAGAAGGTTTTAGATAGTTCTGGAAGGTTCCCTTATGCTGTAGGATGTTATTTATGGAAGGATAAAGTTCAAGAAGCTTTCAGAAATGAGTGGCTGAGAGTGTCAGTGAGACTAGAAGGTTTTTGGAAAGTTCTAGAAGTTTGGATAATTATATTATTAAAAAAACAATTTGCATGCCGCTAAAACTCAAAGACGAGTCCCGGTACGATAACGGGAATTATCTTGTGTGATAGCCCTCTATCCTTCATCCATGAAGAAAGTTCCCGTTTTTACATAAAGGGCGTGCGTTTAAAGATATAAGAGCTAGAAGTTTGAAATTGACCCGTTGAAATTTCTAGAACAGTTCAAAAAAATTCCAGAGTATCCTTGAGCATTCCACCACATTCCAGAACATCTCGGAACATTCTGGAATGTTCGGAAATAGGATGGAACGTTCAGGAACATACCGGAACAGTCCAGATCATTGTGGAACATTCCAGAACACTCTTGATTGTGGTGGAATGATCTGGAACATTTGAAGTTTTTTTCTATGGGGCTACCCATATGGGGTATATAAAGCAAGATCCGTCGTGGATTCGAACGTCAATTCAATCTCACATCAACTCCATCAGCGATGCCGGACACCCCAGTCAGAGTATTTGAGAGCATTCCACAACGTTCCAGAACATCCCGGAACCTTCTGGGAAATTGTGGAATGTTCGAGAATAAAGAATCGGGAACATCAAAGTGAAACATTCCAGAACACTCTCGAATGTTTTCCTGAGCGAAGCCGGGTAACCCAGCTAGTAAATAAATAAATAAACTTAAATTATTGACTTGTGGCTTGCTCTTACATAAGAGTTAACGGTTTTGTCATAAGGGGAGAATTCAATACGAATAAAACTCGAACTCGAATACTGGGCAGAATTTATTAAATTAATTTTCATAGTTCATCATTTGATTGCAACAAAGTTACAGAACGGGACAAATTTCCCCTTTTGAAACATTTTAAGTAATGTGTCATTTATAAATCTTATTCGATCAATGTGTATTAAAACATTGACCTAAGGGGTAGTACAGTGAATTTGATAACTATACACAAACGGATCGATAGGCGTAACTACCGAGTATTTAATTGAGTCTTTTTGAGTCTTTAATCGTATTTGAACAACTTTCGTTTCCCTAAGCTAGAATTGAACGCATCTTAGATGGAATTAGTTTAGTCTTTGCTTTGCGTATACGACTTCTTTCGATTGAAAGAGCTGCGTTAGTTAATCTCCATTAATTAATAAGCCACTATGTTTCACAAAGAACG
This sequence comes from Limnephilus marmoratus, assembly GCA_917880885.1. NCBI lineage: Eukaryota > Metazoa > Arthropoda > Insecta > Trichoptera > Limnephilidae > Limnephilus > Limnephilus marmoratus. Next base: position 1,816,801 of record OU862918.1, on the reverse strand, counting down.
TTATTATTTAAAAAGTTGTCTATATATAGGTATCGACAGCTTATCTGGCACTTGGGAGGTCATGCTAAAAACGGCGACTTTTATCAACTGACGGTCGGAATCATGTTGACCGTGCTCTCAAATATTGCTAACTAATCATAGATGACGGATTTAGTTAGTATCGTATTGATATAGGATTTTTTCGATCGTTTGTGCATCATTACAAAAAAATATGTTTGATGAAAGAAAATCTTCCTTTAAATACCAGGAATAACGAAATATTTCAGAATTGTCTAATATAAAGGTCGAAACATGAGCTCATTATTATGGTAAAATGTTCATTACTCAGTAGCCTAAGGTTCTTGAATTTCAAAGATGGATAAAACATGGTAACTGGTATTTGATACGAAACACTAATAATAAAGGTCTTAAAGGGATTTTTTTGAAAAAAAAATTGAACAAATTACCTCTCAACAGTCACCAGAAAAAGCAAGCCCTTAGAAACCGAAACCAAACTAAAACTAGTTGGCAACTCAATTCACGGTGTAACTCAACTTAACTATTTCAGTAATTATATTAGCTTGTTTAAAATATAATTTATCAATTATCAACCTTTCTATAATAATATTTTCCTGTTCTGACGTATCGCAAATTACTCGAAGACTTTACAGGTCGTGAGGCGCAAACATGGTAACCTGGCAACTGAAAAGCGGCAGCCGCGGCAACAAGCACTGCGAGTTACGAGTGACTGGTTGCGTCGCCCTTGACCACTGGTCTTTGAAAAGTTGCCTGTTTGCGGAACGACAATGAAATTCGCAATAATACAGGTCGTGAGGCGCAACCATGGTAACTTGGCAACTGAAAAGCGCCAGCCGCGGCAACAAGCACTGCGAGTTAAGAGTGACTGGTTGCGTCGCCCTTGACCACTGGTCGTTGAAAAGTTGCCTGTTTGCGGAACGACAATGAAATTTGCAATAATACAGGTCGTGAGGTGCAACCATGGTAACCTGGAAACTGAAAAGCGCTAGCCGCGGCAACAAGCACTGCGAGTTACGAGTGACTGGTTGCGTCGCCCTTGACCACTGGTCTTTGAGAAGTTGCCTGTTTGCAGAACGACAATGAAATTCGCAATAATAATAATAATAACGTAATATTTATATAGGGCAGTTTTGTGATATTTCACTTCAAGTGCGCTTAATTATAATAAACTTAAAAGTAATCCAATAGTGTTCCTTAAAAGTCCATACAAAAATTGATTAAATAATGTGAAACAAAGAATATACAGTATATACAAAGCAATGCCAAAAGAACAATATTAACAAGAGCAGTGCTGTTTTGGCACAGGATATGATAAAAAATAAGGGTGCCATTAAACAAGAATCATTAAAACTAAATTATAATTAAGAACAGGGGGCAGTTTACATTTAGAGTGCAATAAAAGTATACTAAGGAGGTAATCGAAACCAAACAATAACCGGAAACTTGAGGAACATGGCTTGTTAGAGTAGGTATATTGAAAAGAAGTTAAAATTCACGAAAGGTATGGTTTTTTTAATTGCAAGTTGCTTTCATGCGGATACCGATTGAGTAGCCAATTGTTTTTTTTTTTCAGTTTCCCCATGATGCAGATGGGCTAAATATCATAGTCTGTAGTATACTTAAAATTTAACTAGACACATTTTCTTCCATGTATAACAACATCATAAGCCAACATAAACATAAATTTTAACAAAACGATAAAACGACTTAAAAAAATGCACTAAAAAGTAAAAAAATAATTTCGTATTCTTCTACAACTTAATAATCAACTAGTTTTTTTTACTCATCAATATCTAGGTACGATTGTTATTTTTGTAGTCGGTGTCAGCCAATTTAGGTTTGTAACTACATACATAGTTATAGGTGAGATGTGCTTGTGTCGCACGAGCGACTTGACGAGGCGAGAGGCGGGAGGCGAGCTGTCAAGTGAACATGCCGCCGGGCCGGGTACCTTTGCTGACACTGACTCCAAAATTAACAAAGTAAGTTGATTATTAAGTTGTAGAAGAATACAAAATTATTTTTTTACTTTTTAGTGCATTTTTTTAAGTCGTTTTTTCGTTTTGTTAAAATTTTTGTTTATTTTTTGGTTTTTAGTGAATCTGAAGTTCACTAATTTGTCTGAATATGGGTATACCTACTAAACATGCTGCTCGTATGAGACAGACATAATTTGACCGTAACGATGTTACGGTCAAATTAAGCGATTCGGCCGAGTATCGTTAATTTGCTCCTAAGAATTGAAGAGTTCCGTTACTTTTTCATAGATCCCATGATCAGAATCTAACCAAATTCTCATCAAACTACCCTTAAAGTACATCCTTTCTAATGAAAAAAGAATCATAGAAATCGGTTGGCGTGATATTAAGTTATTCGTCCATTTGTCGCGCACATATTAATGCAAATTTAAGCCTTATAAGGTTTTCTCATGGATGCCATTGTCAGAACTTGAACAAATTAAAATGGGACCACACGGGAAGCACCAGCTTTCAAATAAAAAAAAATCTTCAATATCGGTTCACCCAGTTGAAAGTTTTGAGGTAACAAACAAAAAAAAATACAGTCGAATTGAGAACCTCCTCCTTTTGGAAGTCGTTTAAAAATAGAAGTAATCGGAAACGTGTGTCTTTGAGTTAATGAAAGATCCTACCAATAAATGGCAAATAATCGTAAATACAGCTCTGCTTCATTAACATGAAAACATTTTACTGCCGATTTATGTAAATTTTCTTTTTACATTAACTTGACACAGGAGGCCCTGCGGAAAATAATTTCCCCCAGAGCCTATGTCTACTGGGATGCTGTGTAGGGGGTCTTTTTGAGGAGAGGAAGGAATGAACATTGGACTTGAATAGACCCATGTTGAAGGAAGGAGGAAACATAGAGGCCGGCAAATCATTCCAAAACCGAGCACAAGAACACAAGAACGAGTCGAAGAAGCGACCCGTTCTCACGTGACAAATGTCAACCGTGTACAAATGTAATTTAATTTTTTATTGCGTTTTATATTTGACTTGATCAAAGGGCAAGTTCTATGCAATCATTTGGTCGATAATATAGGGGGTTCTTAAAAAAACTTTTTAACAGCTTTCACCTTATCTGTTTACCTGAATATACATAAGCCAGTCACCATGTAATCAAAGATTTTTTTATATTAAAATTGAAACTTAATGTCTATGTTGTTCCATTAGCATAAAGGAAATTTAATGTAATGCTAGTTATTAGCAATTCCAAGAAATTGCTATTCGTTTTCACCAAAATACTATAAATCTTATTATGTATTCATATTCTTTCAATGTTAACCAGAATAGGTCATAGGTTACCCCAAGTGGTTTAGCAGGGATGCCCGGGTTCATGGGAAGAGGTTTGTCCGGATCTCGGCAGCGGAAGCGTCTGCCCACTAGCTGTATGGCAGGCCGGATCGGGAGAGAATAGTTGAGGGAGTCCCTTTGACGACTCCAACGGTACTGTCTCGGAACATCGCCTTGCACTGCAGTGGGAGAAATGGATTCGTACGTCCATCACTCCTGGACACACTGACCCCCAGATTCCTACCCACCCCTAGTACCCTTTTCCTTTCCTTATACTCCACATAGCATCCCCAAAGATGACATAGACCCTGAAGGGAATTATTTTCCTCAGGGTCTCCTGTGTGAAATGTAAAAAAAGGAACATTCTTTTGAACAATAACATAAATATTGCGTACATGTATTGACGTTATTATTATTTTTTTATTTCATACAATCTAAAGTGATAAATTTAAGTTACGTTTCAATCGCGTAAACCAAGAGTCGCTTTTAATAAGCTGCTAACGACCAACGGCTTAAGATTATTGTAATAATAATAAACATTTTCTATAAAAATTTAAAACATAACATTACTAATAATATCATATATACAACAATAACATTCAATGACAGCTGTCGTGTTTTTAATTCTCTCTAGAAATTTCACAAAATAAAACAAAAGTTCAAGCTAAAACCTAAATATCTATATTTCAATAAGTTTATAATAGTGAAGTGTTGTTATATCAGTTATATTAGCTAATATTACGTGCCAATATGACTACAAGAGCAACTGCAAAGACTGCACTAAATAATACAGACATACAACTCCTCCAACTCCTTGATAAAAAGTTTGAAGAATTTAAGGTGCAATTTCTGGAAATCGTGAGGAACGAGTATAAAGAAGAAATCGAAGAATTAAAAAATAAAATATTAACTCTTGAAAAAAAAATTGACACGAAAAAAAACAACAACCTTGAAAAAAGTCTGGAACAAAACGCCGTAATTCAAAGGGAATTTAACGAATTACAAAAACAATTGGACGCTAACGAACAACACGCACGCATAAATAACATAGAGATCATTGGAATACCAGAAACAAAACAAGAAAACCTGACGGAGATTATCAAAAGCATCTATTCTGAATTAAAAATAGTAAGCCCTGAAGAAATTGAATACGCCACCCGAGTAACCCCCAAGGAGAAGATCGAAGGAAGACCGCGAAATATTATCGTTAAACTGAAGTGCAGAAAACAAAAAGATGATATCATGGCAGCAATCCGAACGAGAAGGGGCCTAACAGCAGAGGATATAAACTTGAATGGAAAACAAAGGATCTATATTAATGAACATTTAACACACAAAAACAAAATACTCTACAAACAGGTCAGAGAGTTCACCAAAATTAACAAATATAAATTTTGCTGGATAAAAAACTGTAAAATTTATGTAAGACTAAACGAAAACTCAGATCACTATTGCATAAACTCATTTATCGACCTAGAAAAACTAAAAAAATACAATATTTCCATCAATAACGCTTAGAACATTCATATTAACCATATTCATATTAACATAAGAACCATCATATTAACTTATTGCATCATTAAAATGGAATCTCTAGAATTATATTATCAAAACTTAAGAGGCCTCAGAACTAAAACGAACACCTTTCTTCAAAATGTACTATTAAACAACTATGACATTATATGTCTCACTGAAACATGGCTTAACAATTCAATATTTAATGAGGAACTTTTCGATCCAAGATACCATGTTTACAGAAGAGATAGAGATTACCATAACCTCAAACAGAATCGCGGTGGTGGAGTTTTAATCGCAGTAAAAAATAAATTAATTTCTGAACAAAAAATAGAATGGGGATCAGAGGCGGAAGACATATGGGTAACGATTTCACTTCCCGGTAAAAAAATTCACATATGCACTTCATATATTGCACCTGACAGTAAACACCTCATAAATATTATGTCTCACATAAACAAAACATCACAAATTATGACAGATAACAACAATAATGATAGTTTCATTTTGGTAGGAGATTACAACCTATCTCACTTACATTGGCTACCAATTAATGAGAACTGTGATTATATGTGTACTGAACCAATCAATTCATTGAATCCCGCCCATTTGAACTTTACACAATTTTTATCATTTAATAATCTGAAACAATATAACTCTCAGAGTAATAGTATAAATAATCGCATTCTCGACTTAGCTGTAAGCAACATACCACTGAAAATTAGGCACAATAATATCTCATTAGTACCAGAAGATATTTATCATAAAACACTGCTAATTTCAATTCCTATTAAAAAAATAAATAAAAACCTGAAAACTAACGCAAAACAAATATTACTATACAGAAAAGCGGAATATTCAATAATAAACACAAAATTAAACGAAATTGATTGGGATCATAAACTTAACCATTTGAATACTCAACCCGCAACTGACGTCTTCTACAACATACTAAACAACATTAAAATAAATTATGTACCAACTAAACCAGCTAAAAATTGTAATTATCCGCCGTGGTACACATCATCGCTCATAAAAATAATTAAAGAGAAAAATAAATACCATAAAAATTTTAAAAAATTTCAAAATCCACGTGACTATCAAACGTTTTCTCTCTTAAGATCTAGACAAAAACGTATCGCACAACAACTCTACATTAATTATATACATACTGCTGAAAATAGCATAAATGGTAATCCTAAACTCTTCTGGAATCATTTTAATAACATGAAAAAAACACAATCGTCTCTTCCAAGGACGGTGCACCTAGATGACAAAAAAGCAGAAAATGGCCAAGACATATCCAATATTTTCATGGAATATTTCCAATCAGTTTACATAAACGATAATAACCTACCAGACTTCGACATACCAGAAAACACAAATAACATAAATATCACCACGGTCAAATTCACACGAGAAATAATCTTAAAAGAAATAAAAGCTCTTGACATAAACACAAGCGCGGGGTGTGATGACATTCCCTCATACTTTATAGTTAATTGCGCGGAAACACTTGCAAAACCTCTCTGCATTATATATAATAAATCAATGAACGAAGGCACGGTACCTGAAATATGGAAAAGGGCCTATGTAACACCAATCCACAAAAATGGTGAAAAAAATAATGTTAAAAACTATCGGCCGATTTCAAAACTAACAATATTCAGTAAGTTAATGGAAAAAATTGTTTACAAATATCTAAGCCCACAACTGAATCACATCATTACAACAAGGCAACACGGTTTTACAAAAGGCAGAAATGTGGAAAGTAACCTCGTTCTTCTTACTGAATTCATTGTCGATCACATGGACAACCGCACTCAAGTAGATATCATTTATACAGACTTTGCCAAAGCATTTGATAAAATTAATCAAAAACTATTACTCAGAAAACTTTGGTCATTAGGTATACGTGGTAATTTATTTCGTTGGGTTACATCTTATATACTCAAGAGATCACAGGCAGTAGCAATAAAGGGTTTCGAATCAGATTTCAGTGAAATTTCCTCTGGGATCCAACAGGGTTCACATCTCGGACCATTATTTTTCATTTTATATATCAATGATTTGGTCAATGTTGTTAAATACTCTGAAATAGAATTATTTGCTGATGATGCCAAGCTATACAAGCCAATAAAAAGTCTAAACGATTGCGTCAATTTACAACATGATTTAAACAATATATTTACCTATTGCCAACAAAATCAACTATTTCTAAATGTCTCAAAATGTCATCATATTACCTTTTCAAGAAATAAAAATAAAACATTATTTAATTATTCTATAAATAACAACAACATTGCAACAGTCTCAGATATTCGTGATCTTGGAATAACCCTTGATAGTAAACTACAATACAACCTTCATATACAACAAATCACAAATAAAGCTGCTAAAATGTTAGGTTTTATCATGAGAAACACAAAACTTTTTAATAGTATCAACGTCATTAAGCAACTCTACTTTGCCTACGTACGAAGTCATTTGGAGTTTGCGTCAGTTGTTTGGTCTCCATTTTATAAAATCCATACGAACAAAATTGAAGCAATTCAAAACAAATTCCTCAAATATCTTTGTTACAAGTCATATGTAAGATTTAATAATTATGCAGAGGCAGCCTCATACTTTAAAATTGATTCATTGAGTGTACGAAGGCATCATAAGGATGCAATATTCCTGTATAAATTAGTTAACAATAATATTCAATGCCCAGAGTTGCTAAATAAAATTCAATTTAATGTACCTGCGCGTACAACACGCTCTTCTGTCCTGTTCAGGGTTGATCAATGCAAGACAAACTGCAAGCAAAATTCTTGTCTGAACAGACTATGCAATAGTTACAATAGCATATTATCCAAGGTGGACATTTTCAATTCCGAACCTACCAAATATAAGGGGTACATAAAAGAGTATTTCTCTGATGTTTCATGAATATGTTATGTGTCTATGTTTCTATCGTTTATCTTTAATTCTCTTATGATTTGATTTATATGTACAATCTGGCTTCTTATGGTTACCAATGTATTGATTTTTTATGTTTTATGTAAATTTTAGTTTTATATACTTAATCTTTTGTTTTATAAAATTTTTGATCTCATAATGCTTTATTATAAATTTATTATTTATTTTTTTTTATTATGCTGTTAATCAGAGGTAAAGTCACATGGAGGAAATCCATAATTGGTTTTATTTTGGCTATACAAACATGTACAAACTGTAAAAATGTAAACTGTCGATTTCCCGAAAATAAATAAATAAATAAATAAATAAATAAATAATCTTTGACGGCCGGCGTGATCTAGCGGTAAGGCTCTTGACTCGCAATCCGAAGGTCGCGGGATCGAATCCCGGCGTGTTAAATAAATTTTATTTGATTAATTTGTGTTATTTCAGAATTAATTCATTTAAAATAATAGATATAAAGTGGAAGACACTCTCAGTATCGCCCTGGTGTAAGACCACCATTCAGAATTGAAACGTTGCTTGAAATGGCTTTTAGCCGTGTTTGGTGACCAGATTTGAATAGCCAGGTACTTCCCCACCTTCCTCTTCCCATCTCCTTCCCCTCCCCACTACATTCAACCCCAATCGGGGATGCCATTGTCTAACTGGCTCCAGACGGGAGCAGTGGGGACTCCTGTGCGGTATTCTTAAAAAAAAATAATAAAAAATTTGACAAGTGAATCGGTATGTCCAGAATTTATAAAATTTTATATTTTCAGTTGTGTTAGATTATTCCCTCTTAATTGTAATTAGTCTATTATCAACAAATAAAATAGTTTCTCCCAGCCTCATTTTAGATATTATGTTCCCGATCAATCTCTTCCCTCCATTCTTCACCAATCCCTAGACACGCTTCCACCCATACTTCAACACATTATATATTATATATATATATATATATATATATATATATATATATATATATATATGTGTTTCTCATAAAATGTTGTAATATTATTCATGTTCATTTAACTAAGGATGGGCTGTTTAAAAAAAATTCAAAATTTATTAAATATTTAATGTTAATTTTAATCACCTGTGTAAGTTCTAGTACGTCATTTTTGGCCAATTGCTTCATAAAACTGAAATAATAACAGAACTTGAATAGAAATTTCACAGAACGTGAAAATCAAGTAAAAATATTTGATGATATGTTCAAATTTCAATTTCAATTAAATACATAATGAAATTTGCATTGCAGCCATGAAAATTCATGCATTTTGCATTAACCAAACAGTGTTTCCCGGGCGTAATTAACGAAACACAAAACCGTTGTTTCGGTTCCAATATTTGTCATTTACCACCAATGTAGGATTCAAATATATGTTTTTAACCCTGCATGCCTGGTGAAATTATATCACTAGTTATGCCCGGTAGGTCCGTGGGACCCGGCATTTTTTAATCGAATTTTTGATTTACGTACATTTTTGCACCTTTTATTTTTTTCCTTTTACTTTTTAAATTTATGTCCTAATGAATAAATACAAAACATTTCCGAAATTATTCCAATTATTGAGCATACGCCAAACACAAAACTTCTCATTTTTCATCCAACAAAAATGTGACGTGTTTTTTATAATCGCGTAAAAGTTAAATATAAAAACACTTAAAATTTGATTTTTTATAATAAAATCTCAAATAAAAAGATGCGTTGTGTGTCGTGTAGGAAACTTTTTTCAACATTTAACTTGAAATGTTGGTCGCAACAATAACATTTGGCTGTCATCAGTTCTTTTGTTTTGCTCTTCCAAAAAATATTCTTAAACCAATCTTTTTATTGTGTTTTGGCTGTAAAAAGTTTAGTGTGTTGGAATCTTCTTCCCCCTGATCTTCCAGGAGTCACTTCTTGCTGCTCATTTTCAGATATTTATATAATTTTTTTACTTCTGTCTCTTTTTATATAAGCTGTAATTTTTTGAACAATGGAGGAGGATTTCCCTCCTGTACCCCTTACAAAGCCCCCAGATCCCCCTCCTGACCCTCCAGATGGAGACATTTCAGATAAAATAGACTTTTCAGAACATTCAAACATTTCAGACAATGAATCTGTCATCCTAACCTCAATTAAAAAAAGAAAATTTAGTCCCCTTTCCCCAAAAAAACATGATTCGCCTTTGTCTTCTCAGTCCCCTCCAGCTCTTCCTCAACCTCCTCCAACAATCTTTTACTCTACTCATTCCCGTGGCCCCTACATTGTATATGCGCAAAAAACTGAACAAGGTAAAACCATCCATCCTCTTGAATTGGTAAATTTCTTTCAAATAACAAAAACCTTTCGATTAAACCTGGAGGTGTTAAAGCCGAGGGTCGCTTCCGAATCTCTGTTGAATTCCTGTCAGGTTCAGCCGCCAACAACTTTATCAAAAATATATTTATTTCATCTAATTCTAAATTCAAGGCGTACATCCCAACTTTCAATGTCACTCGAATGGGCCTGGTCAGGGGTATCTCGACCGATCTGTCCATTCCAGAAATCCTATCCTCACTTTCAACCCCCCAACATATCGGCAATCCCATAAAAGCCAGGAGGCTAAATTATAAGGACACCTCTGAGGGCATCGTTTCCTGGAAGCCCTCCCAATCTGTCGTCATCACATTCGAAGGACAATCTCTTCCCTCCCATATTTATTTATTTTTCAACTCCTTACCAGTTGAAATGTACACTTATCCCACCACTCAATGTTTCAACTGCTGCCGTTTTGGTCATACCAAAGCTGCATGCAAATCCCCTCCCAGATGTTTCAAATGTGGAGAAAACCACTCGGCTGACCAATGTTCTTCTCTCTCTTCACCTAAATGTTTTAACTGCTTAGGCGCTCATTCCGCCATTAACTCTTCTTGCCCCGAACAATCTCGCCAAAAAAATATAAAAATTTCTATGGCCTCTGAGAACTTGTCTTTTCTGCAGGCTTCTAAATTATTCCCGCCTGTCAAAAAATCATTTTCCGAGGTTTTAGCCAGTAACTCTTCATCCAACCCTCTCGCCACCTCCTCAACATCTTCCCGTTCAACAAAATTCACATACAAAAACCCTATCTCTAAACAGGCTCGTGGATACGATCAGCAACAACACAACTCACTTCTCTTAAATCCCAATGGTTCTCCTCTTTCACACGCCACAAATGGGTGCGCAAACAATTTTAATTCATCTTCAACAAACTATCAAAAGCTTTCTGAACAACTCTCCCAAGATAATTCTTCATTTATTCAAACTCTTATTATGCTTCTAATTGACCTAATTTCTTCTCAAACTAATCTACCGTCCAACGCTGCTTCTATTATTTCCACATTAAAATCATTTATTCAAAATGGCTCTTCAAGATGTCAGAATTCTTCAGTGGAATAGCCGCAGTGCTATTTCTAACAAATCAAACCTTCTTAACCTATTAAATTCAAACCTTGTTTCTGTGGCTGCTGTCTCGGAGACATGGTTTACTCCATCCGCCCACTTTAATGTGGGAGGGTACTCCTGTCTCCGCGATGATCGCCCGGAAGGTACGGGCGGTGGTGCTGCCCTTTTTATTAAAAAATCCCTTCCGTTTTTCCCAATAAATAATATCAAACCCCCCAATGCTGACTTTCAAATGGTTGCAGCTAAAATAAAGGACACTTCCTTTGTTTCTATTTATCTTCCCCCAACATCGCACTTCAATAAACAAGCGTGGTTGCAAATTGTCCGTCAACTAAGCCCTCCTTTCTATTTATTGGGTGATTTTAATGCCCATTCCCCCGTCTGGGGTTCTGCTTTCTGTGATCGAGACGGTCGAAGTGTGATGGATTTCCTAGATGAATCCAACCTTTTTCTTTTGAATGACGGATCTCCTACTAGAATCTCTCGCCCCAACACAAACCCCAGTGCAGTGGATCTCTCCATATGCTCTATTAATCTGGCACCTCTCTCCTCGTGGGTGGTGTCCCCCGACCCCTGCTCCAGTGATCATTTCCCGATCACCATCACTTATCAAACTTCTTTCTATTCAGACAAGGCCCATATTTCGACAAAGATTAAAACAAAACACACCAAATGGGACGAATTTAACTCACATATGGATAAGTTTATACAAAATTTATCCTATACCGATACATTATCTGTCAAAGATGACTACGATAACTTCAAATCAATGCTCGTAACTGCAATCAATAAATCAAATCCTCCCCCTAAAACCAAATCTCTCAAAAAACTCCCTCCATCTCCCTGGTGGGATGAGGAATGTTCCAAAGTAGTGAGAATTCGGAAAGCTAAATCTCTTTCCTATCGTCACAATATGACTATGGAGAACTATCTCATATACAAAAATGCCGAAGCCAATGCCAAAAGGGTATTGAGGTCAAAAAAAAATCCGGGTGGTACAACTTCTGCAGTTCAGTATCTCCGAACACTCCAATTTCGGAAGTTTGGTCTATGATTCGAAGATTTCGATCCTCCTTCAGTCCAACATCTCCTCGAGCTTCTCATTCTAAATGGATAGACGAGTTCTTGGACAAAATTGCCCCCCCTTCTGTACCTAACTTAGATGAAATAACTCCAATCCACAACACTCCTATGTCTGATCATTGGCTTGACTCTCCATTCACTTTAATTGAATTAAAAAATTGTTTATCAACAGTCAAGGACTCATCTCCAGGCAGAGATGGTATACCTTATAGCATTATCAAAAATAGTAATGATAATGTTCTAAATCACTTTTTAAGCATCTTAAATAAAATCTTCCAGACTGGCATAATACCTGATGACTGGAGTTCTCAAATAATCATCCCAATTCTAAAATTAAACAAATCACCCAATTCTGGATCCAACTATAGGCCAATTGCTCTTTCATCCACCCTTAGTAAAATTTATGAAAAATTAATTAAAAACCGGTTAGAATTTTTTGTCGAGAGTAATCATCTTCTCTCTCCATCCCAATTTGGATTTAGGAAAAAGAAATCTACACAAGATAACCTCGCCATCATCAGCACTGATATTAATTTATCCATTTCTAACAAAGAAGTATGTCTTGCAGTCTTTATAGACATAGAAGAAACTTTGACAATGTTTCCATCCCAATTCTTAAAAAAAAACTTTTAGGCCTTGGCTTACCCCTCATGTTTGTCCAATCTATTATTAATCTTTTTCTCGATAGGAAAATTTTCATTGAGCTACCAGATGTTACTCCTCAGAGTAGGTCAATTTGGAAGGGTTTACCCCAAGGCGATGTATTATCCCCCTTACTGTATAATATATACACACACGATATGCATGTCACCATTCCCCCTCAAGTAAAAGTTGTTGAGTTCGCAGATGACATAGCTTTCTTCTTATCATCCAAAATCATTCCTTCCGCCGTCAAATATCTTAATGAAGCCATGGATGCCCTTTGCACATGGCTTACTTTAAATGGTCTTGAACTTTCAGTACAAAAGAGTCGGTGTGTTACCTTCTCAAATCGTCATAATAACCCCCCTGTTCAAATTTTATTTAAAAATTCTCCAATCCCCAATGCTTCCGAAGTAAAATTTTTGGGAGTAACATTTGATAGGAAACTTAAATGGTCTTCCCACATTAATAATATAGTTACTAAATGTGAAAAAATTTAAATATTATCAGATCATTGACTGGCGTTTGGTGGGGTGCTCATCCTATCTGCATTAAGTTGCTCTACAATGCACTTATTCGAAGTCATCTCGACTATGCCTGCCCACTTTTTAGTACTGCATCCAAAAATGCACTCAGTAAATTAGACAAAATTCAATCTAAGTCATTGCGAATAATAACTGGTGCGATGCAATCGTCGCCCATCAATTCCCTTCAAGTAGAATGTTCTGATCCTCCTCTTTATTTAAGGCGTCAATTATTTGCTGACAAATTTGTTCTTAAATGTTTAAATTCTAAAAGTCATCAGATTATTCCCAGAGTCTCGTTGTTCAACGACTCAACACATTCATCTACAATCAGAGCTCGAACTAAACCTCTCCCTGCCATCTGTAAAAATTTTTGCTCTCTCTCAGAGCTTCAAATTATCAAAAATGATCTTCTTCCTTTGTACAAATTAAAATATAGTCACGTCACCCTATCCCCAACGATTTTAGAAGGGATCGGCATCCTTAAAAGTCATTCCAATCTCCCAGCCCGTACTGTCAATAATATGTTCAATGACATTATTTCTTCTAAATGGCCCAACTCTTCTCTTTTATTTACTGATGGCTCCAAATCTCCGGACTCTCCTAACTGTGGTATTGGTATTAACGTTTACCACAATAATTCTAATGAAAGAATATTTTATTCAATTTCAAACCAATTTTCAATATTTTCTGCCGAGTGCATTGCGATTATTGAATCTCTCAAATATATAATAAAAAATAATTTTGAACATTCTCTTGTTCTCTCTGACTCTCTCAGTTCCCTCCAAAAACTTAAAACAAGTCCTCTTCTTCATCCTGATGATCACTTTGTATGTCTTATTCGAGTATTGATAACCTCCATTCAAAGCTCTGGAAAAACTGTCACTCTGATTTGGATTCCTGGACATGTTGGCATAGTGGGTAACGATATTGCTGATTCCTTGGCAAAACAAGGAGCGTCTAACCCTACCGTTACCCTCGTAAACCATATTCCCCTGTCTGATATTTTTTCCATCATCAAAGATAGATCCCGCAATGATTGGACAGAGTATTGGAACATTGCTAGTCAATCCAAGGGTGCCCGCTACGCCTCAATACAAAGGACTATCCCATCAAAACCGTGGTTTCAAAAATTCCCTCATTTTTCCAAAAAAGAAATCTCCTTACTTATTCGTATGAGAATCGGACATTGTTCCGTTCCTTCTCACCTTTATAAAATTCATGTGGTTGACTCCCCAGATTGTACGTTCTGTGGTCTAGATGTGGGAACTTTAGATCACATATTTTTTGATTGTCCCTCTCTAAATAAATATCCTCTCTTCTATCAAGCGTTATTAAAAATTGCCTCTCCTCCATTCAACATCTCATCTCTTCTAAGTCTGAACTCTACTCCAATCTTCCATAAAATTCTGAAATTTGCACATTTAAATAAAATTAATATATAAATTCACCTTTCCTTTCTCTGTAATTATAAATGATGGCCTAGAACACCCTTGAAGGGTGAAAGCCAGAAATAATTGAAAAAAAAAAAAAAAACTTGAAATGTTATTTTTTGATTAAGCTTCGTAAAATTTTTTGACTTGGAAAATTTGTCATTTTAAAATGCTCTGAGCAAATCTTAAAAATTAAAAAAATCATAGTGACTATGTAGGTGCTGCAAGAGTGACATTCATACTTTTTCATAAAATAATTTGTTTTGGGGCACATTATACGCCAGTGATTTATAATAAAGAGATGGTTGAGAATCAACAAAATAATATGTAAAAATAAAAATCGAAATGTAAATGAATTCAGATACGTTTTAAGATTTTCACGGCCAAAAGTATTTTCGTTATTTGTTTTTGGGGTGTTACGCCGTGTTGCGCTACCTCCTTCTTTAGCCAACGTTTCGGACAGCGTTGCAGTGTCCATCATCAGGACAGATCCGGCAGATCCGGTAGATTTGTGATCTACCGGAGGTAGCGCAACACGGCATAACACCCCAAAAACAAATAACGAAAAGTAAGTGAATCCAATTTAACGGTTTATTCGGATTTACTGTTTTTTTTCAATTAATAATGCTTCAATACTCTCTGCGGTTAATCCCTAAGACGTTGTTAATATGGCAAATCTTAAAAAATTATTAAACCGAAAACAATAAACACTTCCTAAAGAAAACGATATTAAGAAAATGATAACTACAAAGTAGGCCTGGTAGGGCTTGTGAGACCCATGAGGATGTTAATGACGTACGAGTATGCTTCGAATAGCGTTGTGAGAAAACAAAATTTCGCTTAAAGTGATGCTAGCGTGTCTCATTAGCGGCAGCTAAGGGAAAACGTGATATTTGCGAGCAAAATTTCAAATAGTTACAGCTGTTTTAAAATGCTCTGGGTCTGTCACGCCCTACGCGGCATGTGGAGGGTTAAATCGCGTTCCAATACTTCTATGTTGTGATTTTTCATGTTAATATAAATATTAGGTAGGTGAACGATTACTCAAATTGTTATTGTAAGCACTTTGGTGTCCTAAACTTTTTTTTGGTGGCTTATTTTATTGAATTTGTATGTTTTCTTTTCTCAAAAAAGGAACATTTTGATTTGAAGTATTTACATATTTTGTGTAGCCATTTGAATGTCCTCCAAATAAACTTTTAAATATATTTAATTATCTGATTATTCAATTACAGCACACGAATGCTACATTGTGCGATACAGTCCCGTGGAATGCCAGAAATCCCGCTACCTTGGAACTCCACATGAACCAGCACAATATGTACGGAGTAAATCACGCGAACGCTGTTCGAAGTATTACCCAAATTCCAAACCTCAACGGTGTAGACAATTTGATATTATCAGCGAGCAGTTTTCCCGGAATCAAAACTGGAATTCATTTCCAAAATGTCAGCCTTACCTGGTCATCATTCAAGCAAACATTTATCGAAGCAGTTTGGAGTTCAATTCAAGGAAACCACGTAGAAAGTGTACCAGTCTGCGGAGATACAGACGAAAGCGTTGATACCGATGCAGAACATCTTTGTATAAAGTGGTACCTCGCATCAGTATTTCTACCTGTGTTCAGAGTATCTTCAAAGGCGCGGGATAACCACCCGCTGGCATTTTCTGGATATGCCAATAAAATAATGATGAACGCAATCAATATGCGGTATAAACTGTTGCCGTATTTTTACAGCCTGCTAGTGAGCGGGGAGCCGCTGATAAGGCCATTATTTTACGATTTCCCAGATTGCAACGATACTTACATTATCGATGAGCAGTTCATGGTTGGAGGAGCAATCATTTTGGCCCCAAACTTCAGAGCCCAACAAAGTAGCGTCAGTGTTTATCTCCCGAACAATGAGACTGTGTACG